>LR990065.1:13968719-14433781 GCA_905147135.1 Blastobasis lacticolella
TTTTATAATCTGTATGATGGTGGCAGTGATTTCATGCAGCCAACTAATAATAAACTTAAAAATAAAATGTTTATTAATATAAACATAACTGCTAAAGGTTGAACGAAGTGTAAAAAGAAATATTTATAGAAGGTGGCACTATGTTCCATTATTATTACAACCTCTAAAATGGTTGAAAACTATTGACAAATACAATATTATCCAATACAACGTACCCAGTGTTTATATCCTGTTTGCTAAGAACCTATTTCAAGCGATTATCAATTACCAAAATTGCCGGGGCGCCATCTAGGCAGCGGTTAGGAATGCTTTAGATACCTATTGGAAAACTGCTCATTGTATCGGCACCATTATGTACCTAAATTCATGCACAATAAAATCTTTATCTTTACATTTGTATGAATAGCACATTGAAAAATGTCGCCAGCATATCTCCATTTCGGCAGAATGGCGAAAAAAGCCCAATCTGACATCATGGACTACAGGTTGTCTAATCTGAAATGACGCGCCCCACTACTTAATTAGTTGATTTCGATGTGTGAGTGCAAATATTAATAACGACACTTCATCTGTGTGGGAGCGTCGACTGCTCCAATCGAACGACGCGTGCTCCTACGTTTGAGTCTCACCGGCAACTGAATGACCAATTACAACGGCATTTGTATATGTATTGCGTCCATATTTTAAATTTGCTTGTGTGCGTTAATGCGATAGTGGGGCGCGGCATTTCAGCTTAGACGAGCTCTACCAGTATTCCAAAGTCTTGTGTATGTAGGCAGTTGTGGCTGCGCCCACTAATTAAGTATTGTCTCTCGGCGAATACAGTCAGTACGTCTATTCTGTGCTTGTCGATGATACTATGCTCACAAGTGGTATTGAGCCGCTGAGTCAGCGGAGGGATTTCGCCTCCCTTTGTGTGTTCTACCGCTTGTACAACGGTGTTTGTTCTGAAGAACTGTTTGACATGATGCCTACAGCTACGTTCTATCATCGCAACGATCGCCGCCGACAGGGAGTTCATCCACACACCTTGGAGCCAAATTGGTCGCGAACTGTGCGGTTCCAAAGGAACTTTCTCCCACGCACAAGAAAGTTGTGGAATGAACTACCCGGAGAGGTTTTCCCTGGAGAGTACAACATGGAGTTTTTCAAGAAAGGGGTTAAAATGTTTTTACGGGGTCGGCAACGCGTGGGTGATGCCCCTGGTATTGCAAGCGTCCATCGGCTGCGGTGACTGCTAACCATCAGGCAGGCCGCAAGCTTGTCTGCCACCTTAGTGGCATAAAAAAAAAAAAAAAAAACTTATGCGTGAACCGACATAACACAAAGTCTTGTGGAACTCCTAAACGTCGATAATCACTACAAAGATGATTTTTTCTTGTACACGAAGACGTAGAATAACCATGGCGCCCTCACAGGCCCTATAACAGATATTGTGTTTCACCAACCGGACTATGTTTCCGCAAATGATTCTGCAGCTTCCCCTCGAAGTTGAACCCCTTGAAGCACATGTGGCACTGGAAGGGGAACTTGAGATTCATTTTGCTCTCCTCCTGAAAGTGAAAAGCAATGGTAAATTGAAGCTGACCAAATTCTAAGACGAGAGGATCCAATTCAATGGGAGATTTTCCGAGAACTGATTAAAACAAAAAATAGTTCCAATAATTGTAACAGATGGCGTTGATAAGACACGATTCACAAAAATGAGATCATTTACGACCTGAGTGGTTCAGTGGTCAACATGCCGGTCTGCCACGCAAAAGGTCCCGGGTTCGGTTCCCGGCCGGGCGGAAATTGAAATGATGAATTTTAATTTCTGTTACGGTTCTGGGTGTTATATGTATAATAAGTATGTATTTAAAAGTATATAAGTAGTTTATTAGTTATCTAATACCCATAACACAAGCTTTGCTTACTTTGGGGCTAGATGGCGCTGTCCACGATTATTTATTTATTTTATTTATTTTGAGCTTTCTTCTCAGCGAAGGAATGAAAACTAGGTATCTTTTCTTGAGAATCCTATACTATCTAAATCTTTTTGCTTCTGAATTTAGGTTACTGAGTTTTTCAAATGCAAGCATCGCATAAGACAGGAGCAGGCTAAGGGTAGGGTAGGGTAAGGTAGGAGCAGCTACCTATCCCAATGAATTTTGCCTTTTGAATTTTGACAGTTACTAAGTAACCTGAGTGGTTTAATGGTCAACATCCGGTATGTTCTGCCACGCAAGAGGTCCCAGGTTCGGTTCCCGGCCGGGCAGAAATTGAAATGATAAATTTTAACTTCTGTTACGGGTCTGGGTGTTCTATGTATAATAAGTATATATTTAAAATTATTTAAGTAGTATATCAGTTATCTAGCACCCATAGTACAAGCTTTGCTTAGTTTGGGGCTAGATGGCGCTGTGTGAATTTGTCCACGAATATTTATTATTATTATTTATTTATTTACCTCTTCAGAAATCAGGTACACTATCTGTCGTGTCACCGAGTTGTATACTTCCCACTCATACGCACCTCTCTCTGTCTCACTTGCTCCTCTGGGTTCAGGATCACCACCTTGATCTTGGTGGGGTCCAGCTCTATGGGTTTCCTGATCGCTCTCCTTGGCTTCTCCAGTTCTGGTATCGTCTCTTGCTTGCTGTAAGGTATAATTCATTATTATCATCATCATCTTGGCGTGATGTCCGCGCATGAGGGCCCGGGGTCCCTGGCCATGATCCAGGATTTGGCAGATCAGGTAATTAGAGTGGAGCGACTGCCGTCTTACCTCATGACCCTGCTACCAGGGGAACCTGACCTGATTAGATCATGGATACACATCCAGTCGCCTGTATGTGCAAGTTTCATCACGATATTTTCCCTCACCGTAAGAGCATCGGTTAGTATCCAACTAATGTACGTAACTCAGAAAACAGTCATTGGTACATGGCCGGAGCGGGATTCGAACACGGGACCTTTGGCTTACGAGTCGGATACTCTGACCAGAGAAGTGTCATTGGTACTGGGATGAATGCCAAACAGCATTCATTAGTAAGTAGAAACAGTTGCGGCACTGGTATAGGGGCAGCGTGGTTGCGAGACCGATGGCCAAGGTTAAGATATGCTCGCATTGAACTTGATGGGTGACCGTTTCGTACTTTGAGGCTAGTCGACCTTCCGAACCGCAACGAGCTCTCCACTCGTTAGTGCCTTCTAATATTGTTGGTGAAGCGAGGTTGCTAAGGTCTTTCAAAAATTCAAAATTCAAAATTGAAAATTTCTTTATTGATTAGGACATTAAATATCTCTTTCAATCGTCAAAAAGGAGGGGGATAGGAAAGTAGGAAGGAAACACACAGTGACACGCTGACCGCCCTATGGCCGTAGATAACGTATCCCTCGCCATCACGACCGAACCGTGCTCGACAATGCCAGGCAGAGCAGGAACGCTATATTATTATTAATTCGCTAAATTATTATTTCTCTGGGGAAGTCTGAGGAATCAGTCATATGGTAGAATTTCAGAGGTTTGCAGATAAAATTAGAACGCATTTACATAGCAATGAAATCCAGTGAAATAAATTTTGTTATCTATTTAAAATTGCCACCACTTGGGTTTATTTTTCATAGCGGCAGTTTGTTTACGCTGTGGCGACATCTATCGCTCTACTGCTCCAATAGGGAAGACTCAACGATACTCAAATTACGAGTACACGAACACAAGGTTGGCAAGCATCCGCACGTAGATGGCGCTAACAATCCTACATCGCGCTAGAGAAACGTGCCAACTTCCACGGCATATATACAACTTCCGACGATCAACTGTCGGGCCCTTGGTCCCCTGGTCACGACACCCGGCCAGGTGGGTAATTACCCTTTTCTACCTTCTCACCATCTTCGCTTGCCAACATTGGCGGCTATCTTATCCCTGCACCGCCAAAACGCTTTTGACCTTGAATTTCAAAAGTGTCGAGTGTTGTAAAAAATCCAAACTAACTAACCTAGTCCTTTTCTTCTTAACCGGCTCCTCTCCGTTCTTCTTCGTTTTTCTCTTCTTCCGTTCCTTTGGTTTGTCGTCTCCCGTCAGGTCCTGCAGGGCCCCAGCGGACTCCAGCAGGTCCAAATCGACTTCGGCCTTCGGCTCATCGTCGGCAATGCTCGTCGCGACGGATGCTTGGTATCTGGAGAATTATTTATTTAATTAAAAGCTTTTGGCATTAACCTCAGACAACACGTATCTGTTATTGTGCGACTAAAATAAAATTCTATCATTAGTATAATTGTCGTGTGGTGTCCGGCAAAGTAGAATAGCACCAACCCCTTACACTCGTGGGTGTCGTACAAGGCGACTAATGTTTTCGAGGCGAAAGATCAAGAGTCTCCGTAGTCTGGAAAATGGGCAGCAGCATTTTCCATTGTTATATTTAAACACTGCGATCTCCAACCCGCCTGCCAAGCGTGGGGATTATGGCAATAACCTCCCCTTTCGTGGGAGAGGCCCTAAGTCCTGCAGTGGACTGTAACGGGCTGTGATGATGATTAGTATAATTAAAGGATTATAGTTTCTTATAATTTGGCAGTATATTACTTTATCGGGAAGATACATTTTATCTGACCATTGAAAAATCTTAAAGCCATTGAGGCTTTGTCGAACAGTAAACCAGCAGACCATGCAGAGAGAGGTGCTGGGCTATAGCTACATAACTGCTCAATTTTATCAAAATTGGTTGAGTATTTTTTGCGTCAAAGTAACAATTAAAATCTCTACAAACTTAAGTTATAGTATTAGTAGAAACTAGGATAACAAACTTGAATTCCTCCAAAGTAATATTGTCTTCGTAGTCCGAGAGACCCAGTTCCTCCTTCACCGTATCCTCAGTAATTGATATTCTGATGCTCTGCTCCTCGAGCTTTGGACTTGGCAATGACAGTTGGAGCCGGTCCAGCTCTCTGGCCTGGATCGGTTTCTTGTGCTGAAATAAATATAAACAACATTAAACTTAATAATTTAACATTAAAGTTACAATAAAGAATTCCCTTCAGTTGATTTATTCTGTCACAGTAAAATATAGGGCCAAAGTAAGATAAAATGCACTTTGGAGGGTAGAATTTCAGAAATCCGCGAATGAGTAATGTGTCACTTCCTTCTCTCTGTCTCTCTCACACGTACACACAGACACCTGTTTTTTGAAATGGTACCTTTTAATTTATTTATAATTTACTTCTATAGTGTAAGAATCTGTTATTGGCTTTTGTATCTGATATATAAGTTTTTTTTTTGTCATTGGTCTTAGAATGAACAGCTCTTATGCTGTTGATTTTAAGACAAATGACAAAAAGGAACATTGACCATAACTTCTTCCACACAATATAAAATCGTATTCGTACAAACATTGATAGCTCTTTTGTAACTTTTCAAATCATGTGTCAAAAAATGTTCCAAGGGTAGATGCAAAACACATATTTCTATATATCTATATCTAATATGTCTTAAAAGACGTCATACAAAAATCATTAAAATTCTCTTATATCAACGTTTATTCTCTCTGCCTTACCTGTAGAACTTTATGAAAGCCAGTTCTTCCCTTCCCGCTATCGAATGCCAACGTAATAGCCGTAGACAATAACGGAGAGGCATATTTGGCCAGTTCTGGGTCTTGAGCGTCAATTGGAAACTGAAATATTATGTATTCTTGTTGTGAATCAAATAATCACCATCACTGCAAAGGTATTTCGGAGTCTTGGTAATCTGGTGGTGAAATATGACTCGTAAGCGAAAGGTATCAGTTTCGAATCCCACTGTGGTAATGTTAGTCCCTATTATGACATCCATTACAGGGTTAAATTGGTACGATCAGCTGTAGAGTGAATGGAGCCTTATCTTATTTTAAATTCATGGTAGGGGGGTCCAACCTCGCTGTATAAATGTGTACTCTGCCAGTAAACAAAAATTAATTACCTAAAAATTTTACAGATGAATGTTTTGGACAGTAGTTTTGAATGTTTTTGATATGACCTTGATCTTTTCTTAGTTTTGACAACTCATACGACGTCCGTAGATGGTCGGTGTTGGTACTAGTTCAAATCATCCTATATGTGGGCCAGCTAATATAATAATACCTTAAAAATACTAACCGGAGCACATCGTGAGACATACTCATACAAAATGTTATGTGCTTGGATTATTCGTTGCTGGATTTTCGCTGCCTTTAATAGCAACGCAATACACTCAACACAGACCCATTGGGGCATGCTATCGGACGCTGACACCTGTAGGAAATAGGTTAAGATCAACAATAAAGTGAGAACATGAAAATATTGTGGTCACAACTTTACAGTCAAATAATATTTCCGTTTCAATGTATTATTACGTGAGAGCGTAATCAACTAATGGAACAACGTTTAGCGAATAAGACTACAGGTAAAAATATCGTATTTACTCACATTTATGCCGGCTAAATCTTGAAAATACGAAGCGTACAGCAAAGCGCTTTTCATACGCTTGTTAGTGGATAAACAACATCTACATATTGGCGCAGCAGGCTCTAAGTCAGGTTTGTTTTCTTCTACAGTTGTTAATATAGTATAATCCATTTTTAATCAATAGTTATGGCCAGGAAATAAATAGAAACCATATTTTCGAATTCCGACAAAGGTAAACAATATGGCTGGACGATGTTTGGATTTTGACATTACCTTGCGTTTTGTTACTGATTTGATTGTAAATCTTATGTAAAATAATTTGATTTTATAGCTTTTTGGTTGAATGTAACCTACATTATCTTTTGTAAAACTTGCTTTAAATATTATATTACTCTCATGATGTAAAATTTGTTAATATCGACAATGTCAAACAAAATCTTGTCACATATTTTGTGTAATTTGTATTGACTACAAACTAAACGCAATGAACTTTAGGGTGGTTAGGAAATAAGAAAATAACAAATTTAGTTGAAATAACAATATTTATTTTATTTATTTATCTAGCTCTACATAATTTTGACTGCAAATACCAAATACTTATTTTATTGATTCTTATGATCGCAGGCTAGCACATAAATCGGTGGTGCAGATAAGACAAATACTGGAGGTGTATCTGAAAATAACAAAATAAAGAGTTAGTACTTCTGATACATACATACGGCTAAAATACAGTTTTAATAAAAAAAAATCACGACTGTACAGAGTAGAAACCACCTTCTATAATAGAAAGGTCAAGACAGCAGTTCCATAAGCCGACGAGCGTGTATGAAATATTGAAATGTGTGTGTCAAGACCGCAGCAAGTGAAACAATGTGGTCTATCCCTAGCTCTCACTTCGGATAGGAATTAACATCAGGAGGACTTGAGCTTTCTCCATATTAGTGGACGGTAAGATTTTACCATAAAATGCAGGCGTGACAGCCTTGGTTTGAGCGATATCGCGGATAAGATCGAAGAAGCTCGCCTTCACTGGTTTAAAACGTGTTGCGTAAGCTAAGAGGAAACTAAGGAAATAAGTGCCTAAACCTTCCAGTATCAGGTAGAGATCCCGCGGAAGGCCCAAGTAGCGATGGATTGACATTGCCAAATCGGATGTGAGTGCCAATGGCTTATGATGCGAGGATGCCTAAGACCTGGCAGAAGCCGGGACTGACCGCTCGGATGATGATGATGATAATGATGATGGGTTTTGTCATAAAATCCATGTTTGACAGGCAGGTTTGAGGTAGCAGTTGCTGCCCATTTTGTGGTGTAAACCTTAGAGGTCTCCGCCTTTAAAACATAAGGCGCTTTATACGATATCCCTTAATACAAAGGTATTTTAGGTGTAATATATTTAAGTCTGCCGTAGGTACACCAAAGATATACCAGTCTCTCTCAGTATAAAAAGTAACTCCACTTAACTAAGAAAAGGAAAATGAAAAATACCTACCACAGCAATTTATTTTCAAATTATCTAGTGAGTTGCTATGATGACTCTTACGGCTGCTGCAATAAAATTTAAAAATATTAAACTTTTTAATGCAAATGACATTTATCATAAAAACATAACTGTTCAAGATTGTTGCATAGTCGGGTTAACAATTTAACATAAACAAAATCGACAACCTGAATGGTCCATTGGCCAACTAAACATGTCGCTCTGCCTGCCCCGCAGAAGTCTCGGGTTCAAAGCTAGAACTCATCGTATTAGCTTTGCTTAGTTTGGGGCTAGATGGCGCTCTCTGGCGTTATCCAAGAATATTTAAAACAGGTCTCGACAAATTCGTAATTTGTCAATATGGCAACTTTGAAATAAGAATGTATTGCAGGTTACTAATTGGTTAATCGCTCACTTACCAATCTCCGACCACGCTGACATTATTCAATGACCCAGATCCGGGGCAAGGACACGTTTGAGAGGCATTCTGCAAATCTGCGAGCGAACACGCCTGTCTTAATCTAGCTACTAATTTATGTTGCAGGTTTTGACAACAACTAGCCGCTTCTTCAGTTTTACTTTCTACATTCTCGACATTTATTTTCGGTACATTCGCTGTGGCTTTTTTATTTTTACAGCTGCAAGTGTTCCCGCCATTTTCACCAGTGTTGCCAGGTGCGACGCGTACGTTATTTGTAGAATTCGTTGCGATAGGGACTCGTCTGAATATCTCTTGTTGGTTCGAGGAGCGATGTATATTTGGTTCGGAACCATAGCTTTGGCTATATTTCTCTGTGAATTGTACAGTCTTTTTGTTTCTATTCATCATTGATAGATGGTATTGACCTTTCCGCGAGGTAGCAGGTGACATATTCGGCGACCTAGTTGGTGATGTATAAGCTGACACGGATTCCGTAGGACGTTTCAGGGTGTCTTTTATTTCGTATTCTGCAGCTATAGCCTCGAAAACCTAAAAAAATAACGTATATTTCAATAACAAACTTTAAAATGCAATACCTAAATAGGTGTCAAAAGCTTTTAAAAATATAGAATTGCGTTTCCGATGTCATTTTTTTTTTTACTTTGCCTTACCTGTTCTGCAACTAAATTCCTGCTATAAGGAGACTCCTTCACTGGCAATGCTTCCCTGCACAATGCGCAGCGCTCCAGTCTCTTCCAACAGGCTGCAACAGTTAAAAAAGATATTCACGTCAATATATGATCTAAAATAGAATATATTGCAGGCTCTGTAGAGTCAAACAAACGAACAAAAGCTCACACAGCGCGTAGTTTTTTTTAAATTCAAAAGTAATCTAGACTAATTCAACTCGAAGCTGCGTTTTAGTATATTAATAAAAAAAAAATAACACCCTGAGTTACCGTAGACCGTTGATGTAAACCAATATTCAAAGATTTTTAACTCTCGTACGACTATCGCAAGTAATTATTTCTTAATCTTGACCTCTAAAATAAATACGCCAGTACTTGATCTGCATTTGAGGCTATTCACCGCCACTTTGTTATTTTAATGGGCGTTATTATGTCGCCTACACCTTTTCGCTGTTCATTGATCTAAGTCAAGTAAGTCGAAAGTAGATCTTTATAGTAGCTATGCTGTTTGAATGCGAAAACATATTTTATATTATATATCGACGCGTTGCGCAGGCGACGTATACCGCCCACGGTGAGGTAGGCGGGAGAGGGACGTGTCAGGGTGGTTTCGGGGCTGAACACGGGGGCGCGGAGCAAGCAGCTCGAGTATTTATCCGAGAAATGTCATTAAGTGACGTTATATTCCCTATCCCAATAGGATAAGATGGCGGCGTTCAATTCGAGTTAGGTCATGCCAGATAGGGTTGCAAATGCCATTCGCTCCACTGTAGTTATAGTTTCTTTTACATAACTAGGGGAGTCATAGTAATAGAGTCATCTTTGTTTATGAAACACAGGTATTAATGATGTTGCATATCTGTCTGCCTGTGGGAAGCATTATGGGGACATTTGACCGAAATCCCAGCTGATGATAAGTGACGATGCAATCGAGGATAGATTATGCTGAGTTAAGAGGCCGCCCGGGCGAGTACTACCGCTTTGTCTCTTTCTGCCGCCAAGCAACAATGTTTGCATGGTGTGTTCCGGTTTAAAGGATAAGGTAGCCAGCGCAATTACAGGCATGAGGCATTTCATCTTAGTCCCCACAGTGACATTGCACCTGCGGGCGTACATTTTTGTTGCCTGCAACCTAAATGTATGAACCGCAGATGTTATGGGCGACAGATACCGCTTACCATCAGGTGGGCTATCTGCTCGTTTGTCAAAAAAAGTCAGTCTCACCCTCGCAATAGAGATGCGACCTGGCGCAGTTGAGCGGGCGCGTGGCGGTGGCCGCGCACACGCAGCACGCGAGCGCGCGCACCACGCCCGAGAGCGCGCGCCGCGAGCGCTCCCCGCGGGAGCCGCCGCCGCACGACCAGAGCAGCTGGGGGAGAGATTGTTTTGAGATTAACATTATGCTTAATACGCTTATTACATTTAGCCAGAATACATACATAAGTACATGAAGCTCACTCCTATATCCCATAGGTGAGGTAGGCAGAGACAAGGACTATTAGGTAAAACCAGTAGTCTAAATTCAGAAGCAAAAAGCGGGATCATAAAACTAGGATAATTTTCGTATCACGCCTTTTGAAAAGCATAAACCATAATACCATTATTAAATTATTAATTGTAATATGTATTCCTGTCATGTTGGAAATAAAAAAAAAAACATTCAAATTAATGATTATGTATTATGAGTGTTGTGATGTCGATGGCTATGTCTATGAATGGCAAGCGTTGTATCGGTGTCGAACTATCTAAAGTACTTACTTCAGGATCATCCTTGGGATCCACCCCGCAGTTCCACACGAGCAGAGACACTCCCCGGCCCGCGCCGTCTCCTCGAATTAGACCTGCCACTTGGCCCACCTGTGGAAGTGTCATTATTATTATTATAAAATATCACTACATATTGTAAATAAATAAAAATGCTTGGGCGTTTCACACAGCACCATCTAGCCCCAAAGTAAGCAAAGCTTATGTTATGGGTGCCAGGGAACTGATAAACTTTTTAAATATTATACTAACTAAACTATTATACATATAACACCCAGACCCGTAACCGAAATTAAAATTCAACATTTTATTTTCTGCCCGGCCGGTAATCGAGCTCTGCGAGGAATATCGGCATGTTGACCCACTGAACCACTCAGGTCGTCTACATAAATTATCACTTACGCGTCCCTAACGACGTCCAGCCATCGCTTCTTGCGCAAGCCTCTTCCCGTGCTGGCGGGAGTGGCATGGCCAGACATTAGTACCCTATAATATAATGGTAAAAAGTAATCAAAACAAGATACCGGTAATCCAAGCAAGTCTCGTCCGTCGGCTTGAAGTATGCAGTCGCCAGTCTTCAGTCCAGCCAAGTCGGCTCTCGCGCCAGGCACTATTTCTCGTACCTACAGCAATAATATTTTAAATTAACAAGTATTCTAATAAAATAAAATTCTTAACAATAACCTCAAATACATATACTCAAATATTTTCTAAATTGCTGAACAGATTTTAATGAAACAAAGCTAAAACCAATCACCTGTATTTCAAATGAAGAAAATTGCATCATATACGGTCCGTTCGGGAGCTGCGATGTATAGGTACAGAGCCACAATACACAGGTAGAGCTCGTCTAGTCTAAAATGACGCGCCCCACTATCGCATTAACGCACACAAGCAAGTTTAAAATATGGACGCAATACATATACAAATGCCGTTGTAATTGGTCATTCAGTTGCCGGTGAGATTCAAACGTAGGAGCACGCGTCGTTCATTGGCTCCCACACAGATGAAGTGTCGTTATCAATATTTGCACTCACACATCGAAATCAACTAACTAAGTAGTGGGGCGCGTCATTTTAGACTACACTTATTAACACCCCTATTTTTGTGAAATTATAATATGATGCATGTATGTATGGATTTTGTGAGGTGAAAAATATGTTTGTAGTAAGCTCTTTACAGACCCATGGATAAGGATCCCACAGTGTTCTCGTCAGCCGGAATCCCAAACCTTCTCCTTCGTCTTCGGGCAAATCTAACTGAAACAGATAATAACAATACAATTACAATTCTGATTCTCTCAAGTAGGTACTACAGTGGACTGTGATGGTCTGTCTATGACAATAAGGATAATGATAATTTATACATAACTAGGTAATATTGAAAAGACATTAACATTTTTTTTTTGTCATACGGTAGGCAAACAGGCAAGCGGGTCACCTGATGGAAAGTGGTCACTACTGCCTATAGACATTAGCAACACCAAGAGTATCGCTAATGCGTTGCCCACCTCTATAACACGTTGCTCTGGCAGCAAAAAGCAAATGCCACTCCACTGCCAAAGCCACGGTTCCCCAAATCCCCACCCCATGGAGCACTGGAAACCTTACGCAACGGCAGAAACACAATACTATTTAAAAGAGTATTGTTTAGCTGCGATATTCTGTAAGGTGGAGGTACTTCCCCAGTCGGGCGGCTCCAATTCGAACGAGATACCCCGCTATGCCCTACCTCTCCTTAAATATAAAATATATTTTCTTTACTTTATATTACTTTAAATATATTCAACAACAATAATGAATGGGTGACCGTTTGCACTTTAAGGCTAGCTGAACTTGCATCGCAATGAGCTCACCACTCGTTTTAGGGGTGCCTCCTAATGCCGTCGGCGAAGCAAAGTTGATCAAGGTCTTCAGCTGGGAACCCTGAGACTGGTTGAACCACCTCGGATGCCGATTGTCACTCCGTGACGGTGTCATTATTATTTATAATAACTTTGGATGATAATACCATACCCGGAACTGCGTCGGTGGCCGAGTGGCTTAGGTATCGAACTCTGTGGCCATGTACCAATGACTCTTTTCTGAGTTATGTACATTAGTTGAATGCTAACCGATGCTCTCACGGTGAGGCAAAACATCATGATGAAATCTGCACGTTTAGGCGACTGAATGTATAGCCATGATCCAATCTGGTCAGGTTCCCCTGGTAGCATGGTCGCAAAGGTCAGATGGCAGTCACTCCACTGTATTATCTGATCTGCCAAATCCTGGATCATTGTCAAGGCGGACCTCAGGGCGCAAGTGCACAACCGGGACATTAACGCGATGCTGATTTTTGTAATAATAACAAACCAAACAAAGTGCTTTTAGCCACAAAGCTGCTTATTCAACTTTAACGAACATTCTTTGATAATAACTATCTTAACTCGTTTCAACATAAATAATGACTATTATGCTATAAATATTAATAATATCCACTTTATAAACATTTTAAATTACAAATTGCTCACCTCAACCGATCGCACGCCTGCAGGAAACTCAAGTTCGCTTCCGTGTCCGGAGTTATTCGGCTCTATTGGTGATTCCATCTGAATGAAACAAGTTTATGAAAAACTTACTTATTTGAATGCCTATTTTAATTATTTTCTTTCGCAATAGACACAAAACAATAGACAATTGATCTTGAAAAATCATTTAATGAAAGAAATAAACTTTTATTAGTCATGAATGCCACGTAAGATAGGTATAGGTATGATCTTACAATACAATAATATAAAATAAATCCATAACTGAAACACTGAGACATTTGGTATTCTACATATTTTTAGGTTCCTTCTTTAGTTATATTTTAGTAGTTTTTACTTTTATCTAATTACCACACAAAATGTCCCGCCATTTTCCTTGAAAGTTCTGTCTGTGATTGAGTTCTATGAGGAAAATTATACCTAATTTCATAATCGTTAAAAATCTTTTATTGATATTTAAACCTATAATTTTATTTCAACTTCTATAAAAACAAATTTATTTTTGTAACGTTAGATCACAGATGTTGATATAGGTACCTACAATAATACCTACTTACTTTCGCTAGGTCAAAAGAATATCTAAAAATTAACATTTTGTATTTATCACCAAAAAGCTTACAATGAAAATCACAACTTACTTCAATTCAATCCTATGATTAGCCTTCACAAGTAGGTAGCCAAGTAGACACAAACTTTGCAAACTTATTGATTGTCTAAAAAAATCACCAAAACAACAGAAAGCTCCGCAACTTTAAGCTCTACTTGATCAACCGCGAAGCTTCGGGCATGAGATCAAACTGTCGATAAATTGATATGTGCACAATTCGTGATCGTTAGTGCTGCGATTTTTTTGTATCGATATCGATATAGTGATAGTATTACTGTATGCGCGGGCCGTCCGCGTCCGCGTCCGCCTGTCTATCTTTTTTTATACCACTAAGGTGGCAAAGAAGCCCCGCCTGATGGTAAGCAATCACCGCGGCGGATGTTTGCAATACCACTAGCATCACCCACGCGTTTCATCCCTTTCTTGAAGAACTAAATGTTGTACTCTCCAGGGAAAACCTCTCCAGGTTTCTCCTCCACAACCTCAGTGTGCATGGGAGAAAGTTCCTTTGGAACCGCACAGTTTGCGATCAATTTGGCTTCAAGGTGTGAGGATGAACGGCATCCTTGGTGGTGAGTTTGTTGGCACGCATGTTACCTTTAACGACGTTAAGCCATCGCTTCTTGAGCTGGCATCTCCTTCCCGTGCCTGGCGGGAGTGGCATGGCCAGAAATGTGTTCTCTACGTAATTTACTGGCCTGCGCAAGACGTGGCCATACCATCAAATGTGGCTCTAGAACCTTATCTGTGATGTCACGGATACCACGGCTACTGCAAATGTGGTCGTTTCCGACACGATCTTTGCGAGAAACTCCACACATAAATTTTGTTGATCCCAAAAGCATCGGGTATAAAGGCACCTTCCGGACTATCGGCAGAGAACACTCATGTGTACCAGCGCGGCTCCCGGCTATTCATGTTGGACTCACAAGAGATCTAGGCGCCTACCAGCTAAACTTTGCCTTGGGAGTACTTACAGTTGGGAAGTCTTTTAGGTTTCATCGAATGCGACACCCCATACGGATAACATCATTACCTAAGTGAATTTCTTTATGTTATGTGGAATAAATGAATATATATTTTTATTATCTAAGATTTACATTGAACTAACTTAACCTAATTTTAACGTACCTACGCAATCCAAATAAATACAATATACCAAAAAGCAATAGTATTTGTAAACAATCGACAGTGCCCATCACTAGCCGACCGGTCGGCCTCGCGGCCAATGCCGCGGCCCTGCGCACGCGCATTGCGACACCACATCATAATGTCTGATACGTATGGATAATCGGTTGTTCGGAAATCGTACGATAGACCTTTCACTTGCATACTTCACGTTAATGCCCCGGTTGTTTATTCTTCTACTGTGATTACATAAAATGGAAACAGCATCGGTCAGAGCGTCGGTAGCCCAGTGGTTTAGGGGGCCGACTCGTAAGCGGAAGGTACGGGGTTTGAACTCCAGTGAAGCCATGTACCAATGACTCTTAATTCTTAACTAAAGACTACCTACGTATTAAATTAAACATGAATATTCAAATAATTAGATGTAGATGAATTAGTAACTAAATTTAAGTGCTGAATATTGCCTCCACCGCTTTTAGATCTCCTTTCAGAGGGTCTAAGGTTGGCTAAGGCCGTGTGGTGTCCGGCAGAGTAGAATAGCACCAACCCCTTACACTCGTGGTTGTCGTACAAGGCGACTAATGTTTTCGAGGTTAAAGATCTAAGCGCCTCCGTAGACTGGAAAATGGGCAGCAGCATTTTCCATTATTATATTATAACACTGCGATCTCCAACCCGCCGGCCAAGCGTGGAGATTATGGCAATAACCTCCCTTTTTGTGGGAGAGGCCCTAAGTCCTGCAGTGGACTGTTATGGGCTGTGATGTGAAGGTTGGCTGGAAGAAATCCCATTGTCGGATAAGCCCGCCTTTGCTATGTAAAATTATACTTTTGTCACTCCTGTACTTATTTATTAAGCAATAAAGAGTTTACATACATACATACTTTTAAGGGTTACATTAGTTGAACACTAACCGATGCTCTTACGGCGAGGGAAAACATCGCGATGAAACCTGCATATTCAGGTGACAGAATGAGTGACCATGATTAATCTGGCGAGGTTCCCCTGTATACAGGGTCGCAGAGGTCAAATGGCAGTCGCTCCACTGTAATTACCGGATCTGCTATATACTGGATCGTGATCAGACTCTAATCATGATAATCTCAAACAACAATAAATGCTTCCGTTGTCTGTAACTGTTATTGTGTTGTGGTGTCCTATGTGTAATAAATGACTTTTCTTTCTTTCTTTCTAATAATAGTTTGTATTAGGTTTTAATTCCATTAGGATGGGTTAGGTTTGTAACAACGCATGAAGGAGTTCCATGAACTTGGGGGAATATCGTTCATTAGACCTTTTTTTTTAGTACACTTTATGCACAAAATAGTACAAAGGTGGACTTAAAGCTTTGTAGCTTTATCTATCAGTCTACCCCGAAAACTGGTAATAAAAATGGTAGACGTTGCTCTCGAAATTAATGAATTTGACAAATTCTCAATAAAAAATCACAACCTTTTTTCTACAGCGATTCGAGAGTAGTCGCCATAGTAAAAATTGTTTCCAGTGACGTATCGCTCAATTTTATTGGTCATGTAAGCTGAGTTGTCCGGACCAACAAGTGTTGTTACAAGCTTAAAAAGCTAGCCGTTTAATCAACTGGCTAATTTACCCATCCGGCTGCAACACATACACTAACTTCGCAAATACTTTTTACTGAATACACACCCAGATTCAATATTTAGGTATACTATATACCCGCCTACCAATAAATCAATAAATGTGTGGTGATAAAACCCGCGACCTTGCAGCACGCACGCAGGGTCATTACCAACCTATCCGGCCCGTGTGTATGACATGTGCATTGATTGCGCATCATTTTTGCTAAATGCGTGAATGGTAGATGTTATGGGCGACAGTTATCGCTTACCATCAGGTGGCTGTCTGATAGTTTGTCACTGCGTGGTATAAAAAAAAAAACTTATTTTCGCCAGCTACATCTAACCGGAAAAGAATACCAGTTTTCCGCCCGCTATTCAATACGACAGTATATTTTTATTTTTTTATTTACTTGGAAGATCATCAGCTTACCAAACAAATCAGTACTTAATCGTAGCTAATAATAGACCTTCACTAATAGATCTAGAATAGTTTATAAACTTAGTGTAGGTAGATAGCCGAGGCAAATTCGAATTATATTTTGTTGTACGTTTGTTACGAGACGTTTTAGGACAAATTGTGTGTGTAACAGGGGGCCCTATTTTTGAATCGCTCTTCCGATTCGAACGGTTTTCAATTTTGATTTTCGGCATAAAAGATTCGATATTTTGATGCATGATGGATGTTCCTTATTTTCGAACCGTGTTCGAAAGTATTTCGGTGTTGCCAATGTGATTTTAAAAATATTGAATAAAATATATGCCGAATTCACAATTGAAAACCGTTTGATTGGATTTGGGTAGTAAAGTCCATAATTCTATGCGAGCAATTAAAAAATACAGCCCTTGAATTTCGAAATATAAACGTGCGAAGAATAGTGATTCGAAAGATCGTAGTTACATTAAGCTGTTTGGTCGACAGATTGCTTATGCGATTAATGGAAGTACGAAGGAATGGACTACCATTGGGACCATGGGATAAACTGTGCAGCGACAGAATACTTCTTCGACGAACGCTAGTGCCGTGTGGTGTCCGGCAGAGTAGAATAGCACCAACCCCTTACACTCATGGGTGTCGTACAAGGCGACTAATGTTTTTGAGGCAAAAGATCAAGAGTCTCTGTAGTCTGGAAAATGGGCAGCAGCATTTTCCATTGTTATATTTAAGCACTGCGATCTCCAACCCGCCTGCCAAGCGTGGAGATTATGGCAATAACCTCCCCTTTCGCGGTAGCGGCCCTAAGTCCTGCAGTGGACTGTTACGGGCTGTGATGATGAACGCTAGTGCGAAAAAAAAACGCTACATGTCTTAGGTGTTCGCTACAGGGTGTCATCACAGAACTGCTTTACTGTTAATTACTAGTTGATAGGGCAACAATTTGTCGACAGGAACTACTTGGTAGTATCTAGGGGTAAACTTATAAGGATATTATGCCTACCTACTCCTGAGGTGATCTCATTTTCACCAGCTCAAGGGCCCCATTTTTGCTCGCATTCACGCGAGCGCTCGAGTGCGCTACCTATCTCTTTCACACTCGTGATAAGTTGCTAGAGATAGAAAAGACAAGCATTAGAAGGCGAGCGCTCGCGTGGATGCGTGCGATTTCAATAATAGGGCCCCTGGAAGTGATCACGAAATTTCAAAGACATAGCACAGAAGGAATACATTTATAAATTCTGGTGCCCACAGCACAATTCCGCCATCGCACCACCCGCCGTGGGCTGGGTGCTCATGCCCACTACGTAGACCCTCTGTTGGTCACCACGCGAAGGTTCGGAATAACGTTTCTCGCTCTTACGATTCGGATGTGGAATGAGCTCCCAGCCACAGTGTTTCCTTTGGACTATGACATGGGATTGTTCAAGAGGTATATTAGAGGTCTCTTCAGAGGCGGGCGACGCATTGGTGACCCCTGGTGTTGCTGATGTCCATAGGCGGCGGTGACCACTTTCCATAAGGTGGCCCGCTTGCCTGTTTGTATGCTGAGTATAAAAAAAAATACCAATTATACCACAGTTTAAAAATAAAACAACCACGTTTGTTCTAATTGTGTATAATTTTATTTACAATTAAAATATTATTTATTTACTATAAAATACCCATTTTAATACAAAACGAACGCTACGAAATCACAATCACATTATAAAATTGAGATAAAGTTTTCCTATTACATCAATAGATGGCGTTGATCAATTACAATAATTTGTAAATAACACAGTGGTGTGTGGTGCCGCCACCTCAAAGAATAGCACCACCCCATCTCTTCCCGTGGGTGTCGTAAGAGGCGACTAAGGGAGAAATCCGAAAGGTGGGCAGCAGCATCTTTCTGGGTAGATTTACATCAACTGCACTGCGATCTCCAACCCGCCTGCCAAGCGTGGAGATTATGGCAATGACCTCCCCTTTCGTGGGAGAGGCCCGAAGTCCTGCAGTGGACTGTTATGGGCTGTGATGATGATGATCAATTACAATAAATCAAATATGGTGGCGTTGCTAAAATACGTCATGTCGTAGGCAGCCGTTAAAAAAGGTTCAATAAATTGTAATAGGTGGCGTTGATTAGACACGATTATCGAAAATAAATCAAAACGTGACCACTAAACCTGTATCCCGTTGTGGGATAAGCTCGCCTTTGCAATATAAACTGTATTATTATTTCTGGAATTATAATTATTACGAAATGTATAAAAAGTAGAATTAGAATTAAATTTGTCTATATTGTTAAACTGTGTAAGTATACAGGTATGCCGATGTTATGACATAAGTAGTTCCAACAGCTTGTCCGTTACGGACGTACAATACTTTTAGAATTATTAAAATTTAATGTACATGTCAACATTCCAATATAATGTCAAGATACGTATTTATCTCCATCATTTAAAACATTAAGTAACAATGTCTTATAAATAAAAAATTGAAAATGTCAAAATTGTAATTTCAGATTTTAAAACTAAATAAAATCATTGGATGGTATAAGTAATAAATAATAATGTCCCATTAAATTCAGATGTCAAATAAAATAAATTAGTAAATAAATCAATTTCCATTAATCATCTAGGCTCTATCCATTAGCACAGTAGCATTTTTGTCGGTAAAACTAACGAATATTTACACGAAATACATTTTCGTATAACTACGGCTCTCCAATTGAATACTTGAGAATCCTGTCTAAGGAAAGCCATCTAGTGACGCTTGCTGGATTACGCTTTTTAGTTTTTAAACTAGCTGTCAGAAAGTCAGCTAGAATCGATCACAGAAACGAACGTTTAAGACTTTAAAATTATAAATATTTAAAAATACAAAATAATTGATCATTTATACTCATAAATTTGTCTACAGATGGATTATTATCACTGAAATTGAGAGCTCGATTTCGACTTGCACTTTCTCGGTATAGACTGACTGACCGAACAAAAATACTCACGAGTCGAAATCGTCGATTAGGAAGGGTTTTTAATGTCGTATTTATAAATTATTAACTGAAACAATAAAAATTGATTGTTTTGTATAAAACATACAGCATAACCATGCAACTATCGATTCCAAGTTCTATGACAAAGATAATCGATAATCGAATAGATTCATTAACGATTTTATACTCCCACTTTTATACCCATCCCTACCGTGGGCTGTCAAAATTATCATCCTAAATTTGACAAAGTATAAACACAAGTAAATCGCTATTTTGCCATCCCGTCAAATTCTCACCCGGCGGACCAAGAATCAGAAATTAGATTCTTGGTCCTGTAGCCGTATTCACAATGATTCGAAACCGTTTCCGAACGATTCGACACGAAATTCGTGAGCGGCGAATCCGTGTCGAACGATATGAAAACTGTTATTCAGAATCCCGATAGATTCCACGGAAACTCTACTCTCTATAACATATGAAAATTTCATCAAAATTAACTGAAACCACATTTTCCTAAGAAATTTTGCAGAGTCCTTAGTCGATTTCGTATCCGAATCCGATTTCCGAGCCATTGTGAATACGGCTACTGGCCGACCATATTTGTCTCTCTTCATAATGGCTACACCTTATCTACGCTATGCTCCTAGTCGTGGCTCCAATCCAAACGTCAAAATACTGTCTATTTTGCCATCCCTTACACACTCACACAAACTCAAATCTATGTAATGCTTGTGTATGACGACCTGAGCGGTTCAGTGGTCAACATCCGGTCTGCCACGCAAGAGGTCCCGGGTTCGATTCCCGGCCGGGCAGAAATTGAAATGATTAATTTTTATTTCTGTTACGGGTCTGGATGTTCTATGTATAATAAGTATGTATTTAAAAGTATATCAGTAGTTTATCAGTTATCTAGCACCCATAACACAAGCTTTGCTTACTTTGGGGCTAGATGGCGCTGTGTGGATTTGTCCACGATTATTTATTTATTTGTATCTGTACATTCCACTCGAGCCTATTTTCACCGTAGCAGCGGCTATTTCCACTACTTCATTCGTTCTGAACGAATAAATTGGATGGCAAAATAGCGACGGCCTAAACACAAACGGATGAAAGAATAGCAAGTGAAATTTAGTACATCTGACGGAACAACCTTTTTTATACCACTGCGGTGGCAAACAAGCTTGCGGTCTGCCTGATGGTAAACAGTCACCGCAGCCTATGGCCGTTTGCAATACCAGGGGCATCGCCCACGCGTTGCCGACCCCGTAAAAACCTTTTAACCCTTTAACCTTTTAACCTATTCATCAGCCTTCCTCTTCGCGTGTCTGTAAGGCGCTGGCAGCTTCAAATGCACCGTCTTCTCGTGGGTCTTCATGCTGTTGGACTGAGAGAACGTCTTCCCGCAGTAGGAACAGGCGTAGGGCTTCGCCCCGCTGTGGACCTGGATGAATGAATGAATAAATAATAAGTATTCTTGGGCAATACACACCGCCATCTATCGCCAAAGTAACCAACGCTTGTGTTATGGGTGCCAGATAACTGATAAACTACTTATATAATGCATTACCCGCGAGTGTGTTCCCTGATCATTATAATCTAGACGCCTTCAAGGCTAGAGTGAATAGGCTGTTCCTAGACAGGCTTGCTCCATCATCGTCCGCATCGTACCACCAGCTGAGGTGGCGGTCAAAGGCCTGGCTACACAAATAATAAAAAGAAATAACACCCAGACCCGTTACAGAAATTAAAATTCATCATTTCAATTTCTGCTCGGCCGGAAATCGAACCCGGGAGCTCTGCGTGGCAGACTGGCATATTAACCACCGAACCACTCAGGTCGTCAAGTTTAAATACAAAGTTTTTTTAATTAGACTAGCCAGGCATTTGACCGTCATCTCTGCTGGTGGTAATTGACGATGCAGCCGAAGATGGAGCATGCCTGTCTAGGGACAGCCTTCACTATAGCCTTGAAGTTTCATCAAATCAGCGGAAAGACGCTCACAGGCCTCCCCCAGAGATCTCCACAAAGGCTGATTTCATGCCCTCTGCATCCAGCGGAGGCCTACCCACGCTGCGTCTTCCGGTACGTGGTCGCCACTCGAGAACTTTACTGCCCCATCGGCCATCTGTTCTGCGAGCTATGTGCCCTGCTCACTGCCATTTAAGGCTGGCAATCCTTCGGTTTAAGTCGGTATCCTTATGTTTATTTATTGTACAAGCGAACCGACCCAGCTTCGCAAGGATAGTAAACTTAAGAAACTATACACCTAAACCCAGCACATGAATCACTCTGTCTATTGGTGAAAACGTATGAAAATCCGTCCAGTAGTTTTTGAGTTTACCGCGAACAGATAGACAGTCTGACAGACGCAGCGTGGGACTTTGTTACGATTATGCCAAGGTCTGCTGAACATGTATAGCTACTAAATTATATTATATTATAATCCTATCGCAACAATTTTTTTCGTAAATATACTATTATATATAGTAAATACATAGATCCAGCAGCTATCCTTACCCGGTCGTGTCTGTTGAGAGCGGCCTTTTGCTTGAACGCCTTGGGGCAGCGCGGGCAGCGGAAGGGACGCTCGCCCGTGTGCGTTCGCATGTGGGACTACGGATATATCATAGGGGAATTGTACATCATAATTATTATGATAAACCGTTTATTTCAGGCAGGCAGCGCAACAGGAGGAAATGGAAATAAGAGACAAAAAATTCAGGCGTGAAGTATTACAAAAGTTTACGATAGGCAAACAGGCAAGCGGGCCACCTGATGGGAAGTAGTCACCGCTGCCTATAGACATTAGCAACACCAAGAGTATCGCCAATGCGTTGCCCACCTCTATAACACGTTGCTCTGGCAGCAAAAAGGCAAATGTCCCTCCACTACCAAAGCCACGGTTCACCAAATCCCCACCCCATGGAGCACTGGAGACCTTACTCACCAGCAGAAACACAATACTATTTAAAAGAGTATTGTTTAGCTGCGGTATTTTGTAAGGTGGAGGTACTTCCCCAGTCGGGCGGCTCCAATTCGAACGAGATACCCCGCTATGCCCTACCTCTCTTAAAACAATGTTAACATATCGGTTACAGTTGGACACGTGATGTCGAGATCGTGACATCGAATCACGGCACGTGATTCGACGACACGTATCACACTTAAACGGTTACTATTGTCGCTACAACTTATTTGTTTTCATTGTCTTCATACACCCATTTTTTTATTCTACGCAGCGCCAAACGAGCAGACAGCCCACCTGATGGCAAGCGGTAACTGTCGCCCATAACATCTACAATTCATACATTTAGATTGCAGGTAACACAAATGCAGAACCGCAGGTGCGTTGTCACTGTGAGGACTAAGATGAAATGCCTCATGCCTGTAATTGCGCTGGCTACCTTATCCTTTAAACCGGAACACGACAATGCAAGCATCGTTACTCGGCGGCAGGAATAGATAAGGCGGTGGTACTCACCCAGGCGGACTCCTCAGGCTTGATAGCCTGGCCCATGATATCTTACCTACCGCCGCAAACCAGACTGTTTTGCTCGTACTGTACAGAGCAAAAGTTGTGTAAAATTGTATGTATGTGATGCAGAACTTAGTGTAAGAGCATTTATTGCTATAGGCCGTCGTTTTCGAGTTATAACCAAAAACATGGAAAATATCTAAAAGTTCCGAGGTTTTTTGGTCTCCCCTCTGGTAGTACAGAGCGTACGCGCGCGCGTGTGTGTGTGTGTGTGTGTGTGTGTGTGTGTGTGTGTGTGTGTGTGTGTGTGTGTGTGTGTCCATGGCTACCTTGAGCCGCTGCGCGAGCCCGAACCGCTTGGGGCACTCGCCGCAGGCGAACGGCTTCTCGCCCGTCGCGTGCACCAGCTGGTGGAGTCGGAGCGTCGACGCCGACTACGGAGGTACAAGACAGGGTTTTTTTTTTTTACAATACGGCAGACTAACAGGGAACAGGCAAGCGGGCCACCTGGATGGTAAGCGGTTGTAGCGACATCTATCACTTCAATAGAGAAACTCAACGATACTCGCACTACGAGTACACGAACACAAGGTTGGCAAGCATCCGCATATTCATATTATTCATATTCATTTATTCGTAGTAATAAGCATACATCGTCATTTAAAATAGTTTCATGAATAGAATTAAGTACTAATAGTTTATGTCAATGTTAAAAAACAATTAATTCAATAGTATCAAATTATCATGATTCGAAATTGTCAAGAATTAAATTAGTATTATAATATCAAATAATAATGAAGTCAAATGTTAAATTAAATAATTATAAGAAAAATACAAAATGCTTCAAACATGTCAAATATAAAATTAAATCATAATATGAAATGTCAAATACAATGTTCGAAAACTATATGTCAAATATTAATTAATCGAAATGTCAAATACAATACAATGAAACAAATAGTCGCATACAATATTGCGTGTCACAGAAAGAGACAATTTTTTATAGTATAATATTATTCATTGTATTCAATTAAATGACTAGAAGTGGGTGATATCAATCTAATAACGGAGAGGGACTAAAGGCTTCGCTCATCTAAAAACTCATCTACAGAGTAGTATGCTTTTGCTTATGCTGACCGTCCTACATCGCGCTGGAGAAGTGTGCCTACTTCCGCGGCATATACGAGTACAATCTGTGGCCTAGAACCGGGGCAAATATTAAAAACAGAGGCTCTATGTCACCGTAATTAAATAATCATGGTCCCAACCAATTAAACTCGATTGAGTTCATTCTGTACGTACTTATTTGGAGCTACTCGGAACGTCTCGTTGACATTTTATGGGTTGTGTCGGCTGATATTATCTTACGCCCTGAACCACGACATTGACAATATTAGCGATAATATCGTTTTGCAATAATCACTGATTATGAACCGTAACTTTAAATTCTTATTGTTTGTAGCGCATGGGTTTTGGTTAACTAGAATCTTTTCAGAAAAATACCAATACTCTAGAGACTAGTCTCTATTTTCAATATTAGCCCCGGTTCTAGGCAACACACTGTATACTACTTCCGACGATCAACTGTCGGACCAGGGGCGTTGCTACCGCTGTATCAGCCGTATCAATTATACGGGGCCCCCAACCTTGTGTAACTTAAAAAAAAATCGTAAAGAGTGATCCACAACTTCAGTTAAACTCTTAGACCGTATCTTCTACCCGGAAATAAAAATAATGTTCAATAGATCATTTCGGACCAGGGTAGGGGTCCTCCGCCAAAGAAGCATTGAAATTAAGTAATGTACAATCCGTTTTCCGTTTCCTTTTCGCTTTATAGATTTAAATACATAGATAGATATAGATACTCTTTATTACACACAAAATTACAAAAATAAAATATAACAGGTATTTTCAAACATTGTTGGCAAAGGCGGCCTTATCGCTACATGCGATCTCTTCCGGGCAACCCTGATATAATGAAAATTTAAATCACAAAATATTATCTCATAGTTTCAACACAATTTTTGGGGTCCAAAACCTTACTTACTCCTTATTATGTTTTTCCTCTTTGGAACCCAGTCAGATGGACCGCTCATAATAAAGTCTTATTGGTCCACAGGCCCTGACAATCTTCGAATTTGTCTGTTTTCAAGTTAATCGTGGTAGCTTTTGAGAGCCAAAATGCCAGAAATATGTAGTTCGCTGCGCTAGCTCATTAATTGTTTGCTAAGTTAATTTTATTACACCTGTATTCAATCTCGCCACACCAAAATATCAAAAATTTCGAGCTCGTCGCTATCGTCCGTTTATTGTTTTACGTTGCTCCTATTAAAATGGCGCAAGGTTTTACAGGTAAATAATACAAATTTCGAGCTCGCTACGCTCGCTCATTCAATAACATACCTAAGTAATTTTTATAATGATTACGCAAGATTTTAATATACCCGAAGCCGAGGGCCAATATACCAAAAATTCCGAGCTCGCCTCACCGACCACCCCGGCTCAGACTCTATTGTGACAAAAATGTAGAACTCGTTATGCGCGCTTATTCAGTGACTAAAGTTATTTTTATAATTAACACGCGAATTTATCAGATCTCGCTGCTCTCAATCATTTATTGAGTTGATATTTTTTATGTTATACGTCAGACAAACAGGCAAGCGGGCCAACTGATGGAAAATGAATTTTATATCTCAATATCTCAAATAAACTTGTGTCTACACTCTAGTAACTATAATAATGATTGAAATATTATTTTATATTGTTGACATTTCACTATTTAATTATTTTATTATTATTATGTAATGAACAATGACATTGCAAATGTATTTAATATGTAAAATAATGACTTGTAACGAATATTATTAATAAATTATGATGATGATTATGATTATGTGGTCAACGCCGCCTAGAGAAATTAGCAACACCAGCACCACATTTGTTACTTATTAGCATCCCCCATAGTTAGTGGGGGCCCCCTAGACTACTATTGATACGGGGTCCCTGTAAGGCACGCTACGCCACTGTGTCGGACCCTTGGTAGCCTGGTCACGACACCCGGCCAGGTGGGTAATTACCCTTTTCCACCTTCACTATCTTCGCTTGCCAACATTGGCGCCTACCTTACCTCAGCGGAATTTAAAAACAAGTTAAAATATCATATACATAACGGAATGTACTGCACATAACTTGCGATATAATATTGTATAAGCGGCTTCTTGTATTGTAACTGCCAAAAAAACATTTTAACATTAAAGTCCCGGTTGTGCTCTCGAGGACGAGGGCCCGGGGTCCGCCTTGACCATGACCCACGATTTGGCAATCAGGTAATTACAGTGGAGCGACTACCATCTGACCTCCGTGACCCTGCTGCCAGGAGAACCTAACCAGATTGGATCATGGTTACAAATTCAGTCGCCTAAATAAGCAGGTTTCATCGCGATGTTTCCCTCACTGTAAGAATGTACATAACTCAGAAAAGAGTCATACTATGAATCCCGCTGCGGTCATGCGGTCTATGACTGTCATAGGTACATGGCCGCAGCGGGACTCGAACCGGTACCTCTCGCTTACAAGTCGGATACTCAACCGCCCGGCCACCGGCTCTAACATAATATTTTATAATAGCATATCGTTCTGTTATATTATATGAATATAGCGGATCCGCGCACCTCTATATAAAACACACCGCCCACCTCGATAGCGCGATGTAAAAGCCTTGCAACGCCATCTAGCGTCCGTGTAACGCACCTTGCACTTCCAATCTGTCCCACCATATAAAACACACCGCCCACCTCGATAGCGCGATGTAAAAGCCTTGCAACGCCATCTAGCGTCCGTGTAACGCACCTTGCACTTCCAATCTGTCCCACCATATAAAACACACCGCCCACCTCGTTAGCGCGATGTAAGTAGTCTTTCGTAATGGCTAATTAGTTCAATTTATATTTAATTGCTTGGCATTTAATTTTACGTATTGTTTGTTTTTATTTATTGTGTATTTTGGAAACGACATTATTGTAAATTTTTATGACGATATCTTTGCGACTTGCTTTTATTATGAATTGTATTATTGTATAATGTAAATCAAAAATTAAGTTATCTAAATCTAATCTATCTATGTTACGTACCTTGCACTTCCACCCGCACACTTCGCAGACGAGTTGTCGCGCGCGAGGCCGGGGCGAGTTGGGCCCACGGGCCCGGCTGTGGGACGACTTTAGGTGCACGGCGTAGGTGCGGGACGAAGCGAATTGGCGGCCACACTAGGAGAGATAAAGGTGGTTTGTTGTTGGGGAGGAACCATTTTTTAGACTCGTATCGTTGTCATGGAGGTCATATTTAATATTTCATTTATTCGCTGTTAAATGGTACAATTTGGTTGTTTTAAATATGTAGAATAGGACCACGATAAGTCCGTATTGACTGACAGTGGTAAAAATTATAAAGTGTGGCAATAATCTGGGGATAATCTGTCCTTGTCATAGAGATAATATTTACGTTAGTAAATATTATCTCTATGGTCCTTGTCAGTCCATTTTTGTAAAAATTCAGTTATTTGGTCACTTTTAGCTTGAACTTGGACTTTTAGTTTGGCTTAATTATTAATCATGCTGAAAATTATGTCCCGCATCTGTTTTGCCCATTATTATTTAATAATATTCTTCATTACTCACGATAATAAACAATCCTACAGAAATCAAATTGTTTGTTATGACTTTTATGAATGACGTTCTATTACGTTTAAAAAACTTGGCATAAGTTGCCATATCGAGATTTTTTTTATTAAGCGTTGCGGACTTATCGTGGTCTTATTCTAACAATTTCTTGTAGACTCGTATCGTCGTCACACAGGTCATATTTCATTTAATCGCACTGAAATGGTACAATATGGTTCCTATGAATAGTACAGCAAATTTTTCTATGTTACGGAATACCTACATAGTTTTGTAAAATTGTAAACTACCTACTTGTAGAATCTCAAAATAAATAAGATATAACTAAGGGAAAGAGCGAGCCATCCCAACACAAGTATATTTATTACTTACTGGGGATGACTCACCTCATACTTTGTAAAGATTTGAGAAGTAAATAAATTTTTTAATTTAAATTTTTAAAGAATAACACACACACGTTTCACTTTTCACATCATGTAGAAGGCACTACAAATGTCAGGTAGTTAAAATATATGAATCAAACCATATTGTCAAAACTTTACGTTATGTCAAAGTTTAAATACATTCAAATATAAGTATTCAGATGTCAGATGGTAGAAGCTCCACTGTAATTACCTGACCTGCCCAATTCTGGATCATAGGAAGAAGCAATGTGGAAGGAGCGAAAGAGGTCTGTCAGAACCGTAGCAAGCAGAACGATGTGGCCTCATTAATTTATTAGATTAAACATTAATGCCCATTAGAAAAAATAAGCAAACTTGGTCACTAGCATAGTGCGAGGGGGGGGCCTGATGACCTGAAATACAGGCTTTTTGCCTAGCTTAGGCATCAGTCTCCCACACTTATTATATCTAAGAAATTAGCATAATATGGATTGTGAATTACTGGGAGTAAACAAACGTTATTATTATTATTCTCCTTATTATTATTATCTATGTTGATGTGCACAACTCGTCATTTTCACAACTGGGGACTTACCATGAACTCTTATAGCAGGACCTAAACAGAATTGCTTTCAGTTTGAACGAGACACGCTTATGTGACACGCATAGCGCTGCCTCGTTCTAAGCAGGGCAGTTCTGTTTAGGTCCTGCTATAAGAGTTCATGGTAAGCCCCCTGGTCACACGACAATTAGCATACTTATATTTCTACAGGTTGACGTGTGTATCTGTTTAAAGCGAATAATTTCAGGTACACAATAACGAAGGCGGTGGTGAAAATTATGGACTACTCAATAGCGTCGAGTTATATTGCCTCTATAAAATATTTCTTCAAATAGTTCTAGTAAAATAAGTTCTTCAAGAAAAAGTTAAAAGGTTTTTACGGGGTCGGCAACGCGTGGGTGATGCCCCTGATATTGCGAACGTGCTTAGGCTGCGGTGACTGCTTACCTTCAGGCAGGCCGTAAGCTTGTTTGCCACCTTGGTGGTATAAAAAAAAAGTTTAGTACTAATTTTTCAGCAAACTTTCAAAGCAACCTGAGTTCTTGGTTTATTGGCTTGTTGGTTCTAAAATAATATTTATTATGTTTTATATAGCTGTTGGTACTAAAATAAATAAATAAATATAGTATTTCAAGTTATTACAGAATACCGCAGCTAAACAATACTCTTATAAATAGTGTTGTGTTTCTGCCGGTGAGTAAGGTTTCCAGTGCTCCATGGGGCGGGGATTTGGGGAACCGTGGCTTTGGCAGTGGAGGGGCAATTACTTTTTTGCTGCCAGAGCAACGTGTTATAGAGGTGGGCAACGCATTGGCGATACTCTCGGTGTTGCTAATGTCTGTAGGCGGTGACCACGCAACATCAGGTGGCCCGCTTGCCTGTTTGCCTACAGAAAGAAATTCACAATCACCTCTCGACAAGTTACATTGGCCTCGGAAGCGCGGTGCGTCTTCAGATGGTCCCGCAGTGCGACTGGGGACGCCGCGCCCGCCCCACAGAATACACACCAACTGGGAACAATGGAATCCACTTCTTATCGAGTCGATGGACATGTCGCAGCCAACTGGCTAAATCAGCCATTTAATGAGAAGGCTAGTCAGTTAGTTAAAAACCGGCATTCAATAGAGTGGCTAAAGGACAACTAGCCAAGTAGTTGAATGTAACGTTCATCAACTTAGCTAAACGTTATTTAGCCGTTTTGTTAAACAGAATGTTTAGTTAGAGTGACGTAACTTATGTAAATTATTAGTGGCAACAAACCTTTAACAACAATAAAAACTTTAAATATGCAATGACACGAAACTTTGACATTAATTTATGTTTCTTATTATACCTAAGTATAAATAGAAACTGAACAAATTACCTAAGTTATCTTAATTCTCAGTTAAAACGAAAAAAAAATACAAAAACAGTGCTTGCTGCGCGAGCTGTCTGACGCCATATTTGTTTTGGCACTACCAGCGCCGAAGTGGTTAAAATTTGAACTACATTTAAATTATCTGCTTGATTTAGCGTCAGCCATCTTTAAAGGACTAGCTTACTATAAGCCAACTAGTTAAACGTTGAATGTTGCTAGTTCAATCAACGAACAGCCTAGACATTCAATTAAATGCCGGCGTTTAATTAACGGACTAGCCTTCTTATTAAATGACTGATATAACCAGATGGCTGCGACAGACATAACTCCCGCTTACACTTTGCACGGGAGTCAAGTTTAAGTCCATCGTGGCGAAAGGATTTGCCGCCGTAACGCTGTTGCCAACAATTATCTGACTTGAATGGTTGAAATTGTTAGTTTTGCGATTCCGTTTCATCGATTTCATGGGTTCAGTTGCTAACAAACAGGGCCGGATTTAGAGGTCCAGAGGCCTCGGGGCAACGAAGGAGCGGAGGCCCCCTCGCCCCAAATTATTTTTCAAATAAAGAGAAACAATTTTTTAAGTCGAGCTTTTCTATAAATAATTTATTGTAATTAAGTGTAATTAAAAAAGAATAAATTAAGTGTAATTATAATCAAATAATCATGTATGTACAAAGTATGTACTGCAGGCCGTAGGTAAAGGTAGAAGAGCAAAAAAAAAATATCAAAGGAAAAGATGTTTACTAGTGTTTACTAATTGGAATTTGAAAGATTTTTTTTTCCGAAGTCTCTATTGTGGGGGCCCCCCGTTTGTGGACTTTCGCCCCGGTTGCCCTCCCCTAAATCCGGCCCTGCTAACAAAGTTCTATTGCAATAAACTGAATCTATTTAATCGATCATATGTTATGGCAAAAGTAGCAATTTCAATCATTGAAATCAGAGAATTGTTGGGTGCGCCGGGCGTTAGAATCACAGGGAACGATTCAATCACGCTGCTCGGGGAGGCTCCTTTCGTGCACTGGAATCCACGGAACCATCATCAGCATATGGTCCACAGCATTTTATCAGGTGGTAGGACTCTGTCAAGCCTGAGGAGTCCGCCTGGGTGAGTACCACCGCCTTATCTATTTCTGCCGCCAAGCAATAATGCTTGCATTGTCGTGTTCCGGTTTGAAGAATAAGGTAGCCAGCGAAATTACAGGCATGAGGCATTTCAACTTAGTCCTCAGTGACAAAGCACCTGCAGTTCTTTATTTTTTTATGTGTGAAAATGTATGTATGAACCTAAATGTATGAACTGTAGATGTTACGGGCGACAGTTGCCATTTACCATCAGGCGGGCTGTCTACTCGTTTCTCACTGAGTAGCATAAAAAAAAGAAAAACGAGGCATCTAGAGCTTGTCTAAGCTGAAATGCCGCGCCCCACTACTTAATCAGTTGATTTCGATGTGTGAGTGCAAATATTAATAACGACACTTCGTCTGTGTGGGAGCGTCGACAGCTCCAAACGAACGACGCGTGCTCCTACGTTTGAGTCTCACCGGCAACTGAATGACAAATTACAACGGCATTTGTATATGTATTGCGTCCATATTTTAAATTTGCTTGTGTGCGTTAATGCGATAGTGGGGCGCGTCATTTCAGCTTAGACAAGCTCTACAGCCGTACCGCCAATCTCTGATAGCACGCCGCCGTCTTGATGCAATTGAGTGTGGACCAATAGCAGCAAGCCAGAAAGCCTGTCTTGTTAAGATTGGTTTAAACTCAATTGCATTGCGTCAAAATGGCGTACAATCGGCGATGGGCGGTACCACTGCTGAACTTAGGACTATTTTGTAATTTATTTATTTATCGTATGGCTTTTAAGTTCCTACTGCTACTTAAATTTTCAATTTACATTTCGTCAAGTAGGCGAGAGCTTCGGCCGAAAGGGACTGAAAATCTTCCGCTTGCCCGCTGTACTTGGTATCCGGACATTCAAATATAATGTGATTTACTGACTGCTCAGGGCAGCCGCACTGGCATGCCGCTGCCTCGCACCAACCCCATTTGTGCCATAGATACGCACAGTTTGTAATAGTTTAATGTTTTAAGCTATAGCGGTTATTATCACACATTTGAAGGGTATGTTCCGAGTTTCGTACGGCGTAGAGCTCGTCTAGTCTAAAATGACGCGCCCCACTACTTAGTTAGTTGATTTCAATGTGTGAGTGCAAATATTGATAACGACACTTCATCTGTGTGGGAGCCAATGAACGACGCGTGCTGCTACGTTTGAATCTCACCGGCAACTGAATGACCAATTACAACGGCATTTGTATATGTATTGCGTCCATATTTTAAACTTGCTTGTGTGCGTTAATGCGATAGTGGGGCGCGTCATTTTAGATTAGACGAGCTCTACCTTTGTTGACGAGTGGCCCGATATTTCGACGCAGTTGCATGCATCATGGTCACGGGACGACTGTGACCCGTGTGTGACTGTGACTGGCAGTGTAATATGTATGTACATTTACGTACATATTGTAAAAAAAAAGCCCGTTAAAACCCGTGCGAAGCCGGAACGAGTCGCTGGTAAACAAAAAAAAAACATCTTGGCGTTAATGTCCCGGTTGTGCTCTCGCGCACGAGGGCCCGGGGTCCGCCTTAATCATGATCCAGGATTTGGCAGGTTAGGTAATTACAGTGGAGCGACTGCCATCTGACCTCCATGACCCTGCTACCAGGGGAACCTGACCAGATTGGACCATGGTTACACATCCAGTCGCCTGAATGTGCAGGTTTCATCACGATGTTTTCCCTCACCGGGACGCGTCGTTGGTGTTTACGTAAAAATCCTCACCTAAGTGTGTCGTTGCAGCCCGCGGCGAGGTGTGCGCTCAAAGCGGCTTCTTCTCTGAACACGAAGCCGCAAGGGCCGCACTTGTATTCCGGCTGGGGTGTTGTGGTCTGGTGGTGTTTAATAATGATAATAAAATCTTAAATTCGGGCCGTTAGTACAATTTTTCTGTGTTCGGGAAATAAACCCATACTAGCCTTCCAATCGGGCTTCGCCCGGTTCGATAATTGTATCTGTATATTGCGAGTGGAGGGGAATTAAAATGAGCTTATAAAATAAATAAATAATAATAATAAATATTCGTGGACAAATTCACACAGCGCCATCTAGCCCCAAAGTAAGCAAAGCTTGTGTTATGGGTGCTAGATAACTGATAAACTACTTAAATACTTTTTAAATACATACTTATTATACAAAGAACACCCAGACCCGTAACAGAAATTAAAATTCATCATTTCAATTTCTGCCCGGCCGGGAATCGAACCCGGGACCTCTTGCGTGGCAGGCCGGCATGTTAACCATTGAACCACTCAGATCGTTATGTCCATCCTCAGGTGCTAACTATATCTATACAGAATTTCATTAAAATCCGCGCAGTGGTTTAGTCGTGAAAGAGCAGGGAAGTAAGGATTACAAATACATATAAAATACACAGTTAAATGTTTATATCTTCTTGCACATTGTGAGGATTCGACTGGGAAGATGAGCTTTTGGTAATCGGACAATTAGTATATTTCATCATCACAGCCCATAACAGTCCACTGCAGGACTTCGGGCCTCTCCCACGAAAGGGGAGGTCATTGCCATAATCTCCACGCTTGGCAGGCGGGTTGGAGATCGCAGTGCAGTTGATGTAAATCTACCCAGAAAGATGCTGCTGCCCACCTTTCGGATTTGTCCCTTAGTCGCCTCTTACGACACCCACGGGAAGAGATGGGGTGGTGCTATTCTTTGAGGTGGTGGCACCACACACCACATAGTATATTTATGCATCATATATTTTGCTCATTCATTGTTAGTTCTTTCTATAGTCCATTCGCGTTAATAAAATAGTGAGTAAAAGTGTTTCTATCATGTTGTTAACATTCAAACAATTTATATTTAAAACTCCCTTTGCTCCGCAGCCAGTCTAGTATTTGCTGTTTACTCCAATCGGCGAGGTATTCATTTTTATTATTTTCTGCCGTCAACCGGCCACTGTGAAGTTGTCTTTCTAATTAGTTGCGACCCGATTGGTCGAGTTGCGGGGCTAGGCCGGCGGACAACGATGACTCACTATTTTGTTATCGCGAATGAACTATGGTAGGAATGAGGCTGCTGTTGTGCTCACTAGCGGGCGCCACTTTCGAGTAAGGTCTTGTCACTGTCAATATAACGCCGTCCTATTGGCTGAAATCTAACTGTCAACTTAGAGCGTTTGATTCTTGCCAATGGAGGATTTTCAGACCGCTACTTTAAACAGTAACAAGTGTAGTTCGGCGTGTCTCACTAGATGGCGCTGTTTAGACAGGATTTCCAAGTATTTGGTAACCGAAGTTACTCGGAAAGGTGATTCGTGAAAAGACACATAGTTAAAGTACAATTTCTGAGAACAATGCGCAAAATGTCTAAATTTTTACAAGTCGTACGGTCTCATTTTGATTTATTTTTGAGAATCATGTCTAATCAACGCCATCTATTACAAATACTCGATTTTTTTTTAATTTAATTGGCTCTCCGAAAATCTCCCGCTGCGCGAGGTATTTTATTTATTTATTTATTTATTGCAAACTTAACAGCTATTACATCCAGATGCATATCAATATAAATACAAACTTATACAGCCAATTACTAAGTTTGACATATTACATTTTAAATTATACCGTAACTATAACAAGGAATGATTAAAAATAATATTTGTCCGTATTTTGACAACCCTTACTCGCCAGTGCTGCCATCTAGTGAAACTTCGAACTCCGGAAAGCCGTAGGAACCGTAACCTCACCTCGACATCCCTGTGAGCCCGCCTCCGATGCATCGCGAGCCCGAACCGGCCGAGGAACGTCCGTCCGCAGTCCTCGCACGCGTGCCTGGACGGGTGCCGGAGACGCACGTGCCTTAGACAGCCCTAGGAACCGTAACCTCACCTCGACATCCCTGTGAGCCCGCCTCCGATGCATGGCGAGCCCGAACCGGCCGAGGAACGTCCGTCCGCAGTCCTCGCACGCGTGCCTGGACGGGTGCCGGAGTCGCACGTGCGTCAGGTGGCTGGTCGATTTGCTGGGGAAGGAGGTGGCTGGTTTGGGCGATAGATGGCGCTGGTGGTGGGTTGGATCGCGGTAGCGGCGTTGGGGCCGTAACGTCGACGTCCGATAGTACGCCGCCATTCGAGCTGTCATGCTGCGATTGGTTTAAACTCAGTTGCATCAAAATGGCGGCGTACTATCGGACATAGGCGGTACGGCCCCAACTTGATTGCGCAATCTAATCTCTGCTGAAGATCTGCTGACTGGTGTGCAAAATGAAAGCTATATTTTTCGGATATTACGACGTACAACGAGGGGTTGTTGACGTGTCTGTCTGTCTGTCTGTCTGTCCTGTCCTGTGGAAACTCCTGAAAAGAAGAACCGATTTTGATGCGCGGTTTTCTTCTTCATTTTAAAACAAGTTACATCGAGAATTCGAGATGGTAACCGTGATTTGGTAAAATCGGTTCAGCACTTTCGATGCATTGACTACAATATCAAGTGCAGTTAAATACCTGGGCCGATAGACAATCTAACCAACAAAAAAATTAATAGAAACTGGTACATTTCCCAAACTCGTCTCGCGGTCTCAAATTATCCTATTCAGAGACCCTCCAAGTGGATTGGGTTTTTAATAACAGGGGCCGCACCACCGATCTCCGATAGTACGCCGCCATCTTGAACCAATTTTGTAGAAACCAATCGCGGCAAGGCAGAGCCAGAGGGCCTATCGGCTATCTCAGTGGACAACTGAATTTGACATAAAAAAATCTGACACTACTCTAATTTGGTAGACGCTATTGCCAGTTTTCAACGTAGATGACGTGGTGTAGAATTATCTAGTGTCAAATACAGTTGTCAAGTGAGTTAGCCAATAGCCCCGCTGAGCTGCCTTGCTGTGATTGGTCCCTACTCAATTGGGTCAAGATGGCGGCGATCGGCGGTACGGCGCAGAAACGGTACCACCGCTCTCCAATCGCATGATATCACCCTCTGGAATGACGTCACAGAGTATCCGAAATGCATGTTGTGACGTCATTTCAGAAGGGATCATGCTATCAGAGATCGGCGGTACGGCCCAGCGGGGCTATTGGCTAACTCAGTTGACAACTGTATTTGACACTAGATAATTCTACACCACGTCATCTACGTTGAAAACTGGCAATAGCGTCTACCAAATTAGAGTAGTGTCAGATTTTTTTATGTCAAATTCAGTTGTCCACTGAGATAGCGGATAGGCCCTGTGGTGTTTTGAAAGACGGATATCTAACATATTCCGAAACGACCTTTCGCTACCTAACCTCAACAAACGTATAGTGTAACACACTAATCTGACCCGGTGCCAGCGTCGCTGTTGTCGGCATTGACATGACATTTCAAAATGGCGTCACGTAGTTCCAGTTTTGGCCACCGGGTCAGATAAAGTGGCATTGTACCTGAAGAGCGCTCCGCAGATTTCGCATTTGTAGACAAAGCCGTCGTGCCAGCGCCTGTGCTGCACAGCGTTGTGTCTGTAGATAAAAGATAATAAATATTAAACGTCCATAGGCTGCGGTGACTGCTTACCATCAGGCGGGCCGCAAGCTTTTTTGCCACCTTGGTGGTATAAAAAAAAAGTGCTTTAAAGTAGATAATCACACAGCCATCTAGCCCCAAAGCTTGTCTTGTGGGTGATAGATAACTGATAAACTACTTACATACTGTTTTGCTTATTTCTTTCTTAGATACATACTTGTTATACATACTACACCCAGACCCGTAACAGAAATTATTAATCATTTTAATTTATGCTCGGATAGCAGTCGCTCCACTGTAATTACCTGATCGCCAAATCTGTATCGTGGTCAAGGCGGACCCTGGGCCTTGCGGGTAGGCAAACAGGCAAGCGGGCCACCTGACGGAAAGTGGTCACCACTACCTATAGACATTAGCAACAACGAGAGTATCGCCAATGCGTTGCCCACCTCTATAACACGTTGCTCTGGCAGCAAAAAGGCAAATGCCCCTCCACTGCCAAAGCCACGGTTCCCCAAATCCCCACCCCATGGAGCCCTGGAAACCTTACTCACCGGCAGAAACACAATACTATTTAAAAGAGTATTGTTTAGCTGCGGTATTCTGTAAGGTGGAGGTACTTCCCCAGTCGGGCGGCTCCAATTCGAACGGGATATCCCGCTATGCCCTACCTCTCTTAGAAGTCGAGAGCATAATCGGGACATTAACGCCAAGATGATTATTCATTTATAGTGAGGGATGGAAACAAACGCTGTGTCGCGGCGCGAGCTGTGTCGCGGACACACTTGCGACAGCCGTGCAGTACTGATAACGGCGACAAACATTCAGAACCCAAGCTAAGTTGGTTTGCCATAGGTACATAATAAAATAAAAAAATAAAAATTAATAAACTCACTTGGACTTGGCGACGTGTCCGCACCGCTTGCACACGAACTTCTTTTCATGCGCCGTGTAGATGTGCGTGCGCAGCCGGCGAGCGCACTCGAACCGGCATAGGCATACGTCGCATTCGTGCTCGCCTGAGGTCTATGGAGAGATAGGTTTCAGGGGGTAATCCCAGCTCAGCAGCTATCATTATCACAGCCCATACCAGTCCACTGCAAGACTCTTGGGCCTCTCTTATGAAAGGGGAGGCAGGCGGGTTGGAGATCGCAGTGTTATAAATATAACAATGGAAAACGCTGCTGCTCATTTTCCAGTTTACAGAGACTCTTAGATCGTTTGCCTCGAAAACATTAGTCGCTTTGCACGACACCCACGAGTGTAAGGGGTTGATGCTATTCTACTCTGCCGGACAAAATACGGTGAACTGAAATCATTTCTTCCTAAATGCGTTTCAAATTAGGTTTCTAAATTCAGAAACTATACTTTCTTCTAAATTTAGGATCCTAATTTGCTAAATGTGATTACACTTGTCTGAATTTAGTAACTGAATCATTTAGACAACTGAATTTAGCCAAGAATATATACAGTAATAAGCCTTAAAATCTGGCAGCCAGACACGCTTGTCGCTCCTCCACAGACAAACTACGCCAGTCGCCGCTAGATGGCGATGGAATTGCATACGTTCTACATCGCGCTAACGAATTGTCGGTCCCGTTTGCGATTTCGCAAGCAAACAAGTTAGTTTAGAGTAACTCACCACATCGTGTCTGACCATATGATTCTTGTACGTCGCATCCGTCATAAAGCCTTTATAACACTTCTCACACTTGAAAACGGAATATACATAATTCTGAGACGACTTCCTTAGCTCCAACTCGTCAATTTGTTGCTGTTTCGTCAAAGTTATTTCGTCTACATCTTCAATTAGGTCTATACTATCTACATTGGTATTATTATCATTACTTTCTTCATCATTTTTATCTATAGCACTTGTTTCTTCTTTTATATCTTCATTTGTATTCCGTTCCTTCAGTTTGTGACCTTTATCGTTGTTAGTTTTCTTCCGTTTTCGACTTCTCCTTACTTTCTTCGCTAAAGGTTCTTCATCGCTGCTCGCATGTACGTCATCACCCATGTATTCATAATTGTGTTCTTCATTTATGTCTATTCCTTCAGCCTTAACTATGTTACTCTTATCATTTTCTTCGTTTTCCAAAAATGTATCAGCTTCAGGTTTAATCTCATACTCTGTGTTTTCCGAATCGCTGTCAATACTTAATAGTTCTGGTTTACTAATACTGTAAGGTGACTCTAATTTGTATAGTACCCTATCTATACTCTTTACATAAGTTGTTGTGAGCTGAAAAAGAATTGAAACAGGTTTACAAGATTTATGTTACACCTGACCTGTTATTTGACGACCTGAGTGGTTCAATGGTCAACATCGGTCTTCCACGCAAGAGGTCCCAGGTTCGATTCCCGGCTGGGCAGAAATTGAAATGATGAATTTTAATTTCTGTTATGGGTCTGGGTTTTCTATGTATAATAAGTGTGTATTTAAAAGTGTTAAGGTAGTATATCGGTTATCTAGGACCCATTATACAAGCTTTGCTTAGTTTAGGGCTAGATGGCGCTGTAAGAATTTGTCCACAAATATATATTTCATTTTATTATTTATGTGCTATAAGTTATATTCATATATCTGTGTCTACTAAAGCATAGAAGCTGGATGGATGGATCCATTTCAATGCAGTCTTTTTTTTTAAAACTACTCTGAAGCTCCTAAATGGAATGCGGATTTCTTTTTAGAAAATTAATTTTATCAAAATGTTTTATCAAAATCTTTGTTTTGTTTAAATCAGTTCAATCATTTGGAAATATCAGTTCAGTTTGACAGTTAGGTTTTGTACAGAAACATTCCCTGGAGTGGGACCAAACAATGATTATACAATTTCATAGCAGTTTAATGCATTAGTATGGCATACAAACTTACAATTTACAGTAGGAAAAGGTACCAATGTGTCTTGGGGGTTTTCTATGTGAGCAACGCATTGGCGATATCCTAGCTGATGCTAATGTCTATAGGCAGACGTGACCACTTTCCACCAGGTGGCATGCTTGCCTGTTTGCCTACAGTATGTATGGCAGATCAGATAATTACAGTGGAACAACTGCCATTTGACCTCCATGACCCTGCTACCAGGGGAACCTGACCAGATTGGATCATGGATCATGGATAGGCTAGTGGATTGACGACTAGGATGAAGACTAGAAAAATGTGTGTACTTAATATTCAAAATTACCTTTACTTGCTCTAAAACAGCTATATTTAAAATGTGTTGTGTATTATAACATTTTTCCTGGAATGTGGCGAACTTGACTAGGAGCGAACGACAGATGCTGCACAGCTGATGCGGCAGACCTTCCGACATCTGTGTGAAAAGAGAACAGGCACATGAGCTTAGATTGATAGGTGTATCCGAGCCTTATCCGCAGTCAGATGAACTCTCTCCTATTCTGTGTGGATGTGATATACTATTCTGCGCATGAGCTTTTTGGAGACCTTGTCCTTGTCTTGTTGTTTTGGATGTGGACAGCGTGAGTATCACTTTAAGTTACTTCTTTGTTGAGGATGTTGGATGGGGCAGAGTTGGCAGTTTCATACAACAACCAGCCTTAACCGTTACCACCTTAATTAATGCTCATGATCATCACAGCCCTTAACAGTCCACTGTAAGACTCAGGGCTTCTCCCACGAAAGGGGAGGCTATTGCCATAATCTCCACGCTTGGCAGGCGGGTTGGAGAATGCAGTGTTATAAATGTAACAATGTAAAACGCTGCCCATTTTCTACACTCTAGATCTTTTGCGTCTACAACATTTGTCGCCTTGTACGACAGCCATGAATGTAAGGTTTGGGTGCTATTCTACTCTGCTGGACACTACAAAGCCAATGATAATGAATGCTCGATTGCACTAAACTTTAGGCGCCGCTTAAGTAAACTTCAGATATTCCCAATAAAAAACCGAGTGTGCAAATGTACGTGAGCAGTTGTTCGTACAAGTACTATTCATATTAAACCTTGTAGAATCAGTTCCAAATAAGTTTGAAGCAATAACAACAAATAAAAACAAACCTGAGTCCCAATAACATTTTCGTATGTGGTTATCAAGTCGTAGTTGTACATGTTAAACAATTTTACGTCTGTAATAAGGCAAACACGACACGCCAATATATCTCCCATGATATTTGAAGTTGGTTAATTCATTAAACATAAAGAAATAAAGGAAATTATGCTCATATAAACTGCTCGAATCGGAAAATTTTGATTGATGTGTTTTTTTCGTCCTTTCACGTGCTCTATCGATAACTAATTTGTGCAAAAAAGACAGACTGTTACCCGTTATAGCTTCGTCTCTTTCTATCATATCATTTATATTAATGTTTTGCTATTTCCAGCTCCAAATTTTTTGTTATGGCAATCCTTCAATAGAAAAATAGAGATGAAGTGTTTAAAAACCGGCGCCAATATTCGAATGGAATGGAGAATCCGATGTAGAGCACGATTGAGATTTAAGTCTTTTGTCTTTTAACTCGAATATAGATAAAATGAAATAAGAAATAGTTAAGTGTAGGTAACACTTTATGATGTCAAATAATATCTAATTCATTCCATGAAAACAATCTGCACCTAAGGTTTCAGTTTACTTACTACTTACTACGGTTTCAATTTACGTCAATGCAACTGTATTTGTTCAGATGTTTCCGTGAAATTAAACGACGTTTTATTACTGGTTTATTATTATCAATTTGAGTTAAAGTTATTATGTAGATATTAGTTTTAATGTACGTACCTAATCTTACATTATTACAGTATCCAAATGAAGTTATTACTTACTTATTACGTTAGAAAAATCATACATTTTAATTTATCTATTCGATTTGTTTTACCTACTCAATTCCTGGTTGAAAACATTATAAATAGAAAAGTTAATGAACCCACGTGTCATTTCATTGGACTCGTAGCCGCCAAAAATAGTCGTTAGACAAAAATCGATTTACAGTCTCACAAAATCGTCTCCTGCTAAATTAAACACTTTGTTGAGAAGAATAATCAAAATCGCAGGCAGGGTAATAAATTCGTACAATCATTCTATTAAATTAGGTCGAAGTAATGTTACGATTGTGTCATAATTCGTAGAAATAAACACTAACATTGAAAGTTGCCGCTTCGATTCAACCGCAAATGTATTTGCACAACCTACATTTCCTCCCGCGCGACAGTCGAGTTCGTGGTTACGTCTCCGACTGTATTTAATCGGAATAAGTGCTAAAATGCGTGAAATAGTGCACTTACAAGCTGGACAATGTGGAAATCAGATAGGATCGAAGGTAAGTCGTGACAACTTCGGTTTATTTCAAAGAAAATACGCGTAATTTGCCTAAACAGATGCAAATTTTCATTCATATACATTCTATTTTTAAACGGACACGCTCTAAATGAGTCGTGTAGAGCGTTTTGTCTACTTCGCGTGGTTCTAGACTTATTTACGATCGTTTCTGAGCCTAACCTACAGTTAGCATTTCTATTTAGGTTGCAATGCAATGCAAATTGCAAATATTAATTCAAATAATAAACAGATTAATGAATGAAGAAAAATAGCGAATCACCTATTTAATTAAATAGTTTAACCACACGAAGGCCGATTATTACAATATTCTTTGTCTGTCTTTCACAATTTAAATTATAGTAGACTTCCGGTTGCGGCAAAAACCCGGAAGTCAGAAGTTGTGTTCGCCGGAAATTGAAAACTGTTTTGTTTTTATTTTTTACTGTGTATGTTTTCTTTGGTAGCCTAGCTCTCAGCAGTATAGAATTATCTCTTATGCGCTTATTACCCATTCCTAAATTCAGTTACTGAATACAGAAACAAAAGTGGAATGTATTGCTCATAAAATAAGGCCCATTTTTGTATCACTTATATTGAGTCACGCGTCGCTTTTCAAAAATCTGAGATACAAAAATGAACTTTATTCTATGAGCAATACATCTACATTGATTTGCTCTCACGCTTTTTGTTTCTGAATTTAGGAATGTGAAATAAGCGCATTATTTCTAAATATAATGCACATTGGCTAGTTCGGCAGTCGGCACTCCGAACATCAGATTAGTTTGTCGTCTCTGTCAGTCAGTAGATAGGTAAATGCAAGCAAATACTTCGCCGAAACTAGCCGAATATGAGCATTATTTACCGCCAACTACTAATTTAAATTTCGACCTTACCCGCTTATTACATTTGGCTAAAAGCGTGACAGCAAACAAAAGTGGAATGTATGGCTCACAGAATATGGTCCATATTTGTTTCACTTATATCATTTACGCGACGCTCCGCTTTATAAAAGGCGTGATACAAAAATAAACCTTATTTCTTGAGCAATACATTCCACTTTGATTTGCTCTCACGCTTTTTGCTTCTGAATTGAAACAAATCTAATAATTCATTCCTCATTAGCTTTTGACCTCTATTATATATGGTTTTTAAACCATATACAGGGTGTCCCGTAAGGTAACGATAAGTTTGAATAGGGTGATCGAGGAAGTCACTAGGGTCACCAGAAAAATATAAAAAAAAATCGCTCTTGGATATTTTGAAAATTATGGCAATTTTAGTTTTTTATCGAAAATTGAACACCCGTTGAGCCTATTTCATTAACTGTGACTACAAATATTGCTTTAGAAAAAAATAAAAAACTGTTATGTAAACGTTAATAACCTTTCTACAATCTGAAATAAAAAAAAAACAATACATATCTGACCAAGATCATAAAGAAAATCATGTTTGTCCCTTGCCAAGGACTTAACAATTACGATTTCACTCAACTTTATCAGTGTCCTGAAAAAAAAATGTACAATGCAACTCTGGCAAGTTTCCTAAAAAGTTAGCTTATTTTATCACCATTCTAAAATAGTATTACACTTATTTAGTTAATTCATAATACGACAGCTAAAAATAAATTCCGAGAAATGCACCCCAAAATCAAGAGACAAGCGAGATTGACGAAACCGGTTTTAAGGACAATACATTGTTAATAGAGGGAGTGAGACAGGTAATAAGTTATTTAAGTTATTTTCTGAAGCAATATTTGTAGTCACAGTTATTGAAATAGGCTCAACGGGTGTTCAATTTTTGATAAAAAAAAATTGCCATAATTTTAAAAATATCCAAGAGCGATTTTTTTTTATATTTTTCTGGTGACCCTAGTGACTTCCTCGATCACCCTATTCAAACTTATCGTTACCTTACGGGACACCCTGTATATATATTTATAGCGTCACTGTTAATGGTGCGGCACTTTCTCTGATGGCTGTAGAAGCCAACGCGGGAAAGACAGATTCGGTTACACAGTGAACAGACAAGATAATTCGCCCAGTGGCCCTAGCACATGTGAGTCCGCGACAAAGCTCGCGCCGCGTGAGAGCGTTTGTCTCTTTCTCTCAATACTAAGGCGAAAGAGATAGCAATACCTATGTCGCGCTGTTTCTCGCTTATCGCGCGCGAGAGCAACTTGTGCTAGGCCTACTGATGGCAAGGTATTGTAACCGCGTTGGTGTCGTTTCACACGTTTCTCGGCTAGATTTCTAAACCATCCATCAGCGCATTACACCTAACAAAAACTAAGTAAAAAAAATGAAAGTATGTAAGAAGCGAGAGGTACCGGGGTCGAATCCCGCTGCGGCCATGTACCAATGACTCTTTCCTGAGTTACGTATGTACCTCAGTTGAATACTAACGGATGCTCTTACGGTGAGGTAAAACATCGTGATGACACCTGCACATTCGGGCGACTGAATATGTAATAATGATCCAATCTGGTCAGGTTCCCCTGGCAGCAGGGTCACGGAGGTCAGGTGGCAGTCGCTCCACTGTAATTACCTGTAGCCGTATTCACAATGGCTCGGAAATCGGATTCAGATAAGGAATCGACAAAGTACCCCGCAAAAGTTCTTAGGAAAATGTGGTTTCAAATAATTTTGATGAAATTTTCATATGTTATAGGGAGTAGAGTTTCCGTGGAATCTATCGTGATTCTGAATAACAGTTTTCGAATCGATCGACGCGGATTCGCCACTCACGAATTTCGTATCGAATCGTTCGGAAACGGTTTCGAATCATTGTGAATACGGCTACTGATCGTCCAAATTCTGTATTACGGACCCCGGGCCCTCGTGCGCGAGAGCACAACTGGGACATTAACGCTAAGATGATTATTTATTTATAAGTATTAAAGTGGTGTATAAGGATCATTGTCATCAGGGTGGTGACGTCAGTATTAGATCGTAGTCGTCCAGATAAATTAAAGAAAAGGTTCACATTTACTCCAATTCATTTTTGTACATCACTTATATTTTATTTTGTGGTGCTGTTTTTCTGTGTAATAAATGTCTAAATTTGTCGTGCCGTCGAGACTCTGTCAGCACGCTCCCACCAGGCGGCGTACTCCCATTTCCGTTTTCTTCGTCATGAGTCCGTGCTAATGACCGCATGAGTCGAGGCTTTTGACCGGATGCGTCATAATATACTTATGTTTTACATGACGGATCCGGTGTGTTATACATGAAATGTATATTGTGCTGCTGGATATCCTACAATAAAAATAAAATAAAAACATATTCGCAGTTCTGGGAGATAATATCGGACGAGCACGGCATCGACCCCACCGGCCACTACCACGGCGACAGCGAGCTGCAGCTGGAGCGGATACAGGTGTACTACAACGAGGCTGAGGATGGTGAGTTCTTTCGAGCGAAGGGGCGTCGCTCGAGCGATTCCAGTGGCACTGGGGCGGTCGGAAACCGTCAGCTACATTCTGTAGAATTGAGAATTACTGAGTTCGATCAGTATAGCTATTCATTACCCGATCGCTATATTTTGATCATAGTATCTGACACTGACTGGCAACTGAGAGTTATTGCGCAGTAGTAAAGTTATGCGCAGTAGCAGTTTTGCATTCCATGGAAGAGCGGGGCTTCCTGCTACAGATATTTTATACTTAAAAGGAAGATCCCAACCACTGTAATATATGAAGTTTACATTTTTTTTAAGTATTGGCCAAGGTGGCGATAACCGTTCTCGATAGGTTAGCCCCACGTGGCATTTATATTTAGTTATTTTTATTTGTATAAGTTCATTGTGTCGGTTATGCTTAGAAATTACATTTTCCAAATATACCTTTTTGACATCTGGCGTTTATACATCGCACACGGTGAAATTTTGAAAAAGATTTATTGCTACCTTTATTGCTGAGACTGGCAATTTTTTTACTCTGTGGATGTAACCTTTTAAATATTCCTGTAATACAAACGGAGAATGGATCTAAAAACCTGCCCCCTCCAGGCAAGCGGTTCGTCCCGCGCGCGGTGCTGGTGGACCTGGAGCCCGGGACCATGGACGCGATCCGCTCCAGCACCTACGGAGCGCTGTTCAGGCCTGACAACTATGTATTCGGACAGAGTGGAGCTGGTAAGTTTATTACAGGGGTTTCCTGTTAACCTTTTTTTCGTAGGTACTGCGCAGTGATAAACGAGCAGACAGCCCACCTGATGGTAAGAAAGAAAGAAAGAAAGAAAGAAAATATTTATTACAAAGGACGCCACGACATAATAATTTACATTTAACACATAAAAAAAAGAGTACATAAAACACGTAGACAATTATAGGGTTCCCAGTGGCATGTTTCGTGGGCATCCAGCGTAAATGGACCCTCCTCAGCATAATGTTATGGCCGCTTGCCGCGAACCACAACGCTGGTTTTCAGTAGGCCCCGTAATATCCCAACCAAGCGGTAACTGTCGCCCATAACATCTACGATTCATGCATTAGGTCTGTCACTGTGAGGACTAAGATGAAATGCCGCATGGAGCTACGCTGCGATAAATAAAGATTGCTTAAAAATAGCGACGAAAGTTAGGCGGTCGCACCGATGGTATTTAAAGGTCACTGTCTCCACAACACGATAACAGCTACGCGATACCAGCATTTAGATTGCAGGTAACATAAATGCAAAGTGCAGGTGCGTTAGGTAATTGACACAGTGCGTCATGCCTGGCTACCTTATCCTCCAAACCGGAACACAGCTTGACGGCAGAAATACCTGCGCAGCCTACCTATATTATATAGATGTCGCAGCCATCTGGTTAAATCAGCTATTTAATGAGAAGGCTAGTCAGTTAGTTAAACGCCGACATTCAATTGAGCGGCTAAGGACAACTAGCTTAGTAGTTGAATGTTACGTTCAACTACTTGGCTAAACGTTATTTAGCCGTTTTGTTAAAGGGGATGTTTAGTTAGAGTGACGTAACTTATGTAATAAAGAGATTATTAGTGGGAACAAATTCATTCAGTAAGTATACAATTAATTGTATTGCGAGAATCTATGCATTTACAACAATAAAAACTTTAAATATGCAATGGCACGAAACTTTGACAGTCATTTATGTTTCTAATGGATAAAATTTTAACTACATTTATAATACCTGCCTGATTTAGCGTCAGCCGTCTTTAAAGGGCTAGCTTACTATAAGCCAACTAGTTAAACGCTGAGTGTAGCTGGTGCTATCAACGATCGGCCTAGGCGTTCAATTGAATGCCGGCGATAAATTAAAGGACTAGCCTTCTCATTAAATGGCTGATTTAACCAGATGCAACTTAATATGCACAGGCTTACGCACGCACACACAAAGTCAAACGGAGCGCCGTGATTAGTCAATCGGTCACTACCACATACACACATTGCGTTGCGTGTGTGCTGTAAATCCTCTCTGAATTTACATTTACGCTAGTGATTGACAAAATCGAATTCTTGTCGATATTAATATTTCGATAAAATTCTAACTATTATTATGGTATTTATTATTTGATAATAATGAATTGAAATTATTATTATATTGAGGGGGGTGAGGCGGGGTTCAAGGACGCGTAGAGAGGAGATAGAGAGAGTAGGGGTACGGTAGATTTACCGTAGGGGTTTTGCAGGAATATGTCAGGAGTACGATAGTGTGTGACGTCCTGAGTAGTTCAGTGGTTAACATGCTAGTTTGCCATACAAGTGGTTGCGGGTTCGTTTCCTGGCCGGGCAGAAAGTTAAATGATGAATTTTAATTTCTGTAACGGGTCTGGGTGTTCTATGTTTAATAAAATGTATTTAAAAAAAAGGGTATAAGTACTATATCAATTATCTAGCACCCATAATACAAGCTTTGCTCAGTTTAGGGCTAGATATCGCTGTGTGAATTTGTCTACAATTAGGTATTTATTTTATTTTAGTGTTAAGGTAACTGCATCATACCTCTACCCCACCTGTACCCCACCCGTGCCCCTGCTGTGCCCCTACTAAAAACTAATATCAAAATCGGTCCGCAATTGACGAAAATTTCAAGGACCACACGTACCTACAATAAAAGAACATTCAATCGAAATAAGAATCTTCTCCTTTTTTGATATCAATTCTACTATACTACAAATATATTATATCGATAAACAAAATAATTTATCGATAAGGTCGGTTCATGTGCACAGCACTAGATTGGGCGCATGGTGTCCTTGAGCGCGGGTGAATATTTTTCGTAAAATATTGATAAATACAAGGTTTTTAGACTTAACGGTGAAATGAAATCACTCCTTTTGTTTTAGAAGTATGTTAGCTTCTTGCTCGCAATTAACTATTGCGCTATTTTTAACATTTTAGGCACAGCTTTTTTTGATGCGCACTCCGTTGAATTCCGCAAGAGACTGACGGCGCGTTCGCGCCTTTTGAGGGAAATTAGCTCATTAGCGCATAGTTGTGGCGCGACTGCACCGCCTACTTAGCTTTTCTAACTACTTATTTTTCTATGGATAATATGTCCTTATCAGTCATTGCCCATTATTATTTAGGTGATTCGCACACTGGAACGCAGCACCGTACCGTTGTGCGTGACGTACGTTAGTCCCTAAAGAGAAATGGTAGTCTTTTTCCCATGAGTCTATGTTTACCAATAGTCCCACGACTACCAGTGATTTGTTTATCACGATCTTTCGTTCCTTGATAACATTTCGTATAGCCGCGTATTTTTCGTTTCATTATCTCTTTTTCTCTCTTTCGTATGGAAGCCATCAACAATACCACGGACTAATTCGTCAAACTGACAAATAAATTGAAGTCGATTACAATCATGATCGAAATGCATCGCCTTCTGACTATTATATAATTTACAGACTCAGTGTGTTCCGAGAGGGTGCGCCCTCTACCCTGCTGCTGCGTTCCAATGTGCCAATTGCCTTAAAAAAAATTTTCAAATCAGTCAAATTCTTTGTTATGACTTTTATGAATGACGTTCTATGACGTAAAAATAACATGGCATAAGTTGCCATACAGAGATTTTTATTTAATTTTTCTTAAAAACCGATTCGGACTTATCGTGGTCTTATTATAAGCGATACCACTCGCCTATAACATCTTCGTTTTATGCATATTGCGATGTCACTGTGAGCACATAAGCATAAGTATATATTAATGTGCCTACTGTGAGGATTAAGTTAAAGTAACGACGCTAATAACTTCCAGGCAATAACTGGGCCAAGGGCCACTACACAGAAGGCGCAGAACTAGTTGAATCTGTCATGGACGTCGTCAGGAAAGAAGCAGAGCCCTGCGATTGCTTACAAGGTAATATTTTGAAGAAGTTTAAAAATATTGAAGGCTTAGGTGTATATTTGCCAAGAACATGGTTGAATTATAAGGTCAGTTTAACTAGTTAAGCTTAAGATTATTGCCAACAAAATATGGGCTTGTTTTCAATGTATAAACGGTGTAATCTATACATAGTATAAAACAAAGTCGCTTCAGTAGCCGTATTCACAATGATTCGAAACCGTTTCCGAACGATTCGACACGAAATCGTGAGTGGCGAATCCGTGTCGATCGATTTGAAAACTGTTATTCAGAATCCTTATAGATACCACGGAAACTTTACTCTCTATAACATATGAAAATTTCATCAAAATTAACTGAAACCACATTTTCCTAAGAACTTTTGCAGGGTCCTTTGTCGATTCCGTATCCGAATCCGATTTCCGAGCCATTGTGAATACGGCTACAGGTTGTCTGTCCCAAAGAGTTTGGTATATGCGTGTCCTTATATCTATGTATGTATCAATATCAATTGTACTTATGTACAGTCGAGTTAATTCATATGTGAGCATTACCAAGGCTTCAAATATAAATGTACATGGAAGGGTAGAGCTCGTCTAGTCTAAAATGCTCCACTACTTAGTTAGTTGATTTCGATGTGTGAGTGCAAATATTGATAACGACACTTCATCTGTGTGGGAGCCAATGAACGACGCGTGCTCCTACGTTTGAATCTCACCGGCAACTGAATGACCAATTACAACGGCATTTGTATATGTATTGCGTCCATATTTTGAACTTGCTTGTGTGCGTTAATGCGATAGTGGGGCGCGTCATTTTAGATTAGACGAGCTCTACTTACTTATATATCTGAGCAGATTCATCAATCAAACATACATATGTACATTTATATTTGAAGCCTTGGCAATGCTCACATATTAATGAACTCGACTGTATTATGTGCGCTTTGATCTTTTAAACTACGCAATGGATGTTAATGCGGTTTTCAATAAATCCTGAATCGTGTTCAAGGGCCTTCGCGCGCGAGAATTCAAACAGGAAATTAACGCTAAGATATTTATTATTTTATTATAATGATGATGCCCTGAGGTGTCCGGCAGAGTAGAATAGCACCAACCCCTTACACTCGTGGGTGTCGTACAAGACGACTAATGTTTTCAAGACACAAGATCTAGAGTTTTCGTTGGCAGGAAAATGGGCAGCAGCGTTTTATATTGTATTATTTATAACAGTGCGATCTCGAACCCGCCTGCCAAACGTGGAGATTACGACAATAACCCCAATGCAATACTGCTAGAGGATGTGATGATGATTATAATGACGATGCCAACACCCCACCCCAGGGTTCCAGCTGACGCACTCGCTGGGCGGCGGCACGGGCTCCGGGCTGGGCACGCTGCTGCTCAGCAAGCTGCGCGAGGAGTACCCCGACCGGATCGTCAACACCTTCAGCGTCATGCCCTCGCCCAAGGTGGGTGTGGGTGTGGGTGTGGGTGGGAGTGTTGGTAGGTTGGGACACAGTGGACCAGGGGTTCACAGTGAGTCAGTGAAACAATCGAGAGATACGAGTCAAGGAGGAGGAGATGGGAAATGTTTAGATATTTAGTACCATCGGGTATATAAGTTCTAAAAAACAGAGAAGACCGATATAATCCTAGCACTTTAACTGTTTTTAGGTTAAGTACCGACAGGACCCATATTTAGATATTTCTCTAAATTGTAACATGCTATACCTACCTTCGGTAACCAATTTCATTCTTAATGCAGGGGTTTGTAAGCAAGAAAAAACGGGTAGCTAAGGGTAGAGTAGGTGTAGAGTGGGGTTGGAGTGCCACTTTAATTCGTGGTTTGTATGCAAAAAAAAGGGTAAGTAGGAGTAGAGTAGGTGCAGGGTAGATGTAGATGTAGAGCAGGGTAGATATAGCATTTTCATTCTTAATACAGGGGTGGTTTGTATGCATGAAATAAAGTTAGGTAGAGGTAGAGTAGGTGTAGGCTAGGAATAAGGTGTGAGTTAATATGTGTAGGGTATGTGTACGGTAGACGTAGGGAAGGTAGTCTTAGCACGCCACGCGAAACTCACACCAGGGTAACAACTAAACAAGAAACTACTTAACCAATCACTAGGTCACAGACACAGTAGTAGAACCGGATAGGGGTAGTGTTAGGACGCCACACAAACGAATTCGCGCCGGGGTCACTATCAAATACAGTTGCTTAAATAGAAGAAAACAGCTACTTATATGAAAGAGAAAGCTTGTTGTACCAGTAGCCGTATTCACAATGGCTCGGAAATCGGATTCGGATAAAGAATCGACAAAAGATCCCGCAAAAGTTCTTAGCAAAATGTGGTTTCAGTTAATTTTGATGACATTTTCATACGTTATAGAGAGTAGTTTCCGTGGAATCTATCGGGATTCCGAATAACAGTGTTCGAATCGATCGACACGGATTCGCTCACGAATTTCGTGTCGAATCGTTCGGAAACGGTTTCGAATCGTTGTGAATACGGCCACAGGTGTCTGATACAGTGGTGGAGCCGTACAACGCGACGCTGTCGGTGCACCAGCCTACGTATCTTAATCATTTGGTGTCAAATATATTATAAAAATAAAATGTATAGATATATCAGCAGGGCTCACTGTGAGCTCCTTGGTTCACCTTAGACGAACCCTGGTTCAGTGTGTCCCAAAATGGTGGGCACAGTGAGTATATCTACACACTTTTATCTAAGTAATATGTTTGGCCTTTACAAAGTTTGGATTGCCCATATGTAGCAGGCGTAGGCGCAGGTGTAGGATAGGGTAGTGTTAGGACGCCACGTGAATGCATTCGCGCCGGGGTTACTAATAAATAAAAAGCGACTTATATGAAAGAGAACAAGCATGAACTTAAAGCAAGTGTCACCAGCTGGCTCCAGAATCTCTCTTATGAAACTGTTGAGTGAGTTAACTGCTGTCCTGCTGAACGTTTTACTAAATACATAACACACATACACTCACACACACACACACGCATACACACACACACACGCATACACACACACAGACACACGTATAGCACAGGTTGTTACCTATTTTACCTACAGCTTGATCAATTGTATATGATTAAGTTCTTGCTCAATAGAGATTTTATTATTATTATTTTTGATCTTGGATTTATTCCACTCAATACCCACTGGGTACTGGTAAATTAATGGCACTCACGGGCCAAAGCCAAGTGAGTGTCAGTATAATTATGAAAATCAAAGTTGCGTGTTGTCGGGGATGCTTAATGGTTGGCTATTCGTGGGGCGAAAAGCTTCCAGCGAGTGGACGCCATATTGTAAAAACTTCCGCACAATTCTACACGTGTTCAGGATAGCTGCCTTTTGGAGCATGCAATACGTGAAATGGGGTAATTTTAGAGTTTCTATTGATTGGTGCAGTTGTTTAGGGATATATTATTATAAAGCGTGTTGCCCCAGGTGTCGGACACGGTGGTGGAGCCGTACAACGCGACGCTGTCGGTGCACCAGCTGGTGGAGAACACGGACGAGACGTTCTGCATCGACAACGAGGCGCTCTACGACATCTGCTTCCGGACGCTGCGGCTCGCGTCGCCCACCTACGGGGATCTCAACCATTTGGTGTCGGTGAGTTATTTTTTATGTTTTAGCAAAGAAAAATTACCAGGCTATGAAGGTAGTTAACTTCCCAATCTTTTTGGTTGTACGACAGGCTGGTAGGCCGCGCAGGCCACCTGATGGTGCGTGGTTAACGCAGACTATGGATATCAGCAACGCCGGGGGCGCTGCCAATGCGTTGCCTGCCTCTGATGTTTTTCTGTTTCATAATCATTTATTTACAAGAACATAGTTACACATTGCCCAGCTGTGGGCGTCTTGTGGCTGATATGATGATGATGCTGAGTTACATAATTAGGTGGTTTTTACATTAACGTACCATATGTTCAGCCAGCAACGGCATGCAAATATGTACATAGATTTCCTTTATTAAATAGGAGCTAAAGATTTCATTTAAAGTTTTCATACCTTTTGAAATAGGTATTCGTACCTCAAAAGAGCGGCGTACACAGCATCGATGCAGCCATATATAGCTATCTTAGACATAGAATACTATAGTATTCGTCCGCAAGAATTTAAAAATTCGGTTCTAGAGTGATCCCGTGGAAACTATTTTAATTTCGGGATAAATTGTAGCCTATGACTATGTTAATTCAGGTTTTAAACTATCTATGAGGCCATGCTATGCCCAGCAGTGGGCGTTTTCCGGCTGTCGTGATGATGATGAGTGACAGTGATACCTATACCCCAGCTGACGATGTCGGGCGTGACGACGTGCCTGCGGTTCCCGGGGCAGCTGAACGCGGACCTCCGCAAGCTCGCCGTCAACATGGTGCCCTTCCCCAGACTGCACTTCTTCATGCCGGGTGAGTCGCATTACCTCCAACTAAAACAGAATGAAAAGCCAAATTGGTCGCGAACTGTACGGTTCCAAAGAAACCTTCTCCCACGCACACTAAGGTTGTGGAATGAACTACCTGGAGAGGTTTTCCCTGGCGAGTACAACATGGAGTTCTTCAAGAAAGGGGTGAAAAGGTTGTTACGGGGTCGGCAACGCGTGGGTGATGCCCCTGGTGTTGCAAACGGCCATAGGCTGTGGTGACTGCGCACCATCAGGCAGGCCGTTAGCTTGTTTGACATCTTGGTGGTATAAAAAAAAAATTGTTTTTTCTTTATATTAGACAAGAATATTGGAAGGATGTGAAGGAAAAAGTAAGCGTCGGGGATTATAGAGATGAAGAGGTTGGCAGACAGGAGAGAGGAGTGGCGATTGCTCCACCGATAAGAGTCTCTTCAATATATAATGACCTCTAACGAGAAAAATCAATCAAGTTTACCAATCAATCAATCATCAAGTAATTAATCAATCTATCAATCAATCATTATCAATTTGTTGTTAGACAAGCCTGGCATTTGACCGCCATCTCAGCTGGTGGTAAGTGCCGATGCGGCCGAAGATGGAGCCATGCCTGTCTAGGAACAGCCTTCACTCTAGCCTTGGCATCCAGATTGAAATTAGAATTTAGCGTGTATCGGTGTATCTGTGGAGGTGTGCCTGTAGCTAATAATAATAATAAAGTATTTATTTTTTCTCAATCACACATTATACATTTCTTTATGCGAGTGAGAGACAGGAGCCCAAACTAGGTAATCTTGTGTGAAGGGTCTCCTGGCCCTTTCTCTCAGATCCAGAGCCGTAGCTCCCGAACGGATGGATCTATTTCGATGTGATTTTCTTTATTTGAAGCCCCGGCAAAGGGTGGTGGTGGGGCGGTGAACACTTTGGCGTGTGTATCGGTGTATGCGTGGAAGTGTGTCTGTTTGGGGCTGTATCTCCCGAACGGATGGACTGATTTCGATGCGGTTTTCTTTATTCGAAAGCCAGTTTAATCGAGATGGGTTCAGCCCCGTTTCGTTAAAATCGGTTCAGTAGTTAAGGAAATATTTAAGAATATATATACCAGTAGTTTTTTTATACTACATAGGTGACAAACAAGGTTACGGCCTGCCTGATGGTAAGCAGGTATTATCTATGTGCAAAATCTTTCCTATCGCTTTCCTACAATCTGTGTGAGTGATTTCGGGGGACGGAGGTTGTTAAAACAGGAAGTTGGGCGTCAATTACAGTGCCACAAACTTATCCTAGCCGGTGGCCAAGGAATCCATTCCCGGCGCCATTTTGAAATGTCATATCAATGAGGAGTTTTCCAGTAGGTATTGATAGTTGGTTTCAAAAAGCATCAATAGATGGCGCTCCTACAATTTTGGTAATATTTTTTTAATCTTGATGATGGTGGCAGTGATTTCATGCAGCCAACTAATACTAAACTTAAAAATAAAATGTTTATTAATATAAACATAACTGTTAAAAGTTATGTTTATATTAATAAACATTTTAAACATAAACAATAAACGTGTAAAATTTTTATTTTGTTCGGTAGTTTTAAGTTTGTACATATTGTAATGTAACTATGTATATAATAAGAATGTAAAATAAATAACTGTTAAAAGTTGAACGAAATGTAAAAAGATATATGTATTTATAGAAGTTGGCACTATGTTCCATTATTATTACAACCTCTAAAATTTTAATTTTTTTTTTTATTTTTTATTTTTTTAGGCAAACAGGCAAGCGGGCCACCTGATGGAAAGTGGTCACCACTGCCTATAGACATTAGCAACACCGAGAGTATCGCTAATGCGTTGCCCACCTCTATAACACGAAATGGTTGAAAACTACTGACAAATACAATATTATCCAATACAACGTACCCAGTGTTTATATCCTGTTTGCTAAGAACCTATTTCAAGCGATTGTCAATTACCAAAATTGTCGGGGCACCATCTAGTGAGCGGTTAGGAATGCTTTAGATACCTATTGGAAAACTGCTCATTCCAACCTCAAACAACAGCGTCACTGTCTGGGATATATAGCGTATTGCTGAGAAAACCTTTTTACACCCTTCTTGAAGAACTTCAATCTATGTATACCTAATCGTGGCTCTATAACATTGTCATTTACTAACACATGTCACTATTACAGGTTTCGCACCACTGACAGCGCGAAACAGCCAAGACTACAGAGCGCTAACAGTTCCAGAGTTGACCCAACAGGTAACCTGACCTACTTTTCTACATTCCCATTTGATATTCTTCAGCTTGTCCAAGCAACCCAGTATTGAGGTATTCTTCCAACAAATTCTAGAGTCTGGAGAAAAAGGAATCAGGCTCATCTTTAACTGTGAGACAATGAAACGGAAATTACTTAAATGACACACTCAAAATGACATTTTCATGCATTAATTCCTCGATATGCAATATGAATGACTATAAATTTTCACGATATCTTATATCTGTAGCCGTATTCACAATTATTCGAAACCGTTTCCGAACGATTCGACACGAAATTCGTGAGCGGCGAATCCGTGTCGATCGATTCGACAACTGTCATTCAGAATCCCGATAGATTCCACGGAAACTCTACTCTCTATAACATATGAAAATTTCATCAAAATTAACTGAAACCACATTTTCGTAAGAACTTTTGCGGGGTCCTTTGTCGATTCCGTATCCGGATCCGATTTCCGAGCCATTGTGAATACGGGTACTGACAAGATATATGCGCTAGCACACTGTGATGTAGAATTTCTGGGTGTAGAATTGCATCATAAATAAATAATAAAATAAATAAATATTCGTGGACAAATTCACACAGCGCCATCTAGCCCCATATTAAGCAAAGCTTGTACTATGGGTGCTAGCTAACTGATATACTAATTAAATACTTTTTTTTTTTTTTTTTTAAATACATACTTATTATACATAGAACACCCAGACCCGTTCCAATTTCAATTTCTGCCCGGCCGGGAATCGAACCCGGGACCTCTTGCGTGGCAGACATGTTGATCATTGCACCACTCTGAGGGCCTATCGGCTATCTCAGTGGACAACTGAATTTGACATAAAAAAATCTGACACCACTCTAATTTGGTAGACGCTATTGCCAGTTTTCGACGTAGATGACGTGGTGTAGAATTATCTAGTGTCAAATACAGTTGTCAACTGAGTTAGCCAATAGCCCCGCAGGTCGTCAAATAAATGATTAATAAAAAAAAAAAAGTGTAACCTCCCCTTTCGTGGATAACATGATTGGTCCACCTGTCCGCCCCAGATGTTCAGTCCGGTGAACATGATGGCGGCCTGCGACCCGCGGCACGGCCGCTACCTGACGGTGGCGGCCATCTTCCGCGGCCGGATGTCCATGAAGGAGGTGGACGAGCAGATGCTGACTGTGCAGGATAAGAATAGCAGGTAAGGGAAATCATCTTCATCATCTTGGCGTTAATGTCCCGGTTGTGCTCTCGCGCACGAGGGCCCGGGGTCCGCCGTGACCATGATCCAGGATTTGGCAGGCCAGGTAATTACAGCGGAGCGACTGCCGTCTGACCTCCATGACCCTGCTAACAAGGGAAACTAACCAGATTGGATCATGGTTACACATCCAGTCGCCTGAATGTGCAGGTTTCATCACGATGTTTTCTCTCACCGTAAGAGCATCGGTTAGTATTCAACTAAGGTACATAACTCAGAAAACAGTCATGTACCACATGGCCGGAGCGGGATTTACGCAGAAATATAAACAGGAAAATTTAAATTTTGAATTTGTTAAAGACATCTAGGTAATCGGCCTACATTTCGCCGTGTCTCGGCGGCCGACAAAAATTAAAAAATAAAAGTTTTGCATAATGATTAAAAAGTTATTTTTCGATATAGCTGTAATGAAAATAGTATGGGAAATGCTGTATCGAAAAGTAATTTTTTTAAATTTTATAGCCTGGCGTATTTAAGGGTAAACGACTGTTTTCGGATATGTAATTGGAACATTACGCCATGAGTGTAGATAAATAGGCCGTCTGCCTTTCTGATTATGCCCTGTCTCTTCCGTAGGTCTGCTGTAAGACATTTCTTATGAAATAAGCTGTACCTGTTGTGTTGTTTTCCTTATGTCAATTTTGTATAAATATTATTGTGCACAATTAACTGTTAAATAAATAAATAAAACAAATAAATAAATATAAATATTCGTGGACAAATTCACACAGCGCCATCTAGCCCCAAACTAAGCAAAGCTTGTGCTATGGGTGCTAGATAACTGATATACTACCTAAATACTTTTTAAATCCATACTTATTATACATAGAACACCCAGACCCGTAACAGAAATTAAAATTCATCATTTCAATTTCTACCCGGCCGGGATTCAAACCCGGGACCTCTTGCGTAACAGACCGGCCATTGAACTGTTGACCATTGAACCACTCAGCGGGGCTATTGGCCAACTCAGTTGACAACTGTATTTGACACTAGATAATTCTACACCACGTCATCTACGTTGAAAACTGGCAATAGCGTCTACCAAATTAGAGTAGTGTCAGATTTTTTTATGTCAAATTCAGTTGTCCACTGAGATAGCCGATAGGCCCTCAGGTCGTCAATTCATAAGCCAACAATCTGTTCCCAGCTACTTCGTGGAGTGGATCCCGAACAACGTGAAGGTGGCGGTGTGCGACGTGCCGCCGCGCGGCGTCAAGATGGCCGCCACCTTCGTGGGGAACACCACCGCCATACAGGAGATCTTCAAGCGGATCTCCGAGCAGTTCACCGTCATGTTCCGGAGGAAGGTAATATCAATATCACAGCCCGTAACAGTCCACTGCAGGATTTAGGGCCTCTCCCACGAAAGGGGAGGTGATTGCCATAATCTCCACGCTTGGCAGGCGGGTTGGAGATCGCAGTGTTTCAATATAACAATGGAAAATGCTGCTGCCCATTTCCAGACTACTGAGACTCTTGATCTTTTGCCTCGAAATTATTAGTCGCCTTGTACGACACCCACGAGTGTAAGGGGTTGGTGCTATTCTACTCTGCCGGACACCACACGGCCAAGGTAATATGGGACTACAATATATTGCATACGTCCATAGGCTGCAGTGACTGCTTACCATCAGGCAGGCCGTAAGCTTGTTTGCCAACTTTGTGGTATAAAGAAAAATGGAGCAAGCGAACCAAGGTCACCGACATAGCTCTAAGAATTGCCGGGCTGAAGTGGCAGTGGGCAGGGCACATAGCTCGAAGAACAGATGGCCGATGGGGCAGGAAAGTTCTCGAGTGGCGACCGCGTACCGGGAGCCGCAGCGTGGGTAGGCCTCCCGCAAGGTGGACCGACGACCTGGTCAAGATCGCAGGTACCAGCTGGATGCGGAAGGCACAGGACCGGTCTTTGTGGAGATCTCTGGGGGAGGCTTATGCCAGCAGTGGGCGTCTTCTGGCTGATATGATGATGAACCATTGTAGTAGACATGTGTACCAGAGAGGTCGTCTGTGACCTAAAGTGTAAACTACTGACGTAGACTGAACCACTGCGATATATCCAACAACCGCGACTCATTTAAATATAGACATTATTTCATGAGGAAAATGGAACAGAAAAGAGGTCAGAGAAGGCCGACCCCAAATAGGGATAATAAGGTCTAGAAAGCAGAAAAAAAGCGTCTCGCAGACGTAAAATTGCGTTTTATTTAACAGTGACAAACAAGCAGCAAGCCCACCTGATGACAAGCGGTAACATCTACGATTCATGCATTTAGGTAGCAGGAAACAAAAATGCAGAACCGCAGGCGTTGTCACTGCGAAGACTATGAAACGCCTCCTACTTTATCCTTCAAACTGGAGCTTGGCGGCCGAAATAGATACGGCGGTGGTAGCCACCCAGGCAGACTCCTCAGGCGTGATAATTCTACCACTTGATAACTGTATTTACCTGCCCAGCAGTTACGGCCTGTATTACCCTATATTATCCTAGCATTAAAATTCCTTTCTCCCCCAAGGCGTTCCTCCACTGGTACACGGGCGAGGGAATGGACGAGATGGAGTTCACGGAGGCCGAGAGCAACATGAACGACCTGGTCTCCGAGTACCAACAGTATGAGGTGAGAGGCTTTTTCGGTATTCTTATTATTATTTTTTAGTATTTATGTTATGTGGCAGACGAACAGGCAAACAACGGGCCACCTGATGGAAAGTGGAGATTATTAAAAGGCACGTGTATAGCAAGCACGAGTGTGTTCCTGCGCGCGATAAGCGAGAAAAGGCGCGGCGTAGATACTGCCATCTCTTTCGTTTTGGTATTGAAAAACTATGTTAGAGCTCGTCTAATCTAAAATGCCGGGCCCCACTATCGCATTAACACACACAAGCAAGTTTAAAATATGGACGCAATACATATACAAATGCCGTTGTAATTGGTCATTCAGTTGCCGGTGAGATTCAAACGTAGGAGCACGCGCCGTTCATTGGCTCCCACACAGATGAAGTGTCGTTATCAATATTTGCACTCACACATCGAAATCAACTAACTAAGTAGTGGGGCGCGTCATTTTAGACTAGACGAGCTCTACTTCTTTTGCGTTGTATTTACTTTCAAATTCATATTACAGGAGGTTGGCGTGGACGATGGTGAATTTGATGAACAAGAAGAAATGCCAGCTGATGAAGAAATAGAAGAGCACTGATAGCTTTAAGTGTGTTCACTCTAGTCATAATTTGATAATTTAAACATAAATTATTGATCAATAATAATAATTTAAGAAAAACAAAAATATTAACAAATAAGTTTTTACAAATTTTTGTAAGTTGTTGGTGCTGTAATTTAATTTGTTACGAAAATAAAAATAAAAATTTTATAATAATTTTTTATTTGCTATGTTAAACTTAATTTTGTTTACAGGTTTATTATCAATTTTTCTGATAACTTCATTACCAAACTTGTTATAATTCAATGCTTCGTTTATGTTACTTATCGTTTCTTTGTCAACCGAAGTGCAGTCGACAACTTCGATATTTTCATTTATCTTAGAACTACTTTGCTGTTCAACCTTTCTAGTGTTTTTACGTAAATTATTAGTAGAAACATCCTCTGTGTCCGGTATTTCGTTCTGAATGAAGCACGGCTTGAATTTTTTCTCGATAACAATAGTCGGTTCTTGCTTTTTACTCCGTTTCCTGTTGAAAACCACATCTCGCATTTGCTTGCCTATACTTATAGTATTAATCTCCCCCATATTAATGACATTGCTTGTCCTTTCACTCTCTTTACTTGTATCTTCACACATCTGCTCCGTAGACTTCACTTTGGCATCCTTCTCAAGATTCCTCAACCGGTAGAAAACATCCCGTTGCCGCTGTAACAACTTCATTCTAGTCTCCTCAACCGTTTCTAATTCAGGAGCATAGCATACGTGTAACAATCCACCGTAGAAGCTATGTGTGTCGAGTGTACGTTTAGCGATTCTAGCTGATTGTATCCTTTGAAAGACACAGTGGTAGGTCTCTGTGAATTGCTCTGTAGGATAATCGGAGGTTATGGTAAACTGAAGGAGCTTGCCGTATCTAAGAAACAATGATTTGGCTTCTTGCCGCAGGTTCAGAGATGGCACACCGAAGACTAGTAAATGGTTTGATTCGTTGTTTACTGTGTACACCTGTCAGGGTAAAAATTATTTTAGTAGGTACTAGTTCAATAATTTTGTAATTGGATAGGTGTTTACTAACTTCTCTTAAATAGAGTGCTGGGTGATAGTTCGAGTGAAGTTAGTCAACAGCCCGATTACGACGAACGTCGTCGTACATTGTCAGAGGTCCAGCGGTATCCAGAGCATTAGCCCAAAATTCAATGCCCTGCGCGGGACAGGCTCAGTCCCGCTTCTCGGGGAAGAGTTGAGATCATCCTCCAGCAAAGTAGTGAGAAATTGTAAAGACACCATTGCACAGAAATAGCAATTCTTTAAATAAGCAGTTAACAAAAACCACCAAAGATTCGGTAGTCAGTTTTCTACATTTAAGTTCACTTAACTAACCTAGTTATTTTATAAGTATAAGCTTCCAAATTAGAGTATATCAGCTGGCTATGCTCGTGGTATGACCACGTACCCCTATCCCTGGTATAACAATTTCTTTGGTCTTACCGGAACAACGGAAAGATGGTGTCAACTTCAACTTTATTATAAGGATAGCTATCTCGTCGAGACCCAAGGAATTCCGCCAATATTGGATAGTGTCCACCAAAGAAATAACCGTAAGTACATTACAAAATACAAAACAAATTACGATAAATACGATTGTTGTATTTTTACCTTAATAGCTGTAAGTTTTCGACCCTGTCTGTAAGGCAGGCGTGTCGAACACAGCGGCTGCTGCTCATGGTGTGGTAGAACAATCTTGGGTTCCTCATCTTCAAGAGACATTTTAAATTGTAAAAACCAACAAAAATTTGTGTACTTTTTGTTGTGAACAAAAACATAACTTCAAAAACAACGAAACGAAATGTCATTGGTTTACTTTTTTTGTAGGATCAAGACACGATCAAGCGAAGGACTATGTTACATTACAGCCATGAACTGACTTTAACGGATAGCGACTGTACAATAATTTACGTTTTCGTATTTCGAGAGTAGACTATAAACGATACACTTTGTCGAAAATGCGAAACGATGACATAGGTACGTATTCTGTAGAGATACACAATTATTACTATATTTTACTAGCTTTTGTCTGCGACTTCGTCTGCGTAGAATTCGGTTTTAAAATCCAGATCCATTCCCGAGAAAACCACATTTATCAGAAAAATTACAGCGTATGTGCTATTCTGAGTGCTACAATTACCTACTGGCAAATTTCATCAATACCCGTTCAGTAGTTTTTGCGTGAAGGAGTAACAAACATCGATCCTTATAAACAGCATATAACAAGTAGGATCCTTGCCACGCGGCAATTATTAAGTTTCGATAAAACTAGCTCTTGTTTATAACCTGATTAACACAAGCGTTTACGCCAAGGGAAACCCACATAATTAAAATAACAAACAAAACCACCTTTCATTTGTTCACACCATTTTATTTACAATAAAATATTTCTTTCTTAATCTCTATGTGCCCCGCTCTTCAGCTAGCTCTCCTCATAGCCCTCGGTCTTCATGTCGTTCAGCCCCAACTCTTCATTTTGATCGAACGTGCGTTCGTAGCGAGTGATTTTCAGGCCTGAAACAATTAGTAGTATAAACGTTACACATCAATATATTTATTATTAAAAGCGGACGACGTAATACCAGTATGTCAAATAGCCATATGGAGTCCGGCAGAGTAGAATAGCACCAACTCTTACACTCGTGGGTGTCGTACAAGCCGACTAATTTTATTCAGACAAAAGATCTAGTCTCCATAAAATGGAAAATGAGCAGCAGCGTTTTCCATTGTTATATTTATAATACTCCGATCTTCAACCCACAAGACAAGCGTAGAGATCATGGCAATAATTTCGTGGGAGAGGTCCTAAGTCCTGCAGTGGACTGATATGGGCTGTGATAATAGTATATCATCGAGCCAATATATCAAAATCCTCTGAACAGCGCATGGAAGTATAGGTCGACCAAAGACTTAGGTTACTTTGACAGGTTGCGGAAAAATGAGTATACTAAGTTATTTTACTGGAAAAAAAGGAAATGTACCTCGACATTATTAAATAGCCTAAAGCATTTACCACTGTTTTCGTCATTGTATACCTTCTAAAATTAGTCGGTTTAAAAAGGAAAATGGAGGAATAACAATCAATCAATTTTTTAAAGAAATGGCAACGGCTCGTTCAACAACTTGACAACCATTAACGCCAGTGTCAAAGTGCAAGGAAAACACACTGAAAGGAGGAATAACTATTGTGACAATGGCACTACGAAAGCGTCAAAATTAAGTAGCAGTAGGAACTTAAAAGCCATACGATAAATAAATAAATAAATTCATAGGGATTCAAAGACTAAAAAAAGTATCGATGTCGAACGGTTGAATGTAATTTTAATATTTTTGTCGATAACCATAAAAGGAAGGGACTGCTTCATTACGAATGTCATGTGCCCGATGGCTGGTACCCCAAAGTCTATGGCACCGATGTACCTTCACAATTTATTTCGACAAATGATTATATTATCATCGTGAGGGATACCGCGAATTAGGTAGAGGGGGTCGAGGTCGCCTGCGCTGGTATTTATTTATTTATGTCTTTTTGGTTAGGACAACCAACAAGACTAACACTAACAAAAGTTATAGCATCTTATAGCTATAAATATGGTTACGTGTTGCGTAAACCCCAGGGATACGTGGGAATAAGGTGCCTAAACCTGTCGGTATCAGAAAAGAGACCCCGTGGGCGGCTTAAGAACCCAGATTGCCATCGCTGAGTCGGATGCGAAAGTCAATCGCTTACGACGCGACGATGGCGTAGACTGGGCGAAGTGGAGAAGAATGTTTTTTTTATATACCACTAAGGTGGCAAACAATCTTACGGCCCGCCTGATGGTAAGCAGTCACTATGTGCAGGAAAGCGGACACTGGCAGAGTCCGGGATAAGCGCTATGACGATGATGAATAAATGTTTAAAGAAAAAATTATATTTTATTAAATAGTGTATATACTTAACGTTTTATTCAATAAAAAGGTATCGAAATGTTAATAAAATGTACGATCACATCACTGTCCATCTGACATTCTTATAGCGCCATATGAATTTGATGACAGATTATACTACTTCCGGTGTTGCTACATAAAACGCTGAACTAGCGCCACCATTGACAGGTCACCTCTGTGGCTGGTCAAACTTTACGAGTTTCATTTTCTTTGCGTTTATCATATTCGAGGAAGGGGAGATAAAAGGAATCATCCCCTAAACAGCCATATTATTATTATGATTTATTTTTGAACCATTTCTGTCCTACTGCAGGACAAAGGGTTCCCTATCCATATGCTGTATTTTTAGATACAGGACAGACCAAAGAACTTGGACTACAAGCCAGCGGGGATATTGGCCATATCAGTGGACAACTGAATTTGACATTAAATAATTATACACTACGTCATCTACGTTGGAAATATCTATAGCGTCTACCAAATTAGAGTCCTCCTCCTCAGTCGTTCACTCTTGACAGAGTGGTCGTGGTTTCATGACGACGCGTCTTCTCTGGATAACGCAGCCCCCGCGATGCGCCTCCACTTGTTGCGGTCTTCAGTAATTTAGAGTAGTGTAATATTTTTTATGTCAAATTCAGTAGCCAATAGGTGGGTAGGTAAAATTCAGGTGGGTAATTACCCTTGTTACGGCGGGTGTTATGACCAGGGCTCAGTAGGACGTCAGCGCCATCTATGTGCGGATGCTTGCCAACCTTTCCCTATTAGAGCGATATATGTCGCTACAGACATTACACACGTACCGTCATCCACCTGGGTATCATCCTCAGCTAGACTCTGCACGTAGGAGTTCCCGGCCGGGTCGTCTAACACTATGGTGACGGCGCGCTTGCCCGCCAACACTTCTTCCAGTTTCTCAACGAACCTGTGGAGGAAATTCATTCATTCATTCAGTCTTATTCGGTCTTATCCGTCGACCTGACCAATGAATGGTCAGGTCGACGGATAAGACCGGGCGGTCGATCGCCTTATTTCGATCGATAAAGGCACTTCACAATTTGTTTTGATCCGGTGACGGCGTTGTTGACAACAATGTAACCATTTAATAATAAAATAAATATTCGTGGACAAATTCACACAGCGCCATCTAGCCCCAAACAAAGCAAAGCTTGTGTTATGGGTGCTAGATAACTGATAAACTACTTAAATACTTTTAAATACATATTTATTATACATATAATTTATAATGGCTATGTATATATGCATGTCTCTGCTGTTCACATTCCTAATTTATCACATTCCCGTCCATAAATGTTCACAAACTTTTTTATTGTTCATTATCCCCTCTATTAGTAATACTAAATTATAGGTTTCTTTTCTTTTATTTATTTATGTAATACGGCAGACAAACAGGCATGCGGGCCACCTGATGGTGCGTGGTCACCGCCGCCTATGGACAGCAGCAACGCCAGGGGCGCTGCCAATGCGTTGCCAGCCTCTATGGAGACCTCTAATATACCTCTTGAACGATCCTATGTCAAAAGGATATACTACAGTTGGGATTTTATCCCCTCCAACCTAACCATAGATTTTCACAAACAGTTTTTTTTATAATAAAGAATCTCCTCTCAATAGCAAAGTGGAATGTTTTTTCTTTTCCCCCCAACCTGTCAATAGTTTTTAACACACTTTTATTATAGTCTATTACCCCGGTCTATTAGTAATAGTACATTTTCGCATATTTTTCTTTCCCCCCCCCCCCCCCCCCATTTTTATAATCAATGATACCCTCTCAATAGCAAAGTAGACAATTCTTTTTTCATTCTCCCCCACTTTTTTATAATTAAGGATCCCTTCTCGATAGGAATTTTGTCATTTTTATATACTCAAAAATCCCCTATCTCAATACTAAATTAGTCGAAAATATGATTTCCTCTTTTTCCCCCACCCCCTCACCTGTCAACAGCCTCCCCGGCGCCCCCCCTTGCATCCCCCGACACGGCTGGGCTGTCAGCCAGCTGTTCCGCAGTCGCCCGCAATAGCCCCTCGGCGGTCGTGAAGCGGCCCCCCAGAGCTCGCCCCCCCACTTCCAGGTCCAGCTCTGGGAGCGACATCGTGCAGGTCTCCGACTGGAAGGGGGGAAGGGGGAAGAGTTGGTTGTTAGTTTATTAAGAAAGAAAGAAAGAAAGAAAATACATTTATTACACATAGCACACCACGACACAATAACAGTTACAATTACAGACAACGGACACATTAACATTTAAAATATCTTAATAAGACAATATATTGTAGTCTCCCATGACACCGTCGGTGCCGCAGCGGCTAGCGCAAATGGTACCCACTCAGCATGTGCTGTGAGGCGCAAGAAACGACTTACAGCGCTGGTATTCTGTGGGCCCATTGTTTGGGTACGTCACGGACGTTATACTAAGTAAATAAAATAACTAAAAATAAATGAATACATAAAAATAAATAAAACATATGTAGGTATGGTTGATAAATAAATATTATTTTAAACATCACGGCACATCTGCTGGCCGTTGCGCAATCCACCCGCTATCAATCTATTACGCTTATAGATTTTTGTGATGTCAAAATTAATCATGTCTATGTATATTACTCCACGCTTGGCAGGCGGGTTGGATATCGCAGTGTTATAATATAACAATGGAAAACGCTGCTGCCCATTTTCCAGTCTACGGAGACTCTAGATCTTTTCCCTCGAAACCATTAGTCGCCTTGTCCGACACCCACGAGTGTAAGGGGTTGGTGCTATTCTACTCTGCCGGACACCACACGGCCGACGGATTATGGCAATAACCTCCCTTTTTGTGGGAGAGGCCCTAAGTCCTGCAGTGGACTGTTATGGGCTGTGATGTGATGTATATTACTGTGCTGGAGCGTTGTTTCAGAAGGATGAAGACGCGACACTTTTCCATGGCTCGGCTAATGACAATAGACGTATTTTTTTGTTTTTGTTATTGTCTTGTATGTTTCGTACTTTTGTGCCTTGGAAGTAAGTGCAATGAGCATATTTTACTTTAATTTTTAAAGATGGAAGCCACACTCTGTAGAACACTGAAGCAGACAAATATGACTTTGAAATTTCTAATTATCCCTACGTCTCCTTCGAACTCATTGTTATCATAACTGTGGTTTGGTTTTTAACATTGGTGGGTACCAATGTTAAAAAAAATATTATCTTGGCGTTAATGTCCCGGTCGTGCTCTCTCTCTCTCTCACACGAGGCACGGCGAGCGCCTTGACCATGATCCAGGATTTCAGAAGATCAGGTAATTACAGAAGAGCGACTGTCATCTTTGTGGAGGTCTCTGGGGGAGGCAGTCCCAGCAGTAGGCGTCTTTTGGATAATAAGATGATAATGATGCCTGATATCTGACCTCCGTGACCTTGATAACAGAATTGGACCATGAGGTTATACATTCAGTAGCCCGAATGTGCAGGTTTCATCACGATGTTTTCCCTCACCGCAAGAGCATCGGTTAGTGTTCAACTAATGTACATAACTCAGAAAAGAGTCATTGGTACATGGCCGCACTGGGGTTCGAACCCTGTACCTCGGGGTACGAGCCGGACCCCTTAACCACTAGGCCACTGACGAGATACTAAACTAGTTCTCTCATGATCTGTAATTACCTATACTTTTCAAATGGTGTGCAGGATTGTTTCGTTTTTTTTTTCTTTATTATACCACTAAGGTGGCAAGCTTGCGGCCTGCCTGATGGTAAGCAGTCACCGCAGCCTATGGACGTAGCAGTTATGTAGGGAAAATAAAAACAATTTTTATTTATTTTGTACTAATATCTAGAAATACTGACCTTCAATATATCTCGTGAGAAGTCGTTCCTCCCCGCGACCCGCACTTCGAACTTCACGCCCTGGTCTTCTATTCCGCCGCCCGACTTTACCTGTCATTAAATAAATAAATAAAATAAATATTCGTGGAAAAATTCACACAGCGCCATCTAGCCCCAAACTAAGCAAAGCTTGTGCTATGGGTGCTAGATAGCTGATATACTACTTAAATACTTTTAAATACATACTTATTATACATAGAACACCCAGACCCGTGACAGAAATTAAAATTCATCATTTCAATTTCTGCCCGGCCGGGAATCAAACCCGGGACCTCTTGCGTGGCAGACCGGCCAGATGTTGGCAGATGTTGACCATTGAACCACTCAGGTCTTATTAGAATTAGAATGTACAGCTTCAGAAATATCGAAGGAACAAACTGTTCAGCTTCAGAGAGCACACTGTTTAGAATGATCTGAACAAAAAGATTATTACTGGTACATACATAATATTTGCACACTTCACTTTTGTATTGTTTAAATCATTTCTACTGTATTCTGACAAATAAGTACATATATTTCTTTATTTAAAGATGAAAATCACGCAAAACGGGGCGTCTGCATGAACAGTACGCTGATTACGCAACTCTGTTACTAACAATGATCTGATTTCAATTATTGAAATTGTAACTTTTGCGATTCCGTATCATCGATTTCATGGGTTCAGTCGCTAACAAAGTTTCATTGCAATAAATTGAAACTAATAAATCGATTATACGTAATCGCTAAAGTAACAATTTAAATCATTGAAATCAGATAATTGTTGCCAACATAGTAACGTAATTATTCTACTGGTTTATTTAATTTTATTTAATAGTTTATTGCACCCAAAAATGGCAACAAAGATATGGCAAATATATACATGACACTACTTATTTCTAAAAAGAAATTTCTTCCAGCAGGCCTACAGCAAAGATAACGTGATGACTAGAAGCAGTTTAAGACGTGCACAATACATAAATATTTAATTACTAAAAATAGACTACACTATCGATAAATTTCTAGGTTTAGTTCATAATTAAAATGTAAAACACGGTATATTTTAAAAAAGGAAATATTTTTTGAAAAATATGGCTTTATTATAATCATGATAAATAATAAAGATCTCCAAACAGACCTCGTTGGTGCGGTGTCCGCACGCGTCGCAATTCGTCGCCATTATCACCACCTCCTTGAAGTGGGGGATTTCTGGAACGATCGATATTTGTGAATGTGAAATACACTACCTTTATTATACATACCATTATCACTTGTTCTCTAACAGAGTGGTATCAAACTGGAACAAATTACCACAAAATGTTGTGACAGCCGTGTCAATTAATTTCTTCAAGAACAGACTGGACGAGTTGAAGACAAACAAACTGTCTCTTCTTGATTTAAAATTACTTTCAACACTGTGTGATATAGACACATCAGCAACAATGCTGCTCATCTATAACCTAAATAAATGATATGGTATAAAAAACACATCAACTCACTGGTAACCTTCATATTGGTGTCAGCCGGCGCGTTGCAGTCCGGACAGTTAGTCCGGAATTGCATGACCTCGTCCCCCACCATTTCGTCGTAGGAGCCTGTGGCGGGGGGCGCGGGGACCAGCAGGGAGGAGGAGGCTGTCCCCACCTGGGGGTAATTAAACATATATCATCATCATATCAGCCGAAAGACGCCCACTGGTGGGCATAGGCCTCCCCCAGAGATCTCCACAAAGGCCGGTCCTGCGATCTTTACCAGACCGTCGGTCCACCTTGTGGGAGGCCTACCTATTACAAATATAGGCTCACTTTAAATTAATTATTGATACCAAGGGGAAGGAGGATGGGAGCCGGCGGCGGGGGGAGCGGGGGCCAGCAGGGGGGAGGGGGTTGTCCCCACCTGGGGTCATTAAAAATATCATCATCACAGCCCATAACAGTGGGCTATTGGGGTATTTTGTTTTACGATGTCTCCGCTTTTTCAAGGAGGAGGTTGGGACACTATATTTCCTACTCCAACCTATTTCTTCTTAATTCAATTGGTTGCGGGTTCCAAGATAGTATCAGCTTGTCCTCGGGCGCGCCTGAGTGTCAAAACTCAGGAGCTGTGTGTGGTCGCCGCTGTAGATCCTGGCTACACAGGAGTTGCAGCGGTGGGAATGAGTGATGGGGCAAAGCCCGTAGCCCATAGCAGTCTACTGCAGGACTTAGGAACTCTCCTATGAAAGGGGAGGCTATTGCCATAACCTCCACGCTTGGCAGGCGGGTTGGAGATCGCAGTGTTGTAAATATAACAATGGAAAACGCTGCTGCCCATTTGCCAGCCTACGGAGACTCTAGATCATTTGCCTCGAAAACATTAGCCGCCTCGTACGACATCCACGAGTGTAAGGGGTTGGTGCTATTTTACTCTGCCGGACACCACACGGCCAAAAAGATATAGGCTGACTTTAAATTAATTCTTGATACCAAGGGGCTGGTTATAACAAGCAACTTGATTTTGAACGAAGATTTGAAAGAACGTTTCTCGCTCGCACGATTCGGATGTGGAATGAGCTCCAAACCACAGTGTTTCCTTTGGACTATGACATAGGATCGTTCAAGAGGTATATTAGAGGTCTCTTCAGAGGCGGGCAACGCATTGGTGACTCCCCTGGTGTTGCTGATGTTCATAGGTGGCGGTGACCACTTTCCATCAGGTTGCCTGCTTGCCTGTTTGTCTACCGTATAACATAAAAAACAAATACATACACACTTCAAACTTATAACATCTATAAAAGGAGGCTTTTTAGTTAAACAGCATGAGTACTGACCTCTTCGTGAGTGAACACGCCAAGCATATGGTCCTGTTCCTTGGTCCTCTTGAAGTCGGTCCGCTCGCAGCGCGGGTCCTTGCGCGGCGCCTCCGGGTTCTCCAGGAAGCAGTTTCCTGGATCATCAACCTCATAATCAGTCTAGTAGCGGATTTATTCGTTAATTATTACGTGATTGAGGTTGCGTTAGGAAGCCAGAGACATCATTCGGTCGTCTTGGCATCTGACATCAGCCAACCCCCACCATAGCGAAATCGCATCGCTTGAAATAGGTTCTTAGCAAACAGGATATAAACACTGGGTACGTTGTATTGGATAATATTGTATTTGTCAATAGTTTTCAACCATTTTAGAGAATGTAATAATAACGGAACATAGCGCCAACTTCTGTAAATATTTCTTTTTACATTTCGTTCGACCTTTAACAGTTATGTTTCTATTAATAAACATTTTAGTTTTAAATTTAGTATTAGTTGGCTGCATGAAATCACTGCCACCAACATACAGATTAAAAAATGATTACCAAAATTGTAGGAGCGCCATCTATTGATGCTTTTTGGAAACAACTATCAATACCTACTGGAAAACTCCATTTTACAAATACGCAAAAATATCCAAAACTACTAAGCAGATTTCAATGTAACAATGCTAAGAACCATCTCGATTTAACTGGCCTTTAAATTGGGAAAACCTCATTGGTTCAGGAGCTACGACGCCGCAGACAGACACACACATACACAGAGCCACAGGTAACTTTAACACAAGTCAAATTTATAACACTTATAACCACTATTTATAACTTATAACTACCACTTATAAAACTTATAATCACTGTTTCAGTCCCACCTACCGCTAACATCCTCCAGTTCCAGGGTCCACGTGTCCTCAAGGGTCTTTAGCCGCTGCAGCCGCGCCACGAACCCCTCGATCTGGGCCGCGGCCTCGGGGTGCTCCGCCTTCCGAGCCTCCTGGTCTTGGGTCAGGCCGGCTATCGCGCGCGCCACTACTCCTTCCACCGTTGTTATTTCTGGGAAAGGATGGCTTACATAAATCATCATTATAGCCCATATCAGTCCACTGCAGGACTTATGCGCTTATATGCGACTAAATGATTCAGTTACTGAATTCAGTCAAATGTAATCGCATTTAGCAAGTTAGGATGCTAAATTTAGAAGAAAATATGGTGTATGAATTTAGAAGCCTAATTAGAAACGCATTTAGAAAGGTGTAATAGCATTTAGTAACTTACTTAATTCAGATGGACGTTCAGAAACTCATTTTTGGCTGGTAATTTAACTGTGTGAGTTTAATCTTGTAAAATTAGGCCTTTTCAGAGAAATCATATTTAAAATAAATACATATTACTAAACATTATTCGAGAGCATCAATAACGACAAGATGATCGCTTACTTATAAAAATCATGTTTAGTTTTCATATAAATGTCAAGCAGTGCATCTTAATAAAAAGTAAAACAGAATGGCGGGAATTCAAAAGTACTGCAGCCATTCTCGTACACACACAACACCAAACACATCCGACTTCGTGACGCTTCAACCAGGTAATGAATTTAGCAACTGAATTTAGAACAGTGTAATCAGAAGCTTCTTAATTTAGAAGCTAGTTGCTTCTGGATTTAGTCTACTGAATTTAGGTATGTGTAATAGGCGCATTAGGGCCACGAAAGGTTATTGCCACAATCTCCACGCTCGGCGAGGTTGGAGATTTCATTGTTATAAATCTTCTTCTTAGTCGTACACTCTTGTCCGAGCGGTCGTGGTTGCGTAGACGACGTACCTGGAGAGATGCCCACCGCTTTATAAACATAGCAATGGAAAACGCTGCTGCCCAGTTTGCAGCCTATAGAGACTCTTAATCTTTTTCCTCGAAAACATCCAGTCGCCTTGTGCGATACCCACGATTGTAAGAGGTTGGTGCTATTCTATTCTGTCGGACAGCACGGCTACATACTACACAGAAATCAAAATGAGATAAGTAAATAGAAATGCCATGTGGGGCGTCAAGGTATCGAGAACGCTTGTCGCCATCTTGGCCACTACTGCGCATAACTGTACTACTGCGCAATAACTGACATTTATCAGGTGGTAGGTGGTTAAGCCTGAGTAGTCTGTCTGGGTGAGTACCACCGCTTTATCTGTTGTACGGTTTGAAGGATAAGGTAGCCAGCGTAATCGTAATGGCATTTCATCTTAGTCCCCACAGTGACAACGGACCTGCGCTTCTACATTTTTGTTGCCTGCAACCAAATGCATGAATCATAGGTATTATGGGCAACAGTTACCGCTTATCATCAGGTGAGCTGTTTGCTCGTTTGTCATTAACACAATAAATTTAAAAAATCACAGACGTTTTGAAATAGAAATTATGGGAAACTTACTTTCTGCGAATGGTACATTTTGCGAATTAGATATTTAACGAATTGTACATTCCGCGAATTGTATATTCTACAAACTGGACCGAATGTATATTCCACAAATTCGACATTTTGCGGCTAAACGAAAATATCAGCTACACCAACATACCGCCTTTCTGACTCTTCGGTGGTATTTCGAAGTCCAGCTCTGGTATCCGGACGCTGGTGTAGTCGCTTTTCACCACCTGCCGGTTTAGGTCCGCTGGAGTGTCCACACGGAGTTTCCACCTGTGTGAAGGGAGCTTGACTTTACCTGATCATCTAATAAGATCCAATAGGTTGAAAACTACTCACCACCAGATGAGATGGCGGGCCAATCATCCACGATTTTGAAAAGTTATTTCTGCAGAACAAGAACCACCTACGAGGCCATTCTCTGAAACTCGACACTTGTTTCTCCTTCAACAATCTGCACAGACACTTTTTATCGAGTCGTGAATGCCTGGAATAAGTTGCCCGAATCCGTGGTGACAGCGGAAAATACTAACCAATTCAAAAACAGACTCGACAAATATTTGAATACAGATTGATAATGAGTAGAGAAGAGCTAGATACAGGCCTATATCAGTTGTTTTGACAACTGCTTGCCTGCTTAATAATAATAATAATAAATTCCTGGCTAGTCTTATTTAAAACAAAAAACGTTTGGTGTATCCTTTAGGTGCATATGACCTTCAACATGGTATAGGACAGTGTTGGGCAAAATTTAATTGCAAGTTACAATTAAAAATAACAATTGATTAATTGTTAATTGTGAAATATCAATTAACAATTGATTAATTGTTAATTGTGAAATATCAATTAACAATTGATTAATTGTTAACTGTGACGTTGCAATTAACAATTGATTAATTGTCAATTATTATATTTTTAAATTACAATTAATCAATTGTTAACTGTTTTTGTAATTAAATTTTAATTAAATTTAAATAATGTAAATAGTAATATTATAAGATTAAGGAGTGGCACAGGGTAGGGCTTTCGCAAGCTTGACCTTAATGGCCATGCTAAATCGTTCTTCATGACAGCCACACAGAATATATATACTAGTACTTAAGAATAGAAAATTCTTTCCGCAAATAGCTTTCAACATAATATATACCCAATGCGTTTACATATTATTTTGTCTCTCTCGCGTCCTACTCTTACCTCTCAGCCCTCGAGCGGCCCGATCGGGCCGCATAACAATATAAATCTGTGATTGTTAATTGTTAGTTTTAATTGTCTCTTGTAACAATTAAAAATATTATTTTAATTATTTTAATTGTCTCTTGCAATTAACGTGAGTTTATTTAAATAAATTAATTGCAATATGCAAATAACAGATTAATTGCAATTAAATCAATTGTGATTAAATTAATTGCAATTAATTTTTCAATCGATTAATACGATGATTAAAATATCAATTGTTCATGCCCAACACTGGTATAGGATTAGAAGCAGTTTGCAGTCAATGCTTATGGCTTTACACATTGTGGGCGGCTGACAGTAGGCAGCCACTTGCATGCCGTTAGCTGGGCTTGCCTGTGCTGTCCGTATTATTTATTTATTTATTAGGTTATAGACGAGCAGCATTGTTGCTGATGTGTCTATATCACACAGTGTTGAAAGTTATTTTAAATCAAGTAGAGACAGTTTGTTTGACTTCAACCACTCGTCCAGTCTGTTCTTGAAGGAATTCACTGACACAGCTGTCACAACATTTTGTGGTAATTTGTTCCAGTTTGATACCACTCTGTTAGAGAAGAAGTGATGTGCAGTATTGGTGTTGGATGGTGCGCGTTCTAATTGCATTTCGTGACCTCTGTGCGACTTGCAGCTCTTTTTTGTAATAAACATTTCATGAATGTGAGGGAGATTGTACTGGTATGATAAAATCTTATATGTTTCAATGAGATCACCGCGCTGCTGTCTTTTTTCCAGAGTAGTGAGGCGTAGTATGCAAAGTCTTTCTTCATAGGATTTGCGACGTAGGCCAGTCGGTATTTTAGTAGCTCTTCTTTGAACACTTTCTAGATTATTCGGATGTCGAAGTCTAATGAGTCAACATCCTTTGATTAAAGACACTGTACAGGCAATGCTCACAACTGGTCAGCCTTGCGTGGCTAGGCAACATGAGTTGCCTTTAAACCGTACACACATTTAGCCCTGAGTGCTTTCTCGCCTAAGCTTAGTTCAAGCCCATACACGCATTATCATTTGGTTTGCTAATAGAATGGTGTTACTAATGTCTATAGGTATACGTGACTTTGTTGACTTTTTGTCAAAAAAGAGAGTGCCTATCAATCAATAACATTTCACAATAATACCTGACACCGAGTTCAGCGAAGGCCCCTCCAGGTTGGATCTCGTTGTTGTCGAAGCCGCAATCCTCGCACGAGAACGACATCAGCACCACATTCTTGTAGTACGGGATTCGGGTGAGCAGCAGACGGGTGATGCCCTAGAAAAAATATAACAACCATATGCCTTCAGAATCAGAAATCATGAATAATTGATATAAAATGGGATAACATTTTCAATGTTTGTTTTATTAATAAATATTATTATGGCGGAATATCCTATTATGTTTCAATATATCCTCGTCACCACTATTACGTTTCAATATGTATTAAAACAACTGTTATCATTGTAAGTCGTATATTTCGCTAGGGAGCGAGATCAGAAGTGTGTCTCACATCGAAATCTGTCTTTACCGTACATTTCAGTACATTATTATTATAATAGCGTAAAATGACGGTACCTATCTACAGCATAACCAAAACAATGCCAACTCTGTATATCACAATTCAATGGGAGAGTCGCTGAGAATAGCTAGTACTCAATAATTATTTATTGAGATACTTCTTACTGGTTCATAAACAGATATGAAATGGATGAAAGGAATCAAAGGGACCGTCATCTTCTTCATCGATTTAATGTTCGAATACCCTACATCTGGCTTGCCCAGTAGCCGGCGACGGCAACGGCATTATGAAAGGGGCCGTTAAACGAGTTCATTCAAGTAGGGGCGACGTATATAGACCGGCCAGCGCGCAGGAATTATTTTAAATTGTACTGGCAGCTAGTTAGTACTAGTACCTAGCATAACCTATGTTGGACAATGTTGTAAAATTTTACTTTTTTCATACTTTTCTGAAGTTTTTCGAAGAAGTAGTAATATTTATTAGTCAACTGATATTTGTGCTCCTAATAGACTTGAAATAACAAAGTTTTCCTTTAACTTTGCGATTGTTTGCTTACATTTGAATGGCAATTGACGCAGAATGACTCGATTTCAGTCACTTCTGGGTCCGGATCGTCAGCGCTCAGATCCCTAAATACAGGTTTATCTTCCTCGGAACACATTTTGAAAGGAATTGTAGAAGAAAACGCGAGAAAATCTTTTAAAAACTGGTGAAAACCTAAGTGAATCCAAACAATTTTCGTTCACACACGTTGTAAATGACATTGACATTTGACTTGACAGCTGATTTCGTCAAATGCGTTTTGTTAATGCAACCTGAAACGCAAAAGATTATTGTGCTCCCGCTGCCGCCGGCGCGGCGGCGTTGCGGCGTCAGCGCGTCGATTGCAGCTCAAAAATAAGTTTGTGACAAAGCGAAGAGGGGTGACGACGGTGGGTCTGTCTTCGTCTCGCACGTGCGGGGAGACCACTTTTGGGCGGAGCCCACGGGCGGTGATATGGTTGCGCGGCCCGTAGAGACGGGCCGGTCGTTGGGTTGAGCGCCTTCATCACCTCCCCCGCGGTCGGGCGCACTGGGCGCGGGACCGGCGTAGGGCGGCTTCCGGGCGCGAACCATTGGGGTTGGGGCTGCCACTGGCGTGGCAGAAGCGTCGCCGGAGCCTGCAGGCGTCAACCTCGTGAGAGGGACTTCCTGCGGCTGCCGGGGGTCTCGTCCGGAGGTGGGGGCCGCGGGACATAGTCGCTCAACGGCCCCCGCGTTGCTGCCCAATTGCGGCTAACGCTCGGGGCCCGGCGCAGTTAGATCCGTCGACCCGGAGGGACGGAAATGCAGCGCCGGGCAGTCGATCCGGTGGGGTTGGCCGCCGGGCGCAGTGCGCGCGCCGGCGGCGGGCGTCAAGTCAGGTGGGGTGCCGCGAGCGGTGCTCAGCGGCCGTAGAGTCCGGTGGGGGTGGGGTGCAGGGTCTCAACCCGGAAGGGAGTCCTCCTGCACCCGATGTCGCGTCAGGGAGGGTGTCGTATCCGGTGTGGCGTCGCCGTTGGCGGTGATGAGTCGACGGCGACGCGGCGTCAGGTTAGGGCCGCGCGGCGGCTACGCGATTCGCGGTACGCGGGTGCGCGTGCGCGGCGCGGCGGGGTGTAGGGCGCTTCTCAGCGCGTCGTCGTGTTCGGTGGGGGACCGCCACTTCAACGGGCTCTCATTGGAGAGCCCGGAGTGACGGTCGGGGTGCGGACGGTCTCGCGCCAAAGACTGCATCCGCTGGGTCAGGTCAGGTTGTCGGCGTGGTACGCACGCGCCCACGCAGCCCGAATCCAGCCCGGCGTTGGCTGGATGGCGGCGGCGGCCCCGTCGGCGGGGTTAGACGACGGCGGGGCGCATGTGCCGCGACACAACATCATGTTGTGCGCGACACATTGTTGTGGGCTCGTGTGCGGCTTCGTCGGCTCGGCGGGCGGAGGGAACAGGCGCGGTGGTGCTCGACCTCGGCGGCGCGGCGCTCGACGTTTGCTCGCGGCGCGGCGTAGGCTGATCCCCGCGGAGCAGTCGGCTTGGTCAACACTTTTGTACCGTGCGTGACAAGCACTATATGTGCGTATCCATGCACTGGAAGGGCGCGAAGTTGTTCTTTTTTTTCGTTCATGCGATGCGTATACGCTACGTAGATGTTTAGTTAAATTTATTATGCCTACCTATTTTATTGTTGCAATACGGAGTCGTCATGTACAATTTTGTATAAGTTCCCCAATAAATATTACCGTTTCGGACAATGCCTTGTAGAGAAATGGTCGTTCTCTTACCCGGCGGCGAGCAGCGGCGCGGCGCGTCGCCCGTCCTAGCGTAGCTGCGGCTCCGACATTGTTGTCAGGCGCCAACACCGTTTCTGGGTTAGATAAGGTTAAACGTATAGGTATATATACATTTTATTATAATTAGACAAGCCAGGCATTTCATCGCCATCTCACATAGTATAAAACAAAGTCGCTTCCCGCCCTCAGACCCTCTGAATGTATGTACATGTACGCTCTTTTAACCTATGCAACTGATTTGAATGCAATTTTTAAAGTAAAGTAAGTAAAGTAAAGTAAGTAAAGAAAAGTAAGTAAAGTAAAGTAAGTAAAGTAAAATAAAGTAAGTAAAGTAAAGTAAGTAAAACACATTTATTACACTCAACACACTGCACAAAATTCTTAATATTAAATTTAAAAAATATAATCAAACAGAGACATAAACAAAACAAGAAAAAGAAAAAAAATACTCTAATCTCGTTACTCGTGCCATGTGGAGAGTGCAATGGGGCCAAACTCAGCATATGCCACGACAGTTGCCGTGACGCTGGTTTTCAGTAGGACCCCTAGTGAAGCACGGACAAAAGTGCCACAAGAAAGTTTTCTACAACAGATAGTGACTCAATGGGTAGGTTTATTTATATGGAAGGAGAATACGCGCAAAAAGATGCGGCGGGCTAACTAGTTTATTAATATATTGATGTTACGTACCTACATGGGTTTAGAAATTTCGAAGAAGCGTTTACACATGAATTTTGACGAAGGTTTTCCTTTTTGTACTTCTTTGCTCTTCATGATCTCTTTCAAACTTTTGTTGGCCTAACCTAGGTAGGTAGGTACTACATATAATAATGGTGTTCGCTCGCCTAAATTCTCATATCGACGAGCTCCATGTATTCCAGAAGAGATGATAAACAAACCGTTGCTAATCAAGCAGAATCGAAACCTACCTTTGACAGCACGTTACTAAATTATCCTTCAGTTGACTGGAAGACATCGTTGTCTCACCCTTGTAGACACGCATTCAAAGAACTTAAACATTTGACTAATACTTATCCCGGCTTCCGGGCGGAAGACCGGGCGAAGTGGAGGAGAATGAGTAGGGAAGCGGACCCTGGCAAAGGCCGGAATAACTATGATGATGACTTAGGTAGGTACCTACTTACTCCATATTATATAGCCGTATTCACAATGATTCGAAACCGTTTCCGAACGATTCGACACGAGATTCGTGAGCGGCGAATCCGTGTCGATCGATTCGAAAACTGTTATTCAGAATCCCGATAGATTCCACGGAAACTCTACTCTCTATAACATATGAAAATTTCATCAAAATTAACTGAATCTACATTTTCCTAATAACTTTTGTCGATTCCGTATCCGAATCCGATTTCCGAGCCATTGTGATTACGGCTACTGAATGGACGCTACGACACAACAATTTTACATTTCTCGTGGATATTTTTATCCATCGATGAATGTATCGTTCTTTGCGTATCGACGATGTATAACGTTTACTTTCTGGACTGACGCGCACAGCAACATTGTTTACCAAGTATGAAATGCATATGGCTCTCAAATAAGTAGGTACCTACTACTTAATTTTCTCGTCGCGGTAAGTAACAAGCTAACAAGTCACGATCAAAAGCCAATTTTATCTAAATCGAATACCATCTGGATGGCTGGCATCCAACTAACGTACGGGCATCGTGAGCTTTTTTACCGCGCACGTGCAATATGTTGAATGAGCTCCCGAAGTCTTTCATTTGCTCTATAACATGCCCTTTAAATAACCCCTTATTTAAAGGGCATGTCTCCAGGCACCTCAAAGGCCGACATCGCATTCGTTTTCGGTTGCAGATGCCTTGGACGACGGTTGCCACTTTCCATCAGGTGAACAGTCCGTGTGCCTTTATAAGCAATAAAAGTAAATTGAATTAACGTTACGTTGATTAACTAGATAAATGTGTACCTATATATCTAGGTGCGTACTTTTTCGCATACCTACTGAACGTTACTCTTGTGCCTACCTAACGAGATGTAATAATATTTATTTCTTCAACCAATATGGACACAAATGACTATACGTTTCCAGTAATCTTAGGTGTCCAGTGCCCCAATGGCCAAGGTGATGACATCACACCAGAAGAATCGCCGACCTTGCCACGGCGGGCTTGGTTTGTTGTAAAACAACCGGCGGGCGGCATCGTGTGTGTGACGTAACCGCGTTTATTTTCGTCGATTTTCTAGCTTCACTCAGAAACCGGCCGAATAGGAAACACGCCTTTGCCTTCTGAGTTCATGAAACGAATGGACTTCCAAATTTGGGCGGGTAACAACGAAATGTTCCCGCTCGAAGCGGTTTTTGAATATGGAACAGTCAAAAGACCGCCACCGGCGCGAGCGTACTTGTTTTTTTAAACGAAGTGGTTTAGTTGTATGGTGTTTTATTGTAATTTCGGATTATTTTAAAGAAATCGTAAGTAAATTTATAAACGTTTATTTGTACTGTAGATATATCGTACTTTGGACGCCTCGTTTACCCAGAAAAACGGAAATGTTCTGTAGGTATATAAATGTAACCAAAACGTGAAAATTAATTAGGTGCATATATCAATTCGCCTTTCAGAGTATAATAATTTAACGTATTTTAATTATAATTAAGTATCTTTCAGCGAAAATCATGACCACTATAAAAAAAAGAATGTTGATTTGACCCGACCACACCGGCCGGCTATTCCTGTTCCCTTTTCAAATTATCGTATATCAATAGAATGACCCAATTTAAAGACACGCAACGATTGCTACATGACTTGTGAATACTACAGTAGGATTAGGAAAATTTCCGCTTGCAAATGTGTAGTTTACCTACCTACGTCTACGTATCTACCTATTAGTACGTACCTAAAGTACATGTTTTTAAGATATAAATAAAATAATGCAATAAGCATGTCAAGTAAAAGTGTTTTTGTTAATGCGACAATACCTACATCACGCCGGTTGAGAATAATAACTTTTTATCTTTTATTTATACCTCACATCAACAACTCATAACAGCCCACTTCTTGACTTGAGCCTCCACCACATCCGTGGATGGCTTTGTCGTAATCTACACGCTTGGCAGGCGGGTTGGAGATCGCAGTGTTCTAAACACAGGCAAAAAAACTGCTGCCTATTTTCTGGTCTGAGATATTAGTCGCCTTTAGGACACCAAGTCGAAGGGTTGATGGATTTCTACTCAAGCGGACACCAAACGTTTTTATTTAGGTATACCTGCTTACTTACGTTGAACATAATATCCTTACATAGTCCATGTACACAAAGTATAAAACAAAGTCGCTTCCCGCCGTCTATCCACAAGCATGTTTGCATTACGCTCAGATCTTTTAAGCTACGCAACGGATTTTAATGCGGTTTTTATGACGGATTTTAGTGACTATGCGGCCGAAGATGGCGCATGCCTGTCTAGGAACAGCGTTTTTACTAACCTTGAAAGAGTCCAGATTGTGAGGAACGCACTTGCAGGCAACCTGTTCTATTCCATGTTGATGCGATGCAGGATGACAACCTATGGCCCTAGCACAAGTGTGTCCGCGACAAAGCTCGCGCCGCGAGAGAGCGTTTGTCTCTTTCTCTCAATACTAAGACGAAAGAGATAGCAATACCTATGTCGCGCTTTTTCTCGCTTATCGCACGCGAGAGCAACTTGTGCTAGGCCTACTGGTCATGTTCGTATTTTTAAACGCCGACGAAAAAAGCAGGGTGTTATGATGATGTGTGTATCTGTGTATTTGTAGCGTCGTAGCTCCCGAACGAATGAACCGATTTCGATGCGGTTTACTTTGTTTGAAAGCCAATTTCATCGAGATGGTTTCTAGATTTGTTTCATTCAAATCGGTTCTGTAATTAAGGAAATATTTGAGTATAAGTAGACTTGGTCAGAGGTTTTCCGACATTTTGGTGTCGGTTAGGTTAATACATGAATTAAACACTATAAATAATTATGGATGAAATTGAACGCTCTAAAGTCCATGTGTTCTTTTGTATAGGTACCTATATAATACATGTATAATAAAAAGCATTTATTACACTAGTCACGTGGCACAATTGAGGTACAAAAGACAATAATATAAACAGTCTGTAGCAATAAATAGAGTGCCACAGACTAACCCGGTGACGGCGGCGCTGTTCTTGATAACGAAGTGACATTTCAAAATAGAGACACTTAGTTCCACTTTTCGCCACTGGGTTAGATAAGTTTGTGGCACCAACAGTTATGTAGTACAATGTTGTATCTGCGTGCGGTGTGCGATGGGGTCATGTCGTAGTCAGCATGCATAATCCATGGCTGTTGCCATGGAGCTGCATGGAGATGCCAACCAGTTTGTCGGTAGCACGTCGCTACTACCATTAGCAAAGAGACAAAATTATCTAACTATTTGATTCTATGGTTGCAAAATGATTATGGTTGTAAAATGATGATTATTCCATCAAATTCAATTGGTTTATGGAAAGTCCTCCTCTAAGTCTCCTTCTATTGACACCTTTGGGTTGTTGAATACCGGAGTACATATATTTTAATAAGTCGGCTAACAAAATAGGTTTCGATTATGTCTTTTTATATACCTACCCATTAGACTAGCCCAGACATTTGACTGCCATCTCACCTGGTGGTAAGTGACGATGCATCCAATAATGGATTTATGCCTGTCTAGAAACAGCCTATTCACTCTAGCCTTGAAGGCGGCTAGATTATAACGATCAGGGAACTCACTCGCAGGCAACGCATTCCAGTCCTTGGCCGTACGCATTATAAAGGTTGAACTAAAGCGGCTCGTGCGGATAGCTGGAAGGACAACGTAAAATGGATGAAGCGCTCGCCCGGGCCGCATTTCCCGATGGCGGGAGGGGGCCGGCGGAATGAGGTCGCTTCTATAGCGACCTTGTGGTCATTGAATAAAGGAGCTTCATAATATTATAATGAGTCGGTAGCAAAATCGGTTTCGATTAAGTCTTCTTATGATTAATGCATTATTTTACTTACCTACACAAGCTCATGCTAATTCGTCTGCGTAAAAATCGGTTTATTATGTTCCCAACCCGTCTCCGCCGGAACCAGATTGAATTTCGGGTTTCGGTAGTTTTTGTGTGAAGGAGTATCAAATAACTGTAATAAAACTCCTTTTAGACAATAACAAAAGCTGGTTTATTCCGTATATCAGTTATTCTCTTAAATATTCCAGTTTTACCCAAAATTCCCTCTCGAAACATCCAAGGCCAAACAAAGACATGACATCCCTCTTTTTTATCATTCACATTATAAAAGCTAGCGAAGGTATCACTTACATACAGCCATCACTTGCGTCAATAAAAATGTTAACAAAACAAAACTATTTACTAAATTGAGCTGGGTACAATTTCAATTGCCTAATAATAATAAATTATTTTAGCAGTATTAAATTAGACCTTACACTCGTCCATCCTGACCTCGTGCACGTCCCCGTGCACGAACCCAGGTGGAACCTTACACTCGGTAACTAAAATGTGACAAACCTTATGAATTAGATTAGATTTATTTATTTCCGTAATTGTGTTACAACAAAAATGTGTCTTCATTAAGGAATCGTCAATGTAACTCAATTTGATTTGAATAATTACTAGGTATGATATAAACAACAATTGAATGACCACAGCAGTGAATTATCTACCTAATTCGCGATAATATTTAGCTAAGATACATCATAAATTATCTAGTATTAAACTATAGAATCCTGAAGTTTCTTTTAAAAAAAACATATTTTACTCTGTAAACTAATCCATTCTCAGATTACTATAAATACCATTACATACCATATGCATGACCTTGAACGTAAACCCAGCCGTTCTTACGTTTCAGGTGTCCAAAGCCAAATAAAACTTCAATTAATTAATTTGTTGAAACGGCATCCTGCTAACCCATCCATTCTAGCAGTTTACCTTTTCAATGTTCACGCCTTTTTGTTGTAATTGGCTAACCCATCCATTCTAGCCAAAACAACTTCAAATAATTCTTTTGTCGAATCGGCATCCTGCTAACCCATCCATTCTAGCAGTTTACCTTTTCGATGTTCACGCCTTTTTGTTGTAATTGGCTAACCCATCCATTCTAGCCAAACAACTTCAATTAATTCTTTTGTCGAATCGGCATCCTGCTAACCCATCCATTCTAGCAGTTTACCTTTTCGATGTTCATAAACCTTGGACGTAAACCCATCCATTCTTACGTTCCAGGTATTTCAAGCAGAATTAAAAGTTAACTTGCTAATCTATCCATTTTAACAAGTCATGCATTAAGTACATAAATCATTATAATATTACACATGTAATGAATTTAAGTTTCAAAAGTAAGTAGGTAATTAATAAATAATTTGAGCATCATTGGTCCATAATCATCTAGTATCATTAATTAAAAGGTAAACTTTGTATCATTATCGTCAAAGTAAGTAAGTAATTAATAAATAAGTTTGTGCATCATTGGTTCATAATCATCTAGTATCATTTATTATAAGGTACACTTTGTATCATTATCGTCATTATCAAAATCACTGTGGTCACTCATCAGTAGGTACATTCTGTATCATTTTCGTCATTATCAGAATCACTATTCTGCACTTCTAAGGCGGCTATATGAACCCAGGGCAACATTCTATCGGCTGCAACAACGGTACTGCGTTTATTTTTCTTACATGTTAGTCCCGGAATTGCAGATAACTTATAACGATCATTGCCTAAAACGGTATCAATACGGTAGGGTCCTATGTAGATTGGCATAAGTTTGGTACTTTTACCATCATTGTTAAAGGATACTTTTGTAATTTTAACCAGGTCTCCCTTCTTGTACATACGAGCTGGTACCCTGTTTTTATCGTAACGCTCTTTTTGTTTAATTTGTTCGTGATCTATTTTATTTTTAACCTCACGCCTAATCGAAATTATGTCATTATTTTCTTGAGTATCGCGCCTAATTTGGTTCAGTTTAGGGTCTAATTCGGAATTCATATTCGTACCGAACATTACTTCGGAAGGGGTTCTTCCAGTTGTCTTTTGACAGGTATTATTGATTCCCCACTGTATTACGCCGACTTTTTCATCCCAAACTTTCTCATCACTGTTAAGGTTCTGTGCCGTTAACGCCGCTAGAACGGTACGGTTGTACCGTTCAACTTGGCCATTGGACCTCGGGCTTGCTACCGCGTTAAGGACATGTTTAATTTTTTTATCTGAACAAAACTTTGTAAATAGGTGGGATGTAAAACATGACCCACGGTCACTTATAATACGATCGGGACATCTAAACGTATAAAAGATGTCTTCCAAAGCTCTGATTACGTTCCTTGTATTAGTGTTCCGCACTGGCTTGATTAAGACGAATTTAGTGAAAGCTTCCACAACGACTAAAAGATGAGTATTACCCCTTTTCGATTTGACGAAAGGCCCAAGATGGTCAATATGCAGGGTGTGAAAGGGCACATCCACCTTTTCAATTACATGTAACTGGCCTTCTTTCCTAGCAGTTACTCCTTTTGCATAAGCGCATTCAACACATGCACTTACATATTTCTTTATGAATTTTGACATGCCAGGAAACCAGTACGATTTTTTAACCCTCTCTAGCGTCTTCTCAACACCAAAGTGGCCTATGTCATCATGGTTCATCCTACACAATTGCCATCTCGCACCTTTCGGCACAACCCAGCGTATATTGGACTTGTCACCGTCAATGTATCTAAATAATTTGTCGTCCTTAATCAAATAATTACCAGTAATGTGTTTCAAACCCTTCTCGGTGATATTCGAAACGAGTATACCTTTAATCCTATTTAATTCAGTATCACCGAGCTGCAATGTTTGTAACCAATCGCTACTCGTTATGGACATAACCGTAGGATATTGGTCTAAAACGTGTTCCATGCCTGCATCTTGCACCGGGTTACGTGAAAGAGCATCTACATGCGCCATTCTTGATCCTTGCCGATACTCCACGGAACAACTGAATTCCTGAAGTAGCAGCCACCATCTAGCTACCCGTGGAATAATATCGCGTTTGGAAAAGGTACTACGTAAAGCACTGCAATCAGTTATTATTTTAAAATCTTGGCCTAAAAGGTATATGCGAAACTTTTTTAAAGAACAAACCACGGCTAATGCTTCTAATTCATACGCATGAAAGTGTTTTTCTTCTGCCGTGGTTTGGCGGCTGTAAAACGCGACTGGCCGAAGTTCGCCATCAGCTTTGCAGCGCTGCAGCAAAATGCCACCGATCCCAATCTTGCTTGCATCAGTATGAAGCTCCAGCTCGGCACTTGGGTCGTAAATGGCTAATACTGGCCGATTTACTAAACTTTTCTTCAGTGTGTTGAACGCATCTTCTTGTTCATTTGACCAGGACCAAACCGCATCCTTCTTAAGTAGCTTATTCAAAGGATGGGCTATTTGTGCAAAATCCTTGACGAACTTTCGAAAATAGCCCGCCAACCCCAGAAACTGTCGTGTAGCATGTACATTAACTGGTCGGGGAAAATCCAAAACACATTGGATCTTTTTCTCACCGGGTCGTATACCCGCGGCACTAATTTCGTAACCTAAGTAGTCTATCCTGTCTTTTAAAAAATCACATTTGGATAGATTTAGAGTTAAGTTAGCTCGCTCTAGAAGCTGCAACACATTCTCTAGTCTTGTCAAACATTCGGCTACATCTCTACCATATATTAACACATCATCGATGTATGCGGTGGCTTCAGTATATCTAGATGACCCCAGAACTTTGTTCATCATCCGTTGGAAGACAGCGGGGGCATTCGCAAGGCCGAACGGCATACGATTAAACTCGTATTGGCCATCCGGCGTTACGAATGAGGTAAGGGGTCGAGATTTTTCCGATATAGGAACCTGGTAGTACCCCGATGCTAAATCAAGAGTAATAAAGTAAGCCTGACCAGACAAACGAGCAATTTCGTCCTCTATGACAGGCATCGGGTAGCGTTCCTTCACGGTAACCGAATTCAGGAGCCTATAATCCACGCACATTCTTAATTTTCCGTCCTTTTTGCGCACTAAAATTATTGGGCTCGCATATTCAGATGTCGATTCGCTGACTATACCAGCCTCGAGCATTTCTGTCACCATCTCCCGAACATGCTCCCGTTCCTTATGCGCTAATCTATACGGGCGATAGACAACGGGTCGACCACTGTTTAACTCGATGCTCATCTCTGCGACATCGGTACATCCCAAGTCCTGTAACGTTGTCGCAAAACAATGTTTATATTTTCGCAATAAATTAATAAGTTTCTGCTTATCAAGTTCACTAATATATTCATTCACCCGTACATCGGCTTCATTAAAGTCTGAATTTTTACCTTCAATTTCATCTAGTTTTGAAGTTAACACACGATTAACTACCCGAATACGTGATCCACGGCTCAACATTGTACCTGACATTATTTGACAACAAGTTAAAGTTGGGCTTATGGTCACATATGCTACTCCATTTTGAACTCTATGCACACCACCATATATGATGAATTGATGTGATGGAATTCCGATAACCTTTCCATTAAGCAAGATACTTCCATCGGCACATGAATCTACAAATACTTTAATAGAAGTTGGACCATATATTTCAGGATAAGATGCAGCAAACACCTTCACAGTCTCGTTTTGGCCCATCCATTCACTATCAGTACTAAATGGTATTTCCGATCCTAAATCGAGGAATTGTAGCTTTTCCGAACTTTTATAGACTATGATATGGGATTGCTCTGTAAAGGACTGACCCACAAGTACAGGGACATCAAGTAATATATCATCCACTACATAACACTTCACTAAAGCTCGAACATTGTCTATTTCCATCTCCACTACCACGCATCCAGATGACTTTACCATTTCATTGCCAAAACCCTTCAATAAAGTTGATACATCATCGCTATCGAGACCTAGTTCAGATAAGCTACTTTTGGTTAATAGGGACACCTCACTACCAAAGTCTATAAAAGCCTTTAATTTTGTGCCGTTTACTGTCACTTCCTTGATATATTTGGAGTTTGACGCCGAAACCGTTATACACATAGTCTTTGGAACAGACTCAACCTTAGAATCCTTAGTGAATGGTTTGGACCTACAGTTTTCACTTTGATGTCCAATCCTATTACACAATGAACAATTGAGTAGCGGCCGAGGACATTTCAAATAAGGGTGTCCCCGTTCCTTACAATTAAAACAGTACATTGCTGAACTATTTGTAGGTTTATTAGTCCTAGAATCAGTAACTGTAGCGTTTTGATGTGCGGCTAATTTTGCGCGGTAATTAAACCTATCAATGTTTTGTGAGACATCTTTATTACTCATCAAATATTGTAATAATTCATCGGGTTGGGAGCATCGCAGCGCCAGTGCGCTCGACTTTAAAGTTCTGTCGCTTAATCCGTGTATCAAGCAATCAACCGCTCGTTTGCCGAGAATGTCGCACTGGTTCAAAAGAGCCAATTTTTCATAAAAGTAAGCCTCAATAGGTTCATTATATTTACTCTTACGCCTTAACATGTCTTCCAGGGATTGGCCATAGTTCTGCTCACATGGAAATGCATTCATTAACTTGTTTTGCCATTCTTTCCAGCTGTATAAAATGGAAGGTAATCCCTCATACCACGTCCTAGCCAATCCCTGGAGCTTTTGCATAGCAAAATGGATTATTGTTTTGTCATCCCAGCCGTAGACGGTAGCACATTCATTAACTTTTTTAAGCCAAATATCGATTCTCTGATTTTTCTTTGATGGATCGAAATCAGGTAGAATATTTTTATGATTTATTAAAGAGTTACTAGTACTAGGGCCAACCGCCTTCGGCTGTGATGACGGCTGTGATTTTAGATCTTTCAGTGACTTCAAAATATTCATCACATCTCGAGTTGAAAAACTTGGGCTAGCTGACCTTTTTCCTTGCTGTGTAACACGGTACTCATCACCTACGTCGGAGACCCTTTTCATGTCATTCGCGCCAGTTGCCGACGTCCGATCGTTTACGCGTTCCACGGCTGGGCGGTCACGACGGCTGCTGCAGGTGCTTCCTCGTAAGCGGCTACGCTCCTTACAAACTTCCTCCTCTAGCACTCGAAGGCGCTGACGCTCCATTTCTAACTTCAGCTCCCGCATTCGAAGGCTGCGACTACTGCCACAACGATCATTAGGGCTGCGGCTACGGCAACCAACCCGGTTACTATCGCCGCGCAGGCTGCGGCCGCGGTGGTTCGGGCTGCGGCTGCGCCTAGCGCCACCGTCATCGTACCGAGTCGACCTCTGGTCGGGCGTTAACAGGCGCCGCCGTTGGCTACCATCACCTTCCATCATATAGACCTCGGAAACAAATAAAACAAAAAAGGGTCAAATTCGTTACCACACAACCTTTCTCAACAAAAGTGATACCTAGGTGGTTGTTTATGAATGTACCTATATAACATTAACCGTTATTCTAGATATGCTGTGAGTATATACGTATTCCTTAACCCACAATGAAATTGTCATAATCAAATACGTCAGCAAGCAATGAAAATGTTTACATTTAGATACTTCGTCTATTTTTACTAATTATCATTGCAAATACTTATTGCCGTTTGCCGCGGAAGAAAAATGAAATTGTTGCAATAATGCTAGCTCCATGTGGTAGTTAAATTAATAAACTATTCGGTCGAACCCAGTTACGGAAGGAAATTTTCACTTGACAATATTACAAGAAAAACAAACATAAAATATGGGCAAAATGGTTGCTTACCACTTCTGATCTGTAATAAAACTCCTTTTAGACAATAACAAAAGCTGGTTTATTCCGTATATCAGTTATTCTCTTAAATATTCCAGTTTTACCCAAAATTCCCTCTCGAAACATCCAAGGCCAAACAAAGACATGACATCCCTCTTTTTTATCATTCACATTATAAAAGCTAGCGAAGGTATCACTTACATACAGCCATCACTTGCGTCAATAAAAATGTTAACAAAACAAAACTATTTACTAAATTGAGCTGGGTACAATTTCAATTGCCTAATAATAATAAATTATTTTAGCAGTATTAAATTAGACCTTACATAACCTCTACCCTACCCTACACCTACCTAGATTTACTTTACCCCTACCTACCCTTTTTTATCCTTCCTCTTGAATCATTCTATCGATTATTGAAAACCGCATTAAAATCCGTTGCGTAGTTTAAAAGATCTAAGCGTACATAGCTATAGATGTACTATCGACTGTATACTTTCAGTAGTTTTAACAAATATCTATCCAAACATCCGTACAAACTTTCGTATACAATATTAATAGGTACGATCTATCAAGGCCCCATATAGAGCGCACTGAATGTTATCCATCTAACGCCCGGCCCGCACCCCACGTAGATAAATGGCTATAATTAAATTATATAATATCACTATATGTTTACGCACGCGGTTAACATAGCGTTTGCGATAGGTAGCATGATGTCATAAGCCATCTCACACACAGTTAGTTTTGTATAACAAGTCCATGGGCGTCAGTGTCTCCTTGGTGTTTCAAAATGGAGGTTTCCAAAATGGCGGCTTTTTTATGCCGCTTTCATTTTGATCACAGACTTACGCCGTTTTCGTTGTGATTCTAGTCGCGTAGAGACGAGTTTATTTGGTATATTGTAGAATGGGGTTCGGTATGCTAAGCATGTTTTGTTTTGTAATGTATAACCTAACTGATAAAAATGTCGGATAACCTACGACCAAAAGTTCACTTTTAACAAAAGTTCAACGTTTTTAAGAGAGGTAGGTCATAGCGGGGTATCCCGTTCGAATTGGAGCCGCCCGACTGGGGAAGTATCTCCACCTTACAGAATACCGCAGCTAAACAATACTCTTTTAAAAAGTATTGTGTTTCTGCCGGTGAGTAAGGTTTCCAGAGCTCCATGGGGTGGGAATTTGGGGAACCGTGGCTTTGGCAGTGGAGGGATATTTGCCTTTTTGCTGCCAGAGTAACGTGTTATAGAGGTGGGTAACGCATTGGCGATAGTCTCGGTGTTACTAATGTCTATAGGCAGTGGTGACCACTTTCCATGAGGTGGCCCGCTTGCCTGTTTGCCTATCGTATGACATAAAAAAAAAACTTAAATTTTTCTAAACTACAAAACCGATTTTTTGAAACAAAGCTAAGAAGCATCTTGATTAAACTGGCTTTCAAATAGGCGAACCGCATCCAAATCGGTCCATCCGTTCGGGAGGTATGATGCCACAGATACTCATACCATACTCATACCCATGCCAAATATATAACACCTTACTTTTTTTTCGGGAGTTAAAAATAGTTCATGATTATCAATCGGGCTTTGCCGTTCCGAGTCACGAAAATTTCCTTCTCGAAAATTTGTTTTGAGAAGTTATTTTACTTAGCAAAAGTAGAAAATGACATACTTACTGTAATTTATAAGTAAACTAGCGGACCCGACAGACGTTGTCCTGTCTACACGTCTTTAATTTGAAAATTTCAAACTTTTTTTAATAAGCTAAAACATTCTGACAAAATTGTGAATCTAAACCATTCCCAGATCCCCTTGAACACACACAAAAAATTTCATCAAAATCGGTCCAGTCGTTTGAGAGAAGTTCAGTGACATACACACTCACAGAAGAATTATATATATTACTAGTGGACCCGGCGCGACTTCGTTCGCGTAGCGTTCTAACCCTACACCTGCCCTACACCTACCCTACACCTACCCTACACCTACCCTACACCTACCTTACACCTACCCTACACCTACCCTACACCTACCCTACACCTACCTTACACCTACCCTACACCTACCCTACACCTACCCTACACCTACCTTACACCTACCCTACACCTACCCTACACCTACCCTACACTTACCCTACACCTACCCTACACCTACCCTACACCTACCCTACACCTACCCTACACCTACCCTACACCTACCCTACACCTACCCTACACCTACCCTACACCTACCCTACACCTACCCTACACCTACCCTACACCTACCCTACACCTACCCTACACCTACCCTACACCTACCTTACACCTACCCTACACCTACCCTACACCTACCCTACACCTACCTTACACCTACCCTACACCTACCCTACACCTACCCTACACTTACCCTACACCTACCCTACACCTACCCTACACCTACCCTACACCTACCCTACACCTACCCTACACCTACCCTACACCTACCCTACACCTACCCTACACCTTAGGTGTGAATCTAAACCATTCCCAGATCCCCTAGAACACACACAAAAAATTTCATCAAAATCGGTCCAGTCGTTTGAGAGAAGTTCAGTGACATACACACTCACAGAAGAATTATATATATAACTAGTGGACCCGGCGCGACTTCGTTCACGTACACCTACCCACCCTCTACACATTTTTCTTGCTTATAAACCTTCCTCTTGAATCACTCTATCTATTAAAAAAAACCGCATCAAAATCCGTTGCGTAGTTTCAAAGATTTAAGCATACAAAGGGACATAGGGACAGAAAAAGCGACTTTGTTTTATACTATGTAGTGAAGATGACTATTCTGCATACAATTATTATTTATTTTTACTACTTTCCCATGCCCTTAAGTCTGCGCTTACGAAAGTACCTAGGTATAGCTCTTTTTCTCTATACAAAACGGTTGTTTAAGGGTAAGCCTCATCAAATCAAATATTTTTGGCAAATATTTACTTTCAAGTAGATAGAAGACCTTGACTGGTGACATCACCTTCTAATTTATAAGTTCTGGTATTTGTTCTGTCATAGACTTTAAATAACTGCATGTCATATCGGCGAAGCTGGTTCCTTGTATAGCTACATTAAAATACATTTGTCATTATTTACATAAGAAGTATTGGCCGCGTGGTGTCCGGCAGAGTAGAATAGCACCAACTCCTTACACTCGTGGGTGTCGTACAAGGCGAATAATGTTTTCGAGGCAAAAGATCTAGTCCCCGTAGGCTGGAAAATAGGCAGCAGCTTTTTCCATTGCTTTAGTTCATGGTCATTGTTTCAGACTGTGACATCAGAACTAGGTATCTTTTCTTTTGTGTGTGTGACAATCTTAAAAGGGTCGAGGGTGCGACGTGTCATAAGTTCATAAAATAGAAATGAATTTACAAAAAGGGTCATGTTCACGTGTGCGTAAAGTATACCTTCGTATACATAGTATAAAACAAAGTCGCTGTCCGCCATCTGTCCCTGGGTATCCATATACGCTTAGATCTTTCAAACTACGGAACTTTAAGAGGAAGGTTTATAAGCAAGAAAAAATTGGTAAGTAGGGGTATATACTTTAGGTATATGCGAACGAAGTCACGTCGGGTCCACTAGTTTGGATATAAGTTAAAGCCTATGTGCGCTGCGCCGTAAGATATGTTATGAGTGTTTATTTCGTGAAGGAGTAACCAAGTCCTTGGTAGAGCTCGTCTAGTCTAAAATGACGCGGCCCACTACTAAGTTAGTTGATTTCGATGTGTGAGTGCAAATATTTATAACGACACTTCATCTGTGTGGGAGGTGGTGGGAGCGTCGACTGCTCCGCTCACCTGCAACTGAATGACTTGCTTGTGTGCGTTAATGCGATAGTGGGGCGCGTCATTTTAGATTAGACGAGCTCTAACAAACTTTCGAATTTATAATATTAGTAGGATTAGGATACGATGAGGTATACCCAAAACCAATATATGATGAGCTAGCGTCTCTGTAGACGCACATAGCAACGTTACCTCTTTTTATACTGGATGTGGGTAGCTCGATCAACATCGATCTGTCTTGTGGAGCGGTGCCGCCTATCTCCGGTAGTAGGTACGCCGGCAACTTGATCCAATTAAGTATGGACCAAAGCAGCGCCAGAGCTCCCTTGCTGCGATTGGTCCCTGGTCAAGATAGGGGCGTACTATTGGAGATCGGCTGTACGGCCTCTGTACCCTTGAATAAAATCACAAATCACTTTTCAATCGGGGGCGCGCTTATTTTTCAGCTATATACAGATCGCGGCGCGTAAGTTGAACTATGACCTTGAAATTATGTTGTAAAATACTAGGACCTAATCATTAAAATAAAAATTAATACGGTGTTTCGTTTAAGATTTTTGTATATCCCGATCAACCGCGGAGCATTCCGTCGAAGACTTATGTCCACAATTATACCTGCGCGGACGACCGCCATTTTGGTTCAACTTACGCGCCGCGATTTATACTTAGGTACTTACTTACTATATTGACGCAACGACCCAAAATGAATCTTGGCCTCCGACACCAAAATGTTTCATTTTACTCTGTCCTGTGCCACTGTGTCTGTTTCCTTCCACTTCGTCACTTCAGCGATACCTAGGATGTCCGATCACTTGGTCATCCCAAGTATACTTTCTTCACTATTGTATCCTCTCCCATCCTCTCCACGTGGCCAAGCCAGCAAAGCCTATGGACTTTTGTCTGCCAGATAACATAAAAAAGTTCTCTCCTTCCAGAAAATGGGCAAAGACGACAAAGAAGACACCGGCTTCGGGTTCAAGGACCGGGCGAAGGCCGAGGAGACGCTGCGGCTGCTGCAGGAGCACGAGCCCAACTACCGGCGGCTCACCGTGCGCGGGCTGCTGGGACGGGCCAAGAGAGTGCTGTCGTGTGAGTTAGATATCCACCTCATCATCGTACCAGCTGGAAGACCCTGGGCTGGAAGACGCTCCCACAGGTATCTCCACAGGCCGTTCTTGTGCCTTCCGCATCCAGCTGGCACCTGCGATGATTGGAAGACAGCTCGGCATAGGCCTCCCCCTGAGATCTCCAGGCCGGACTTGTGCCTTCCACATCCAGTACCTGTGATCTTTACCAGGTCGGACTGACTGTGCGCGGGCTGCTGGGGCGGGCCAAGAGGGTGCTGTCGTGTGAGTTTTACGCCTCATCATTGGGGATATCAGCTGGAAGACGCTGGGTGTAGGCCTCCGCGTACTACTGGGCATAGGAATTAGTTAAGAGATCTCCACAAAGGCCAGTCTTGTGCCTTCCGCATCCAGTTGGTACCAGCGATCTGTACAAGGTCGACCGTCGGTCCACCTTGTGTGAGGCCAACATTTACGCCTCATCGTCATATCAGCTGGAAGACGCTGGGCATAGGCCTCCGCTAGAGATCCAGAGGCCAACCTAAATGTATGAAATGTAGATGTAATGGGCGACAGTTACCACTTACTATCAGGGGGGCTGTCTGCTCATTTGTCACTGAGTAGCATAAAAACCTTCCTTTTTGACACACGATCAGCTGCCTTGACCAAGCCTATTTGGATCATGCCATTTGATCAAGCGGCATGGTGGTGAGTGGACACCATAAAGTATTGTTTACAGCTTCGATTTGCAATTGGAGTTTATTTTATTGAACACTAGCAGTTTTCCCGCGAGCAGTTCGGATCTCTGAAAACATTCAACGATCCCGTGGAATCCTGTTATTTTTCTGCGATCAGAAGTGAACTATGTCTCTCGCAAATAATGTAACTTCCTATCAGTAAAAGAATTATCAAAATCGATTCAGTAGTTTCGGGGATTATCCCCAACATTCAACAACTTATTATAATCCGCGTCATGAAAGAAGAGACTTGTCAAATGGCAGTAGAGGGGATTTCGCGCAGCTAATCGCCTACTGCGCAAGTCGAACCACGTGACCCGCCAAGTCTCTTCTTACATGACACTAGTTGTAACTAACTATTCCTCTTTAATACTGCTATGACAAGGAGGTGATTTAAAATAAATTACGAATTTAAGAAAACAAAACATTTTATGTTGGGAACTTTAAATATTCTGCATCTTTATTTCAAACTTAAACATTACATAAAAGGAACATAATTAGATAGATCGGTAAAAGTTTATTCCGATAACACATAAAGGTAACACATAACTTACTTAGTTTGTTTACGTCATATTGCAGACATAATTTGTGATGCAAATTTCGCGATAGGCATGTAGGCATGCACGCATTTAACTATGACACGCTTAGCAACACAGTTTTTGGATTTCATTGTTGTTTACTATGACTTAGAAGTAGCTAGTATGGTCTTATATTATATTTGGTTATAGTTCGTCTAACATTTTCTGCAGTCCTTTAAAATTGATTTGCTGATTGGTTGCTTGTGCTCGTACGAATCGGATGTGGAATGAGTTCCCAGCCACAGTGTTTCTTTTCGACTATGACATGGGATCGTTCAACAGGCATGACTGTTTGTCTGCCGCATTACTTTAAAGAAAAGAGTTATTGTTTAAATTGTACCGTATGAGTATGAGGTGAAAGTTACTCTTCGAGCTTCGTTCTCGTTATTTCTTAAATAACGGTATTAAAGAAGAAAAGTGAGTTGATGAGTTTGTATGCTAGGAGTAATCTCCAAAACCACTGGAACGATTTCGAAACATCTTTCATTTAGAGGAAAGGGCTACATTATTACCAAGTGTCATAATCTAATACGTGACATACCTAGTCCAATACTTCTGATCCAAGAAAAATAATAGAGTCGCGTAGGACCGTTGTATGTTTACGGAGATTCGAACACTAGTGTTTAATATAAGAAGGTCCAATTGCAAATCGAAGCTGTAAACAATGCATTATGGTGTCAACTCATCATCATGTCGCATGATAAAAATAGGCTTGGTCAAGCCAATTTCTTCCGGAATATACGTTCATGTATAATCATCATCATATAAGCCGAAATCACATCATCATATCACTGCTGGGCATAGGCCTCTCTCAAAGATTTCCAAAAGGCCGGCCCTATGCCTTCCGCATCCAGGTGGTACCTCCGTTCTTTACCAGGTCGTCGGTCAGCCTTGCAGAAGGCCTACCCACGCTTCCCATGTATAATATAAACCGGCTAATTACGAAGGGAGTAGATTATCAGGCCATGCAACCTCCACCAGTTTTGCCTGTAAGATTTTAATTCAAGTTATTTCAATGTCAGGACAGAGCAAAGTGTCGGTCCATAGTCTCAGCCTACCCCACCTGTGGGACAGAGGCGTTAGCTTTATGTATTTTCAGTTTAAATTTCCATCAATCTCATCCCATTCCCATCACATCGCAGTAACAAAAGCTGAAGACAAGATAAAGAACATCAAGGAAGCGATGGATGTGTTCGAGACCTGGCTCGCGGAGCTGGACCTCAACAAGAAGACTGAGACGAAAGATAAGAAGGAGCCGAAGAGGAACAAGGACAGAGACAACGGGGAGAAGGACGAGGTACGTACTCGAAAATCAGCAGCAAAACCCAGGGCTATGAATCTACTGATAGGTTATGGCTTTCCTATAATTGTTTATGTTGTGAAATAAGATAGATAGATAGTGGCGCTGCTGTAGATGTATACCTAGACTTCAGCAGAGAGTCTCTATGTCAGAAAAATGAATGTTCCTCGTTTTGTAGACCACGTCTGTAGACCTGTTAAATCTCTTGGTTTTGAGTGTCTGTCTCCAGGCATAGGGGAGCCCAGTAGCGCTGGATTAACATTGAATCGGATGCGAGAGCCTACGATTCGAGGATGCCAAACACCAGGCGAAGTGGCGGAGTACGAGCACAGAACCGCGGATCATGATAACGAAATAAAATTTGTCTTTAATAACAACTTTACAGCTTGATGTGGAAGCGTCGGTGGCCAAGCCCACTGCGGCCATGTACCATTGACTCTTTTCTGAGTTATGTTGGGTATATTAGTTAAACACTAACTTATGCTCTAACGGTGAGGGAAAACATCGTGATGAAACCTGCACATTCAGGCGGCTGGATGTGTAACCATGATCCTATCTGGTCAGGTGCCCCTGGTAGGTCCGATGGCAGTCGCTCCACTGTAATTACCTGAGGCAAATACTCATCATGGTCGACGCTGACCCCGGGCCCTCATGCGCGAGAGCACAACCGGGACATTAACGCGAAGATGATTATAATTACAGCTTGAAAAATACCTTCACTGTTGCAGGACTCGTCAGACGAAGAAATGGAGGAGAAACCAGAAAAGAAGGAGCTACCCACGGACAAGGTCCCCAATCTCGGGTTCAAGGACCCTGAAGCTGTGGCGGCCACCTTCAAGGAGCTGCAGGGACGCGATCCGGAGTACCAGAAGTTTGCTGTCAAAGGCCTCATTGGTAGCGCTAACAGGGTTCTCACATGTGAGTATAAATACATACAATTACATACACACACCCGACTAACTGATCATTAGACCATCTTACTATGTGAATTAGCCGTGTGGCGTCCGGCAGAGTAGAACAGCACAAACCCCTTACACTCGTGGGTGTCGTACGAGGCGACTAACGTTTTTGAGGCAAAAGATCTTGTGTCTCCGTAAGAGCATCGGTTAGTATTCAACCAATGCACATAACTCAGAAAAGAGTCATTGGTACATGGCGGCAGACGGATTCGAACCCGGTACCTCTCGCTTACGGGTACCGACGCTCAAAATATATCGTGAAACGTAAGTCTAACAAGAACTATTGGCTAATGTAACGCCATCTGTTATCGCGTTGAGGTAGAGCTCGTCTAGTCTAAAATGACGCGCCCCACTACTTAGTTAGTTGATTTCGATGTGTGAGTGCAAATATTGATAACGACACTTCATCTGTGTGGGAGCCAATGAACGACGCATGCTCCTACGTTTGAATCTCACCGGCAACTGAATGACCAATTACAACGGCATTTGTATATGTATTGCGTCCATACTTTAAACTTGCTTGTGTGCGTTAATGCGATAGTGGGGCGCGGCATTTTAGATTAGACGAGCTCTGCAATAGATGGCAATCTATTATCATTGTATTGGAAACGTTAAGTTTGACATAACACGGCTGAGAAATTTATTATAACTGACGTTATGATTTGATTTATGAACGAGACGAGGGTAGTTTAATATTTGTGGGTAGACTGAATTCGACAGTGAAGATGGACGACGATCAACGTAAGTGAGGGGATTATTTAGTTATTACACGTAAATATGGTTTGTGACTGAGTTTCTGTTTGAATGATTTGCGAGGCAGCTTCGATATATTATTATGAATAGTAATGTGTTCCTACCGCCGAGTAAGGTCTCCAGTGCTCCATGGGGTGGGGATTTGGGGAACCGTGGCTTTGGCAGTGGATGTAAATTGGTCTTTTTGCTGCCAGGAATGTGTATTCTGTGTGCCAGAGTAACGTGTTAGCATTGGCGATACCCCTGATGCTGCTAATGTCTATAGGCGGCGGTAACCATGCACCATCAGGTGGCCCGCTTGCCTTAGCATTTCGTGAAACGCCAAATGGCACTTTGCGAATTTGGTACTATGCTACGAAAAGTGTTTGACTAGGTACCGTACGAAATAAAACAAGTGCCATGGAACTTGCCGTGTCCCCACGTTGATGAAGTCAATCTTTAAGCATGAATGGAATTAAGGAATTGAATTAAGGCTTACGATAATAACAAACTGATGATTAGGCAATATTACTACATCAAGATCAAACAACGTGATGAAACGTGCACCTGACTAATTGTGTAATCATGATCTAATCTGGTCAGGTTTCCCTTGTAGCAGGGTCCGGAGGTCAGATCGCAGTCGCTCCACTGTAATTATCTGATCTGCCAAATTCTCGATCATGGTCAAAGCGGACCCCGGGCTCTCGTGCGCGAGAGCACAACCGGCACATTAACGCCAAGATGATCATGATTGTTCTCAGTCGGTACTACATTGCTTTTACTCTTTTCGGTTACAACACGTCCAGTTTATACATATTACGGGCTGTTGATATATGTGATAGATGAATAACGACTCATCATCATCATCGTCCTAGCAGTCAATCGCGGCTTCTGCCAGGGTCCGCCCTTCTGCTCTTTCTTCTCCACTTTGTCCGATCTTCGGCATCCTCACGTCATATTACTGAGCAGTTGGCTCTCTCATCTGACCTAGTGATATCAAGGCATCGCTTCTTAGTTGTAAGAATAAATTATTATTATTGTTCTTAAATTGTTTGTCTAAGTATATTTATTTATTGTTCCAGGCACCAAAGACGAGGCCAAGTTGGCGAACATAAAGGATGCTATACAGAAGTACGAGAAGTTCCTCGATGACTTCGAGACCCAGCATCTGATGAAGCAGAACAATCCATACCTCAGCCTTGGTATTGTGAGGAGTTGCCTGGACAAGACTGATGCGGCTACCGGACAACAGGTATGGAACACGAGAGCGCAGCTACACTTCTTTGTCATACTGTAGACAAACAGGCAAGCGGGCCACCTGATGGAAAGTGGTCACTGCAGCCTATGGCCGTTTGCAATACCAGGGGTATCACCCACGCGCTGCCGACCCCGTAAAAACCTTTTCACCTCTTGAAGAACTCCATGTTGTACTCTCCAGGGAAAACCTCTCCAGGTAGTTCATTCCATAACATTAGTCTACGCGGGAGATAGTTCCTTTGGAACCGCACAGTTCGCGACATATTTGGCTCTAAGGTGTGAGGATGAACTCACTTTTTTGTCATACTGTAGGCAAACAGGCAAGCGGGCCATGGAAAGTGGTCATCCTGGTGGTAGGCTGGGAAATGGGCAGTAGCATTTTCTATTGTTATATTTATATACTGCGATCTCCAACCCGCCTGCCGAGCGTGGAGATTATGGCAATAATCTCCCTTTCTGTGGGAGAGGCCCGAAGTCTTGCAGTGGACTGTTATGGGTTGTGATGATGAGGGCTAGCGTAGGATTGTGTGGGGTAGGATAGGAAAGGAGTAGGGTAGAGTCGTGGTAGGGTAGTGTGTAGGGGTAGGACACCACGGGACCGAAGTCGCGAAGGCCAGTCAGTTTTTAATGCAAACGACAAACAGATTTAGACTTCATTTATTTCCCAAAAGTATATACAATTTTATTATTAACATTTTCAATATGCCAAAAATGTATTTTCAGCTAGGGATCGTCAGAGTTAGAATATAATATAAGTAGGTACTTATACAAAAATATATGTAACAATATAAAAGTCTGATAATTAAATTACATTAAATTACACAGTGTCAAAACAATAATTGTTATATGTATATGAATGTCACATCTAGATTAGATCAAATGTATCACAATAAATAATAATTGCAAATGAAAAATGAATAATATTTCTTTCTTTTTAACAATTTCCTTAAAACTACTGTGACTAAAGTCTTCTTACAAGCTGAGCAGCCTCTTAATAATCGATGTCAAAATAAAATAAAATAACTTATTTAGTAACGTCAATTTGAATATTCCAGAAAGCGTTCATCGCCGCGTACGCGTCCGTGAACGGCGAGTACAAGCGCCTGCGCACTGTTAAGGAGAAGGACGGCGGCAAGACCTGGGACATCGTGCGGAATACCGCTTTGAAGGAGTTGAAGGAAAAGGTATCTTATCAACTTACTTGCAAGACTTATAATTATCAACCATGCATGCCCGAAAAATGCGGGATTGGTGCGTTAAAAGACGCTTAAGCGAAAGTGTTTCGAAATCTGCAAGTGCAAGTTTAGTTTATTTTTTATAGATATTTTATTTATTGAATATCAAAATTAAAACTAAAGCTCATTTATTTTATCTCGTGTATTTAAATCTCTTGATCACTGTTATCATGTAGTCCATATAAAAACAGTCGTCCGTTATTCATTTCTGAATTACTCCGCTAGTTCTTGATTTAAAGTCAGCACTTGCAGCGATAAACCCCAAAGAAAAACGTCGGAAAACCCCCGACCATGTTTACATATACTCAAATATTTACTCAACTACTGAACCGATTTTAATGAAAGTAAGAACCATCTCGATTAAACTGACTTACAAATAGAGTAAACCGCATCGAAATCAGTTTATCCGTTCGGGAGCTACAATGTCACAGACAGACGCACATAAACACATTTCAAACTTATACCCTCGTCCAAACTTTCGGTTTCTGCTGGGCTTCGGGCCTAAGCTAAAAGTTTTGTCGATGTTGATTGTTTAGCCGAAGGTGGCCGAAGCCAAACACCCCTCTTTTTTCGTCAGGGGTTAAAAAATTACTTTACTTGTTGAACAAAATATTTCCGTTTCAGCACCAAGGCGCAAAGCTCTTCAATGACGACGATGAACCAACAAAGGAACACCTAGAAATGCTGTTGTGGGCGTACTCCCCTGAGGCTGCGAAGGTCAAGAAGGTCATCCCCGAGAAAAAAGAGCAAAAAGAAGATACAGAAAAGAAAGATAGCAGGAAGCGAAAGAGCAGCGCTCGCGATGAATCTCCTAGTAAAAAGCAGAAAGATGATTGATTTTATTTTTTGTGATATTTTCCAATGTTGTTATTAAGCATTTAATGTGATTAAAATTAAAAATTGAATTTGTCATTTCGTTGTTTTTTTATGAAACGTCGCCTTAATTTTAGGCTGTTAGATTAGAGTTACATTGCCTAGAGAAAAAATCAAAACAGGTATTTTATAGTACCGTCAGTTTTTACTCCACTGCGGTTACGTCCCTGATACATACGCACTCTTTTTTATAGAATTACTAATAATACTATAACAGTTTTTCTATTTCATAAATCTTTAGACCTACTTACATGATCTTATTTACATCACTATGAATTAGACGGGCCTTATAAAATACCTTATGGTTTCCATCCGCACAACGCCCATCGATTTAAAAAAAACTTTGACGTTTCATTGTAAACAGAAAGTACAATGAACTCTTTCATTTTCGTAACAATTATCAATGAAACAAAGCTAATTATTAATTAAAAGTGTCTTATTTGGTATTGCAAATGCATTACTTGTTATTTCCCGGTCGTGATAAGTCCCCCTGAACTTTATTAGTGTGCAGTTAAAACAGGGCGTGTGTGCCGGAATGGATTCTATTTTTGAATTTTGTGTGTGAGAAAATTAGAATAACAATTTTAATTAATGGTTCCTACTTGTTTCGTGAATAAAATCACAATAAATCACAGTTACAATTAAGTATGATATTGCAATGAGTGATTTAAGCGGTAATTTTAAAATGTTAAACTGTACATAAGTGCCAAAAATTTCTTATAATTTTATAGTAAAACTTTGCAAAACGCTATAACTTTCACTAACTTAGTGACCCTACAACACGGTCTAAAGTGAAATCAATGAAAATATGCTTTAGTTTATGTTAAATCTTATTTGCAATACTCACTTCATTTATAAAAAACAAATAATATGACTAAACAATCAAACCAATAATATTTAATACAAAAATCCCGCGATAAAATTTCATCATGCAGACACAACGACAAAGCGTGGAAGCCAGCAGTGACACAAGTTACTGTAAGTGAAATTTACTATTTTACTAAAACATACCATAGTCCTAGTGTTAAAAGTAGTTTTAAAAAGCCAGTAACTGGATAGGTGACCATTCGTACTTTGAGACATAATCAAAAGTCTGCATCACAATGTAGCAGCATTACAATCCTAATGCTGTTGTGAAGCAAGATTGACCAAGTTCTTCTGCTGGTTATTGTGGACCCTGAGACTGATATGTTTTGACAAATCAGGTTATTACAGTGGAGCAACTGCCATCTGACCTCCATGACCCTGCTACGAGGGGAACCTGACCTGATTGGATCATAGTTACACATTCAGTCGCCTGAATGTCATTATGTTTACCCTCACTGTACGAGCTTAGGTTATTACTCAATAATATACATAACTCAGAAATGAGTCATTGGTACATGGTCGCAGTGGGATTCGAATCTGGTACCTCTAACTTACGAGTCGGATACCTTAAGCGACCACCGATGCTCCTTAATCAAATTAGATCTAATATTGTATGAAATAATATAGAAAATTCCAATGAGAATCTGACACCAGCTCTGCAATGAAAACAATATAATGAACCCAGTGACAGTCCTCCATGATATGTTTTGACAACCGCGTCGAAATATCGGGCTACTCGTCAACAAAAGTATGCGGTAGGAAACCCAGAACATACCCTTCAAATGTGAACATACAGTTGATTAGATGTGACTCCAATTTTATATACTGCATTAAAATTTTGAACAGACTGTCTAAGTATATCAAAATAGTTTAACTTTTTTAACATTTTATTTTGTGAATTAACAGTTCACTGATTATTGTCACGTTCGCTGACATTAAGCTCTTGCTCTGTCACTTTATTGCGGCATTAGAATTTTCCGTACTAAATTATACTAAACTTGTTGACAGACGCACATACACATGTTAGTATTCAAATTCTGTCGTAATACGACACTACGCCCTGAGGCGTCAACATCACCATCACATTTGTTTTAATTATAACCCGCGTCACGAAAGAAGAGACTTGTCAAATGGCAGTGGAGGGGATTTCGCGCAGGTAATCGTATGCAGCGCAAGTCGAACCACGTGACCCGCCAAGTCTCTTCTTATTTGACACTAGCTATACCAACCTACTACGTTCACAGACGTCCAATGCTATGTAACACTACTTATAAAACTCGTAATACGAGAGTGCTCACAAGATGACAGTTTATACTAAAAAAAATCATCTTGGCGTTAATGTCCCGGTTGTGCACTCGCGCACGAGGGCCCGGGGTCCGCCTTGACCATGATCCAGGATTTTGCAGGTCAGGTAATTACAGTGGAGAGACTGCCATCTGACCTCCATGACCCTGCTACGAGGGGAACCTGACCAGAGGGCCTATCGGCTATCTCAGTGGACAACTGAATTTGACATAAAAAAATCTGACACTACTCTAATTTGGTAGACGCTATTGCCAGTTTTCAACGTAGATGACGTGGTGTAGAATTATCTAGTGTCAAATACAGTTGTCAACTGAGTTAGCCAATAGCCCCGCAGATTGGATCATGGTTACACGTCCAGTCGCCTGAATGTGCAGGTTTCATCACGATGTTTTCCCTCACCGTAAAAGCATCGGTGAGTGTTCAACTAATGTACATAACTCAGAAAACAGTCATTGGTACATGGCCGGAGCGGGATTCGAACCCGGGACATCTGGCTTACGAGTCGGATACTCTAACCGCTCGGCCACCGACACTCTTCGTGACAGTTTATACTGTTCTTGCTAATAGTTTTATGTAACAGACGCTCCGAAATGGCTGGAGCCAACCAACCATCAGTTGCAGTCGATACTAATCTTTACGGGAGTACAAAATAAAGTCGCTTTTGGATTAATACGGATGCGCGGGCGAGCCGACCTTGGTCGGACGTCCCGCCACGTCCCATACTCAAAAGCGACTCTATTTTATACTGCGTGAGGGTTAGTATCGACTGCAACTGACGGTTATTCGGCTCCAGCCAAAACTTATCGTCTGTTACTAGTTGTAGTGCCCAAATTCGTGAACAAAAGTACCCCGCCCTTCGACGTACTCACACAACGCATCATTTAAATACCTCGCCTGTGGACGTACTGTCAGTGAACGTGTTAAGTCATAAAATCCTTTAAAAAGTTTGTTTAGTGTAGAAAGTTCGATTTTTTTTATATACGGCACACAAACAGGCATGCGGGCCACCTGATGGTGCGTGGTCACCGCCGCCTATGGACATCAGCAACGCCAGGGGCGCTATCAATTCGTTGCCTGCCTCTGAAGCGACCTCTAATATACCTCTTGAACGATCCCATGTCATAGTCCAAAGAAAACACTTCTGTGTTGATTACTATATAGCAACTGCATGTATGTTACCAGGTGAGCGTGAAACGTGGGACGATTGGGGCAGCCGCTCCACTCTCAGCCAGCTTGAAGAGGTATGTCAGTAAATATTTTTATCTGCAATGAGCCATCCTTCAGCCATGATGAATATTCAAGAATTTTATTAATAAGAATGTTTTTTTAATAACTATCGCGGTTTTTATTACTAGAGATGAAACAGTTATCCGGTATCCGGCCTATCCGGCCTTAATTTACTATCCGGCCGGATACCGGATAGTAAAAAATGTATAAAAATTCCATAAAAATGATTTTGCTCATTGGCTTCCTTCATTTCTTCATTGTTAGACAAAGCCTCAATGGCCTGAAGTCCGCCAATTGCTGTAATTTGTGCAATAAAGTTTTAAAATAAAATAAAATAAATAAATTTCTCTAAGCAGTAGCTGCGTCAATGATATTATCCTTCAGGTCCTGTTGTACCGCCATCAGATACGTGGCGTGTGGGGCCTTCCGCGTGGTCCTTAGTGGTCTTTGGGGTGACAGAGCACATGCCTATACTATCGCATACGGCGTAAACACATGCAGTCGTCTAAGTCCCACTCCACGATTACAGCTTGCACAAACTTGTTCAGAGACTAAGTTCAGCCGAATATTCGGCCGCGAGATATCCGGGTATCCGGCTAAGTTGCTGGCCGGATATCCGGTATCCGGTATCCGGCCAAACCACTATCCGTTTCATCTCTAATTATTAACATTTTAAAGGTATTTTCGCAAACTGTGCGGTTCCAAAGGAACTTTCTCCCACGCACACTAAGGTTGTGGAATTAACTAACTGGAGAGGTTTTCCCTGGAGAGTACAACATGGAGTTCTTCAAGAAACGGGTAAATAGGTTTTTCGGGTCGGCAACGCGTGGGTGACGCCTCGGGTATTGCAAACGTCCATAGGCTGCGGTGACTGCTTACCATCAAGCAGGCCGTAAGCTTGTTTGCCACCGTACAAAAAAGAAGCGGCTAATTCTGAGCCGATAGTTTATTTCTGGGCGTGCGTGGACCTTTAATTGCGTCTTGCGAAGTCGCCAGGTTAGGTTGGAAGTCGAAGTGTTAAACATAATGTCACCGTAAGTGATAATGTGAACTGGCCGCGTGGTGTCCAGCAGAGCAAAATAGCACCAACCCCTTACACTCGTGGGTGTCGGACAAGGCGGCTAATGTTATCGAGGCATAAGATCTAGAGTCCCCGTAGGCTGGAAATGGGCAGCAGCGTTTTCTATCGTTATGGCAATGACCTCCCCTATTCGTGGGAGAGGCTCTAAGTCCTGCAGTGGACTTTTATGGGCTGTGAAGATGATGATAGTTTTATAGTACTTATATGTTGAAAAGTAGCGAAAGTTATATTATTATTGGTAGAGGTGCGCGGATCCGTTATATTCATATAACATAACGTAACGTTATGCTATTGAAAAAAAAATTGTTATTTTTAACGTTATAATATAACACCCGAATATAATTTTATGCACCGTATAACGGTCGCCGTTTTTCAGTTTGTATTATTATTTACAGTTGATTTAGTACCTTGGGGCACAAAATCGTATTTAAAAATGTATTATTAATCGATATATTTATATTACCACGTACAAACATTAGTTTTGCGACTTTCGAAGACATTAATCGCATAGATAACAGGATATAACAGGAAAAATAACACAACAATATTATGGTTATCTTGTGTTATAATATATTAGTAGCAGAAAATATTATGTATTAATATTAGGTGTTATAAGTATATTTTTATACCGTTATAATATACCCGTTAACTAATAAAACGAACACCTCTAATTATTGGAAAGGATCAGGTAATAAAATTCATCTTGGCGTTAATGTCCTGATTATGCTCTCGCGCCCTACTACCAATGGAACCTGACCAGATTGAAACATGGTTACACTTTCACTCTATTCTATATTCATATCTATTTATTTTGGCATTTGTCTTTTTGCAACCAGAGCAACGTGTTATAGAGGTGGGCAACGCATTGGCGATACTCTTGGTGTTGCTAATGTCTATATTCAGCGGCGACCACTTTCCAGCAGGTGGCTCGCTTGCCTGTTTGCCTACTGTATGATATAAACGAGACGACCTGAGTGGTTCAGTGGTCAACATGCCAGTCAGCCATGCAAGAGGTCCCGGGTTCGATTCCCGGCCGGGCAGAAATTTAAATGATGAATTTTAATTTCTGTTACGGGTCTGGGTGTTCTATGTATAATAAGTATGTATTTAAAAAAAAGATATGTAGTATACCAGTTAGCTAGGACCCATAGTACAAGCTTTGCTTAGTTTGGGGCTAGATGGCGCTGTGTGAACTTGTCCACAATTATTTTATGTTATTATTATTTATTTTTATGAAAAAAAAGGTAACTAACCTACTACATGTATATCGATTATAGCCTTTATCAGATGGTAGGACTCTGTCAAGCCTGAGGGTCCGCCTGGGTGAGTACCACCGCCTTATTTATTTCTAACAATGTTTGCATCGTTGTGTTCCGGTTTGAAGGACAAAGTAGCCAGCGAAATTACAGGCATGAGGCATTACATCTTAGTCCTCACAGCGACAACGCACCTGCGATTCTATATTTATGTTACCTGCAATCTAAATGTATGAATTGTAGATGTTATGGGCGACAGTTACCACTTACCATCAGGTGGGCTGTCTGCTCGTTTGTCACTGAGTAGCATAAAAAAAGCCTGAGCCCTTTACTTAATAGACATATAATTCCATAACGAGTTACAATTAGAACCATTAAATAAATATACAAATTGGACCCTTGGCCCTATTCACTCGCCATTGGCAAAGCCTACACCTTAAACGAGATCTTGCTTAATCACATAAGCGTAGGTGGAGTCGCCCTGTGTCAATGAGGAAAGAAAAAAATATCATTTTAAGAGGAGAGGGCACATTGGCAAATAATGCGTGACATACATTTTGATACATAAAATGGTCAACGAATGTGCCCAAAAAAGTATCGCATACATACAATCGCCACGCTCATGTCCTGTCATCACCATGAAAACCATAACCGCAGTAAGGAGTTGCTTTCATCGTAGCCCTGTTATCTATAAATACAGCGGTACTCTCACAACTGGGTGAATGGAAGCGAGTGTACGTCGAGATGTTGGTCCGTTGTAACGCTGCTCGAAGTTGTCAGATGAGTGTTGCCGCGGTGGGAAATTGGGCGGTTTCCGCAGGATTTGAAACTTCCGCTTTGAAAATTCAACTCCTTGTCTGAATAGCTTTTTTCTATATTATCCGTAGTCGTCTCAACAAGTGGTGACGAGTTCTTGTTATATTGTTCATTTATTGTATATTTCAGGTTTTGATTCGCATTAATAAAGTTCAACAATAAAGTTATTATATTCTATTCTATTCTAATAAGAACTACCTTTGGCGGCCGAAACCATTCAAGATTTGGAATTCTGCTACAATTAACACTGTCGTTGAGCTGCAGTCGCCCTACTTTACTTTTTTGTAAACTGTATTTTTAATTAATTTGGATGTGTATTTGGGCCAAATAAAGATTTGTTTATGTATGTGTCGATTGCGATCCAACTACAATTCAATCACGCCAACTAAATCAGCAAACTCGAGTCCCAGTCCCTTGTCACCGAAAATAAAACCGTACGATCCAAATCCGTGCTGGCAACCCCGCCCCCATGCGCCATTCAGCCGCGCGCCGCTCCGCGCACGCCCGTCCCGCGAGCGCTGACGTCACAACGTCATCATAATACGCCGCAATACAACACAAACGCGGCCGCGTACACGCGAAAAACAACCCATTAAAGGAAATAACGCAGTGTAGTGCAGTGGAGTGCTTTCCTTTTTTTAAGTGTTCCATTTTCGAAACGCAAAACAAGCGAAAGGTAACGCGAAACCGGTCGTACGGCCAGTCCGTTTCGCAAGTTTGAAAATTTTAGTGTTCCATATCTTGTGCGCGGTGCAACGGTGCTTGTGACCTACTTGGTGCGAGTGCGTTTGGTGACGTCACCATAGATGGTCCATTATTTTGTGACGTCATTGTCTGATTGACTCGTGAGGGTTTTGTTTGTTTGTTTTCATTCCCGGCGGGAACTGAATTGCTAGGAAGCAAGCTGAGCGATATGGTAATGTGAGTCTTAAATTGTAGCCGATAAGATCGGGCTTAGCTTGATCTAATGGGACCGGAGTTTAGTAGTCCACTGCCGACATTAAGCGACCCATTTCGCGGTGACCCTCCGACCTTTTAACTTCCCATAATTTGATCTAACGTTTGAGTGGAGTATAGAGAATACCTTTTTTTTTTTTTTTTTTTTTTGGAAAACGTACAGCATATGTGACAGTAAATTAATAACTATGTCAATAACTAATACGCCTATAATAGATACAATACAACACAAAAACTCTTCATTGCTATTGCACACTACAGGGTACACACATGGGATAAAATGTATTATAGTAACCAGTACTAAGGGCAGTCTTATTACTAGAGCGATCTCTTCCAGACAACCTTGGTATGGAAAAACAAAGTATTATAGCTAGGATATGTTTTCACATTTAACAACTAAGATAGGACGCGACTTGCCTTGTGGAGCTATAACCTAACACTGTAGTACTCATTCTAGAAGAAAAACATTTCAGTAGGTAGAGCTCGTCTAATTTAAAATGACGCGCCCCACTATCGCATTAACGCACACAAGCAAGATTAAAATATGGACGCAATACATATACAAATGCCGTTGTAATTGGTCATTCAGTTGCCGGTAAGATTCAAACGTCGGAGCACGCGCCGTTCATTGGCTCCCACACAAATGAAGTGTCGTTAATAATATTTGCACTCACACATCGAAATCAACTAACTAAGTAGTGGGGCGCGTCATCTTAGACTAGACGAGCTCTACTTAACTACTAAGTAAGACAGAGAACAGGTACCACACCAGTACACTAGACAACTGAGTCTGAGTCAAAACAATTTATCGCTAAATTCCTCTTCACCCATTTGGGATTAGAATTGAATATGTCAATTTTCATATGTCAGCAGCCATTTTAAATGAAGAAGTAGTCTTATATGATAGGACTAGAGGTGTTCGTTATATTAGATAACAGGTATATTATAACGGTATACAAATATACTTATAACACCTATTAATACATAATATTTTCTGCTACTAATATATTATCATTTCACACAACACAAGATAACCATAATATTGCTGTGTTATTTTTTCTGTTATATTCTGTTATCTATGCGATTAATGTCGTCGAAAGTCGCAAAACTAATGTTTGTTGTGGTAATACAAATATATTGATTAATAATGCATTTTATATACGATTTTGTTCCCCAAGGTACTAAATCAACAGTAAATAATAATACAAACTGAAAAACGGCAACCGTTATACGGTACATAAAATTATATTATAACGTTAAAAATAACATAATATTTTTAATAGCATAACGTTACGTTATGTTATATGAATATAACGGATCCGCACACATCTAGATAGGACTTTACATCAGATGGTACGACTCTGTCAAGCCTGAGGAGTCCGCCTGGGCGAGTGCCACCGCCTTATCTATTTCTGCAGCCAAGCTACAATGCTTCCGAAAGGATAATGTAGCCAGCGCAAGCGCAAGTTTTCAGGTGCTAGATACTAAAATTCAAAATTTATTTATTGATTAGGACATTAAATATCTTTTTCAATCGTCAAAAAGGAGGGGGGTAGAAAAGTAGGAAGGAAGCACACAGTGACACGCTGGCCGCCCTATGGCCGCAGCAAACTCACCCCACGCCAGTCACGACCGGACCGTGCCCGGCAATGCCAGGCAAAGCCGGACCGCGCTCAATATATTATATAAATATGTCTAGTAAAATTAAGAAAACCTACCTACGATGCCACCTAAAAAGAGGGGTATTAATAGTTTCTCTCTATCTGTGTGTTTATCTGTTTAGTCAACGGTTATACTTGGTCAACGGACTCAAGGGTCTTCCGAAGTTCTTCTGTCCGTCAGATTTTTCCCAAAAGAAGTAATACCAACGCACGCACGTCTCACTCATCCCATCTCGTCGGCGTGAATTGCCTTATTTATTAAGTCTTTACAGACACAAGTGTGTGCTATAATGCCGTTTTATTTGGAGAAAGTGTGTGACAAGGGTTTCCTACGTGATTCCGAGAGTCGTTTGATTGATTTTCATTTGAACAAAAACTAATAATCGATCACTCAATCAGACGATGTCTCGTTTCTACGAAGCTTAATTAATTACCGATGTAATGAATAGTCGAAAACCTATCAGCGAAAATCATTTCACCGACCGACACATTATTTATTTGATGTAGGTATAACTCGCGTCACGAAAGAAGAGACTTGTCAAATGGCGGTGGAGGGGATTTCGCGCAGGTAATCGTATGCAGCGCAAGTCGAACCACGTGATCCGCCAAGTCTCTTCTTAGTTGACATTAGCTGGAGCAATTTTTTTTTTCTGAATTATGTACATCAGTTGAACACTAACGATACTCTTACGGTGAGGGAAAACATCGTGATGAAACCTGCACATTCAGGCGACTGAATGTGTAACCATGATCCAATCCGGTCAGGTTCCCCTGGTAGCAGGGTCACGGAGGTCAGATGGCCGTCGCTCCACTGTAATTACCTGATCTGCCAAATCCTGGATCATGGTCAAGGCGGACCCCGGGCCCTTGTGTGCAAGAGCATAACTTATGAGCTTACGTTTAGGCACAGAGGTCTATAAATCTGTTTAGGTGTCGACTTAGGAAGAAGTGTCACAAAATTTGTCTATATAAGTATGTTTGGACTAACTTCGGGCACATTACAATAACAAAAAACCGCAGTTTGTACGTGAAACAACTGAAACGGTGTTAATGATAATAATTTTAATTAAATTAACTTAAGGAAAATCAATAGCAATGATTACAATATAAAATATTACTGGCAGCACAGAGCCAATTATAGGTTTCCACCGACAGGAACTGGTTAAACTAATACATAGGTACATAACTAAAAGTTAAGCATACCGAACAGTCTATAAATTTATGAATTTAATGAAATAATTTACAAAGAAAACCTGATTGACTTCGGCAGTTTCATGTATGTTTTTAATTTGATTAAAATGATTAATTTCACGTCGTTCCTTTCTTTTAAAATACTATGTTACTTAAGAAGAATTATTATTTTTTGTCCATTCTTTCGATTGGCATCATAAAAATAGGGGTGATTTTTTTTTCACATTGAAGTCGGTTCGATTCCCAGACGAAGCAAGTAATTTTTAGTATATCTTTGAATGCAATATTACTAACCTTTAACAATAACATAAAGTCTTCTTTCAGCAAAATATCCTATCTACGATATTTAATATACTTTCCCTTCATGCCCCATAGTCTTGGGACGCCCTGTATACGTACAATACCCGACAGTAAAGCAAAAATAGTTATAAGTCTCTTAGGGCCGACTGTTCAATCCTCAGATAAAACATATCAGTCTGATAAGTTATTGTGCGACTAAAATAAAATTGTATAATTACTTCATAATTGTAAAGGATTATAGTTTGTTTAACGACCTGAGTGGTTCAGTGGTCAACATGCCGGACGCAAGAGGTCCCGGGTTCGATTCCCGGCCGGACAGAAATTGAAATGATGAATTTTAATTTCTGTTACGGGTCTGGGTGTTCTATGTATAATAAGTATGTATTTAAAAATATATAAGTAGTTTATCAGTTATCTAGCACCCATAACACAAGCTTTGCTTACTTTGGGGCTAGATGGCGCTGTGTGATTATTATTATTTATTATTAACTTGGCCGTGTATTACTTTATCGGGCAGATAAACTTTGTCTGAGGATTGAAAAATCGGCCCTTAATAGAATAGTTACCTGATAAACATCCTTGAATTATCAAATAAATAATTATCTCGATCATTTCGAACCCTGCTTGACTTAGACCAGTATTATTTGTCGATACGCAACCTATCTAAACGATTCGTCGAACAAGAATTGTTTGTCCACGTCCCACCCATCTCTTCATGCATTGCGTGTTTGATCTCAACCTCGACGTAATACAGAACAAATACCGCCACAAATACAAATACATACCTACTAGGGTTTTAACGGAGGCCTTAGAGAAGGCGGAGGTGAAGAGCTTTACCTCCGCGGATGCTGAGGTTAACGGACGCAGAGGAAGAAGTGAAAGTGGAAAAATTTGTAATTCTTGGTTTATCAATGTAATAGAAAGTCAAAAATCTTTATTTCATATTGGTACATTCAGTAAGAAAACGTTAGCTATATTTACAACTTCAACATTACACACAAAGAAAACTACCTACCAATAAAAACGTTACTCTAAATTACTTAATAGGTATATTCATAGTACCCTTTCTTTAAAAATACATACATTACCTAATTACTTATTTACTTACTGCGCTGGCTCAGTGCAGTAAGTAAGTAACCTTAAGGCCCCTTACATTTAATTGTAATTGCTCTTTGTAACATATGTTATTCTTGCGTGTATGACATTATTATTATTATGTTATATGTGACATTATTAATTATGTATTTATGGGACCTATGTACCTGAAATAAATGACATTTAATATTAATTAATTTAATTTAATTAATTATTTTAATTTAATTAATTAATTTAATTAATTAATTTAATTTAATTAATCAGCAACCCAAAGTGGATCTTGACCTCCGACACCAGAGATTACCTAGTACTAGAAAACAAAATTAAGGATAGCCAAATTATATTTCAGTTCAGTACAGCGTCGCTGCTAGCGCGTTGTATTATGACGTACAAAACCTCCATTACAGCTCCGCAAAAGTTTTGCGGAGGCGGAGGTTACATTTCTTTCGGAACTTCCGCTGCGACCCTATTACCTCCCATCTCGTTAATAAATAGAGGAAGTCTCTCGAACGCTGCTCCATCAATCATAATTACTTTTCAATATTTGCTTCCATCAGTAGCCTTGATTTCCCATGGGGTCCCACAGGGGCGGTTCTGAAGTAATTTCGTTCCAAGGCAAATCTTGGAAGCTTGGGTGGGGTAAATATTGTACCTATGTTCTTAAGTTTATTTTAAACTAGATGTGCGATGCGGTCAGACCCCTGGCCAGTGTTACCAGCAGTAGTTTTAAAAAAAGTACGTTCGGGCTCTTGAAAAAGTACGAAAATGGCTGATTTTGATTTGATGGTTATTTGATGGTTATTTTGACAGTGACCAGATAAGACATTGATCGCAGGTGGTGCCTGTGAGCAAAAATGTGGCACAACTTGTCAAAATTAACCCTTTCTTTCCGTACTCTACGGTATTTTGCGGGCAGGAAAGGCAAAGTGACCGCTCTCAGCAAAACTTTGTATTATGGGATTCAACGGCAAAAACGTACGAAATAGTACGATGTCCAGCAGAGTACGCCAAAGGTACGACACACGGTCAATTAGTACGTAAATTGTTACAAAAGGTACGATTTGGCAACGCTGCCCCTGACCCATCGCGTTATGAAGAATTTCATCTTAGTCCTCACAGTGACAACGCAGTAGAGGATCTGCATTTTCGTGGCCTACCTAAATACATGACTCGTAGATGTTCTGGGCGACGGTTACCGTTTACCATCAGGTGGGCTGTCTGCTCGTTTGACACTGTTATGTACATTAGTTGAATACTAACCGATGCTCTTACGGTGGGGGAAAACATCGGTTTTCATACGGTAGGCAAACAGGCAAGCGGGCAACCTGATGGAAAGTGATCACCACTGCCTATAGACATTAGCAACACCAAGAGTATCGCCAATGCGTTGCCCACCTCTATAACACGTTGCTCTGGCAGCAAAAAGGCAAATGCCACTCCACTGCCAAAGCCACGGACCGAAGCCTACCTCTCTTAAATCTCGTGATGAATCCTGCAAATTTAGACAACTGAATTTGTAACCGTGATCCATTCTGGGCAGGTTCCCCTGGTAGCAGGGTCATTGACGTCAGATGGCAGTCGCTCCACTGTAATTACCTCTGCCAAAACCTGGACCATAGTCAAGGCGGACCTCGGCCCCTCGTGCTCGAGAGCACAACCGCGATATTAACGCCAAAAGATTTAAAAAAACGTACGAAAAACTGGCCGGTAATATCCGGCCGCCTATAGAGATTAGTTTAGTCATAACGGGACGATTAAAAAACTTATTTCAAACGAGATTAAAGTAACCTTGAGCAAAACCACCAGCTGCCTACTTACCTATACAGTTAAGCATTTAGCATTAGTCTAACAAAGCGGGTACTTACACAGTTTCCTTGTTAGAACGAACACAATGATGTCATATTTAGTTACAGACAATGTTAATGAGACAATGTCGGTTGGTGCCTATGTGCCTATCTATATATACTAATATTACTTTACTGTAACTCCTTGGGGGGTAGTTAATTCAGAGTTAAAAAGCACAAGTTACTTAGTTGAAACTATATTATCGAATGAACTAAAATACAAAATACATGTAATTCAAATGGAACACATTTGGAGGACCAACCTATCCTGAAAGCCTACCTATCTTTGTAGTAGTAGGGGAGCCCACGATGCTAAATGGGGATTTACTCGAGCGTCATAGAGACCTATTGAGTTGCGAAGCTTATATAATAAAAAGAAAAAAATGTTATGTAATGTATACCTTTTCATCGGTGGGGGGAGCGGCTATAGATTTTCAAAAATGTAAAAAAAAACTATTGCATGGACATACTCGAGCGCGTCAGATATTGATAGCATCCATGTCCTACGTATTTTTAATAATGTACGTATGTTAATCTGATCGTTTGCATGATGGGGGTGGTCATACGTAGGGGTTGAAAATGAAAAAAAAAAAAATTTATCGAGCGCGTCTGATTTTCTAAGGGGATGTTAAGTGAACCTAAAAAAATGCTCTCATCTAATAATCTGACGATTTGGATGTGACGCAAACTCGCGGCCATTATTAGAATGTGCCAAAAAAATTCGCCATTTTGAAATACTCAAGCGTGTCAGATTAAGATATATATGGTTCATCTTTATGTTCTAGACGTGCTGTCTCATAATCTGACGATTATCTGCAGGGATTCGCCTAATCTGATAATAAAAAAAAGATATTTTTTTTTACAGTGTCGCGGACAAAGAATAAAATCTTTGGCCACAGAGTCTTATCTTTGTTTTCTTTTTTATATGGCCCTACATACTACCCAAGAAACCGTTGTCCGCTCGATGGTGCCGTGGTGCCTAGCATTCATTTTATATTATAATTATGACGTTCATAAGTGTTTGTGAAAACCTAAACTGAATAAACGTATTTGAGTTTGAGTTTGAGTTTGAACAAAATAAGCCAAAACGTTAGAAATACGTTGTAAATAATATCATGCCACGAACAAGCTGTTTGATCAGCTGTGATGATGTCATGGCAACAGAAAACAGAGTGGGGACGTAGTTAGAGAGTAATAGATAGAGAAAAAGTGAAAGAGAATAGAAACGCGGGGTGGGGAATATAGGCATCACGTAGCTGCACGTATTAAACTTTATCGACGAATTTTTGTAACTTCGGCTTGTGGAAATCGTCAGATTATATATTTTACGTGATCCTTGAATTATTTCCTTCAAAATAAAAAAAAATTCACCCACGCTCGAGAATGTCGAGATGACGTTTTTTTTTTGCAACTTTGCAACCCTCCCCTTTCTTCACGTCACTTGCAAATTGTCAGATTAGTGGAATATTCACTTTTTAGCATGTAACAATTAACTCACCCTACCTTAATCTGACGCGCTCGAGAATTTCTGATGATCAATTTTTTTTTACTAATCTGATCCTTTATCCTTGACGGGCGGCCATATATATGAGGCTCATATTTGGTGGAGGTACTTAACCGGGTACAAGGTATCCCCCTGTATATTAATCTGTCGCGCTTCAGTAAATCCCGAAATCCCCGCTTGGGCTCCCCTACTATAGGACGGGCTCTAGCTTAGAGCCCGACCTAACCTAAGGACTGCCAGAGCACACATGCTACATTACTACGGTAGAAGTGTACACCCATATTCAGATAACCTAACCGACAGAAAAAGTCGGATAAACGCCGACCAAGTTCACTTAATCTCATATATTTTCTAAACTACTAAACCGATTATAATGAAACAAAGCTAAGGACCGTCTCGATTAAACTGGCTTTCAAACAGAGTAACCGCATCGAAATCAGTCCATCCGTTCGGCAGCTACGAGGCCACAGACAGATGCACAAAGCCACAGCTACACACATAAAATTTAGAACACTCCTCTTTTTCCGCCGTGGTTTAACAATACATGAATACTGTTATAAAGTTTTTTATTTCGTTAAATTGTAACCGATACCAACCGTAGTTAGAACATCGGAAATAAAAAATATCCGTCCATACATTCCTACTCAATCGTCGAACCGCTATAAAAATAGAGCCACGGCTTTCCGGCGCTCTCAATGGATAGCTGGCCGTTTTGTTGAGATTTATTTCAATATTTATTCAATAGTATAAAAGCCGAGTGTTATGCGTGGTTGTTTACTAGCGGCTTGCTTTTGAGACCGATAACGGAGGTTAAGCAACGGGGTCCGGGAACAGGATGGGTGACCGATTCGTATGCTGCATGCTCTGCGGCGGACACTATTTTAGATAATTAGATATTTATTTATTGCTTCATAAGTTATATAAACATTATGAACCCTTACGGGCACCGCAATTTTAAACTTAAAAGTAAGTATTATTCATAAACAAAGGTTAAGTAATAAATTTTGTACGTACTTATGGTATTGTACCAAAATATTCATTAAATCTATCTTAAATAGTTAGAAACTTATTAATATATTTACATTTGACATATCTAAGTAATAAGTATTTACAACGTTGGAACATTTATATCATGTAGGTACTAAAAGTGAAGTAATTGTTCTTTATGTTGTTATTTTAGTTTTCTAATATAAGGTAGTGTAGTAATGTGTACGTGTGTGTGTGTGTGTGTGTGCGTGTGTGTGTGTAATGTGTATAGGATAAGGTTTATGCACTTTTTATATTAGGTTTTAGACTATGTTACGCAGAATACAGATTAAGGCTTAGTGTAAAACTCCACCGTGCCCTACTCCAGTTAGCAGCGGGGCGTTCCGGTTTTGGCGGCTTTTAGACGTCGTCGCAATGGAGTTAATAATTATTGTGATTTAACTGCGTCATATAAGACACTATTTAAAGTCAGCCTGAAGTTATCGAACATACATTTGGCTAATTCGTTTTTGTTTACATAACATATTATTGTTTTTCTTATATTTTTTAAATATTTTTAATGTTGTTCCCCACTAAATTGCTTTTGTTAACTCTGTTTAGAACAACGGGGCCTCCTGACACAAGTGAACCCTTACTTAAAAGGAGACCTCTACAACTTCTAAATTGTGATTGTAAATTTAGTTGATGGAATAATTAAAAAAAATATATTTTTTTAACCTAACTGGCAGAAATAGTCAGATAAGCCTCGACTAAGTTACATTAAGTTTTTTTTTTTTATGTTATACGGCAGACAAACAGGCAAGCGGGCCACCTGATGGTGCGTGGTCACCGCCGCCTATGGACATCAGCAACACCAGGGGAGTCACCAATGCGTTGCCCGCCTCTGAAGAGACCTCTAATATACCTGTTGAACGATCCCATGCCATAGTCCAAAGGAAACACTGTGGCTGGGAGCTCATTCCACATCCGAATCGTACGAGCGAGAAACGTTCTTTCGAACCTTCGCGTCGTGACCAACAGAGGGTCCACGTAGTGAGGATTAGTGCCTCCTAATACCCTTGGCGAAGCGAGGATGACCAAGGTCGCTCTGGCGACCCAGAGACTGGTTGAATAGCTAGGGCTCCATGACGATATTTATACAGATTTTATTTTTAGACGAGATTTTTTTTTTTTTTTTTGTTGAGGAAAACAAGCAGTCTTACACAAGTATTACACATAAACAAAACATATCAACAAACTGACAGTTCCATAATTCACGTACAATGTTTTACTTTTATCCTTGAGCTTACAGTATACAGCGCAAGAAATATTGAATATAATAAAATGATTAACAATGAACATATTAATCTGCGCAATAGTACCCAACAAGATCATGTTTAGGCGCCGGTTGCTTGGGCTGATTGATTATATAAAACAAATACATAGTATAAAACGAAGTCGCTTCCCGCCGTCCGTCCCTATGTATCTATGTACGGTTAGACCTTTTAAACTACGCAACGGATTTTAATGCGGTTTTCAACAATAGATAGAGTGATTCAAGAGGTTTATAAGCTAGAAAAAGAAAGGTAGGTAGGTGTAGATTATTTATTTATTAAATCTTCATGAACAAAATAGTACAAAGGCGGACTTAAAGCTAAAATAGCCTTATCTACCAGTCAACCAGGAGATAAAGGGTAAAGAAAAAGTAAGGCGGTGCAAGAGAAGCTACTAAACAAGATGGAGGAGGGGAACCGTTAATGCAATTATAGCCGAACCAGAGATAGCAGTACAGATAAATAGACAGATAACTGAAAATAAGTAATGTAAATATAATAAAGACCTTGACGACCTGAGTGGTTCAGTGGTCAAAATTCCGGTCTGCCACGCAAGAGGTCCTGGGTTCGATTCCCGGCCGGGCCGAAATTGAAATGATGAATTTTAATTTCTGTTACGGGTCTGGGTGTTATATGCATAATAAGTATGTATTTAAAAGTATATAAGTAGTTTATCAGTTATCTAGTACCCATAACACAAGCTTTGCTTACTTTGGGGCTAGATGGCGCTGTGTGAATTTGTCCACGATTATTTATTTATTATTTATAACCCCTTTCTTGACCGCATTTCACATAGTGTCTCATATGACATTAAAACAATGAGTGTTCCATTGTGACTACTTCTACTCCTAGCCGCCAAAACTAGAATGCCCCGTTGCCAACTGGAGCAGGGCACGATGGAGCTGGACACTAAACACAAATCTGTATTCTGCGTCAAGTGTTCGCCGTGTGGTAACCAGCAGAGCATGCAGCATCGAAACGGTCACCCATCCTGTTCCCGGAATCTGCGAGCATAGCTTAACCTTGGTTATCGGCCTCGCAAGCACACTGCCACTAGACCAGCGGCGCTTTGACAGTGTTCAGTACACACTCTCACACACACATACACACAATGCACATATACTTGCTTTTATGTTAAGCTTATTTTGAAGTAATTATTTAGGTATACATAGGTACTAAAATTTAGATATTGAGGAGCGGAGTCTTCTAACACAGGCTACTCAGCTTTCAGGTAGACTCCAATCACAGTAGTTTTAAGGATATTGTTAAAAAGAAATAAATATTTTTCATTTTCATTTTCAGTTTCTCAGTGAACGTTTAGTCAAGACCTATAATGATACCCATAAATCAGTATATATTTAGCTTTCAACATGGTAATACGCTGCATTCGTAAGCGAGAGGTACCGGGTTCGAATCCCGCTGCGGCCATATGCCAATGGCACTTTCTGAGTTATGTACATTAGTTGAATGCTAACCGATGCTCTTACGGTGAGGGAAAACATCGTGATGAAACCTGCAAATTCAGGCAACTGAATTTTTTACCATGATCCAATATGGTCAGGTTACCCGGGTAGCAGAGTCACGGAGGTCAGACGGTAGTCGCTCCACTGTAATTACCTGATCGCCAAATCCTAGATCATGGTTAAAGCGGACCCCGGGCCCTCGTGCTCGAGAGCACAACCGGGATATTAACGCTGAAAGATGATTTATGTATTTTGCGTAGAGCTCGTCTAATCTAAAATGACGCGCCCCACTATCGCATTAACGCACACAAGCAAGTTTAAAATATGGACGCAATACATATACAAATGCCGTTGTAATTGGTCATTCAGTTGAGACTCAAACGTAGGAGCACGCGTCGTTCATTGGCTCCCACACAGATGAAGTGTCGTTATCAATATTTGCACTCACACATCGAAATCAACTAACTAAGTAGTGGGGCGCGTCATTTTAGACTAGACGAGCTCTAACATAGTGTTCGTTGTCTGGGATGCACTTCTCGAAACATCCTTCCGAATGTAGGATTCTATCGGATGATAACAATGTTTCAATAGAAATTTGCGTGTTTTATTTGCCACGTTTATTGTTGCGCATCAGACAAAGGTCGGCTCGCCTGCGCATACGAATAAATCCAAAAGCGACTTTATTTTGTACATCGTAAGGTTTAGTATCGACTGCAACTGAGGGTTTGGCTCCAGCCAAATCCGAGCGACTGTTATTATTTTAAGAAATTTGTCTCGGCCAAGAGGTCAAGGCCCGTTACTGCCAATCGCAAACTTTATTACGAGTACAATGCTTCGTAAAAGTAAGCGAAAAAACCATTGAAAAAACAAATGCATTCGAAGCACCAAATTCACAATATTGACAATACTTTTTAAATTTTATGGCTCTCTAGGTGGAGATATTGAGCTTACAAAATTAGATGGATAGATTAACTCTTTATTGCACACAAAATTACAGGAAAGAACATTTAACAGGTCTATTTAAACATTGTGGGCAAAGGCGGCCTTATCACAGGCAACCCTTGTCTAGAAAGAGAAAAAGATACAAATCAGTCAGACAAGCAATAAATATAGCTTTAATCATCTAGGTAAACTACTATATTTAAAAAAAATTAGTAAAATAAGTAAGTAAGTTGGTAAAATTAGTTTATTTAGCTATCATTAAACAGCAAGTGTTAGTGCACCAAAAGACAAAATCCCTCTGCCAACCCACAAATCCAAAACCTGATCATTCTCCATATCAAAAGGGAGATCAAACGACTCCAGTTTTACACCGTCCCCGCAGACATGATGCAACACAATGAAGCGTGGCTCGTAATATATTGCAATTTTTATGCTCCATCCTCAAACATATGCTGATAACTATGCTGTCCCACAGGACAGGAAATAAAACACAAATACTCAGAAACTATCCTCAGTTTGATTTTCTTTGATTTTGGCCAAGTTAAGTGAGACTTGTATTTAACTGGCACGTTCTATCATCGGCCACATCGTCACTTACCACCAGGTGAAATGGCGGTCAAATGTCTAACTAATGTTGTCACAAAAGAAACTATTTTGTGAATAATAATACTTATAGAATAATTATTGAGTGGCGATCGGCATTATGCGTCTATCAAAATTACCGTAACGAATGTCTACGAATTTCCCGAAATGAAAGTATCCGGTTTTCAGGATCACAAACTTTATTACAATGCTTCGTAAAAGTAAGCGAAAAAAACCATTGAAAAAACAAATGCTATCGAAGCACATACTTTTTCTAATTTTATGGCTCTGTGGGTGAACATATTGAGCTTACAAAATGAGTGTAATTAGCTATCAATAAACATCGAGTGTTAGTGCACCAAAAGACAAATTCTACCAACCCACAACTCTAAAACCTAATCATTCTCCGCATCAAAAGGGAGATCAAACGACTCCAGTTTTACACCGTCCCCGCAGTCATGATGCAACACAATGAAGCGTGGCTCGTAATATATTGCAATGATTTATGCTACGCGGCGCCTGTCTGTGGCTCTTGAGTATGTTGCGTCATGTAGGGACAGTGTTTATAGCTTAGTGGCTTTTTCCCGCGACCAAAGTCGCGTAAAATTCAGTTATACGTTCCAGCAGTGATATAGCGAGAGCGCCTTTGGTACCTTCCCTCAATGCAATGATGAAAGAAATAGCAGTATCTATGTCGCTTTTCCGTGTGGTGTCCGGCAGAGTATAATAGCACCAACCCCTTACACTCATGGGTGTCGTACAAGGCGACTAATGTTTTCGAGGCAAAAGATCAAGAGACTCCGTAGTCTGGAAAATGGGCAGCAGCATTTTCCATTGTTATATTTAAACACTGCGATCTCCAACCCGCCTGCCAAGCGTGGAGATTATGGCAATAACCTCCCTTTTCGTGGGAGAGGCCTTAAGTCCTGCAGTGGACTGTGACGGGCTGTCATGATGATGATGATGATGTCGCTTTTCTGGCTTATCGCGCGCTAGAGCACACTTGTGCAAGCCGTGCAGACCAGGGTCCTTATCGCAGTAAGTTCGAACGTATTTACCGAAACTAAACCTCAGCCGTTGTCACATGACGTCTCTTTCTCATTATATAGTGAAAAAGAAAGACGGTATGTGCTACGATTTAGGTTCAGTTAATACGTTAAAATTTAGCACGACTAGGGCCCTGTTCCTTCGAGTAACACATTGGATTTCAGGATAAATTATAGCCTAGGCATAAGCTGTTTTGGGCTAGCTGTATTCATGCAATATTTCATAAAAATCCGTTCAGTAGTTTTTGAAGGAATAACAAACATACAATCTTACAAACTTTCGCCTATGGACTATGACATGGGATCGTTCAAGAGGTATATTAGAGGCGGGCAACGCATTGGTGACTCTCCTGGTGTTGCTGGTGTCCATAGGCGGCAGTGACCAGTTTCCATCAGCTTGCCTGTTTAAAAAAAAAACTAGTGGGCTCGGCGCGACTTCTTACTTCACCCCCACCCTTTTTTTCTTGCTCATAAACCTTCCTCTTGAATCACTCTATTGTTGAAAACCGCATTAAATTCCTTTTGGTAGTTTCAAAGATCTAAGTACATACATAGGGACAGACGGCGGGATGCGACATAAGGCTGTAGGTATACATTTGTAGCTCTGCGAAGACACTACCACGACACCACACAGATGGTACCGTCGTACAAAAGACAGCGCCTCAACCTACCCTGTTTAGACTTTGGTCTGATGGAGCACATTAACGCCCGACCAAATCCGCGCCCTACGTTTTTACCTTAGCTGTAGGCTAATTATGCAACCCTGTTGCCAACAATTATCTGATTTCAATGATTGAAATTAGAGATGAAACAGATAGACGGTTACTATCCGGTATCCGGCTATAATTTACTATCGGGCCGGATACCGGATAGTGCGCTAATATCCGGCCTTATACCGGATTTTAAAAAATGTATGAAAAGTACATAAAAGTGATTTTATTCATATGCAAAAAGTAATCCCAAAAATTATAAATATTCCTTTATCAAAGCACTATTGATTAGATTACCTATTGTTGCTTTAGTAGGTAGACTAGAAAAATATATTTTTTGCCTTAGATTTACTTTAATTTTTTTAAAGTAAATCTAAGGTTCACGATGCCTGGGGCTAATTACCCGTACTTCGAATCGAGGGTACCGCCCGAGGTCGGACGAATTGTTCAGAATAAAGTTCAAATTATTTGTATTTAACGAAGACTTGAAATCACGTAAACACATGCAGTTGTCTGATTTCCCACAGACGGACGCTCATTCTCACAGCTTACACAGACTTGTTCAGAGACTATGTCCTGCCAAATATCCGGCCGCCGGATATTCGGCTATCCGGCTTATGGGGTGGCCGGCTATCCGGTATCCGGCCAAACAATGATCCATTTCATCTCTAATTGAAATTGTTACTTTTGCGATTACGTATGATCGATTTAATAGTTTCAGATTATTGCGAAGCAACTTTGTTAGCAACTGATCAAACAAATCAAAGATACGGAATTGCAAAAGTAACAATTTCAATCATTGAAATCGGAGACTTGTGGGCAACAGAATCGCGTAATAAGCCTACTGATCATAATCTGACGTAGTCCGAATCTGACTAAATAAGAAACTTACTAGAGCTCGTCTAATCTAAAATGCCGCGCCCCACTATCGCATTAACGCACACAAGCAAGTTTAAAATATGGACGCAAAACATATACAAATGCCGTTGTAATTGGTCATTCAGTTGCCGGTGAGATTCAAACGTAGGGGCTCGCGTCGTTCATTGGCTCCCACACAGATGAAGTGTCGTTATCAATATTTGCACTCATCATCGAAATCAACTAACTAAGTAGTGGGGCGCGTCATTTTAGACTAAACGAGCTCTACCTCAGAGTCTGTTGTCCTGAGAATCTGACCTACATCGCCGAGTTACAATTTTGACGTGTGCATCTGTGGCTCTGTCTATAGGCACGGAACAATAATCGGTGCAGTTTAGGAAATATTCAAGTACATATATGCATACTTGGTTGGGGATTATCCGATATATTTGCTGTCGGTTTCTCAGGTTAGGTCAGGGATGGCGAAAAAATGGCACGGGTACAAAAAAAATTTATTTTTTATTTTTATTTAAAAACTTCATTGCCCAAATTACAGCAATTGGCGGACTTAAAGCCATTGAGGCTTTGTCTAACAGTCAACCAGCAGACCATGCAGAGAGTGATTAAGTAGGTGCTAACAGGACAATATTGACATAAGTGAAAAAAATATACAAGATTAAATTAAATTGAATACTATAAATACAACTACTATTTAAAAAAAATTGTGGCATGTCAATAATTTAAACACTGCATACTTGCCGAAAGTGGGTTAAAGACTGAACACATCAACATGCAGCAGACTTTGAGTCTACAGCTAGAAAACAGTTTTACAGTTATTAAGACAAGTATACTCTTTTTTTGCGTATAAACCTTCCTGTAGAATCACTCTATTTATTGTCGAAAACCGCATTAAAATCCGTTTTTTTTTTAATATAATACGGCAGACAAACAGGCATACGGGCCACCTGATGGTGCGTTGTCACCGCCCCCTATGGACATCAGCAACACCGCCTTAGTCAAGAGGTTTCGTTAATCTACAATCGTTTGTGGTAGACAAAATGTTTGGGATTTGACATCAGCTAACGTTATCTGACATAAGCTAAAGTTATCTGTTTGTGGTAGAAATTCTTGGTCCATAGACAATTCACGTACTTTCGGTGTACAAGGAAGGCGGATTGGCGGATGATCCTACACAATCATAGTCAATGTAGATGTTAGTAGAAATAGTCGAACTTCGACCTGTCAATTTTCTACCATACACGCATCACGCAAGCGGAGCTGTCAAAGATGGCTAGACCGGCAGGGGTGCTACCAATGCGTTGCCCGCTTCAAATTTCTTTATTGATTAGGACATTAAATATCTCTTTCAATCGTCATAAAGGAGGGGGGTAGGAAAGTAGGGAGGAAACACACAGTGACACGCTGACCGCCCTATGGCCGTAGATAACGTATCCCTCGCCAACCACGACCGAACCGTGCTCGACAATGCCAGGCAGAGCCGGAAGAGACCTCTCATATGCTTATATTTTACAGTAGTGGGTAGGTCACTATGCTGCCGTCTACACGCCGTATCGACGAGCCCAACATAATAAACTGTCAATCGTAAATATTGCATTGATTTATGGCACGCGCGCGCGGCCTCCGCCAACGTTGCGTCATTGCGTTACAATCGTGAGTGCGTTGTGCGTTTCAGAACTTTATAGTCTGCTGGCATTCTTTGCGGGATTATTTATTTTTAAGCCCCGACGAATAAATAGGGATGTTTTACAACCGGGTATGCGTTCTGCGTTTGTTCAGAACTTTATCAGCTGGCATTCTATCCGGGATTTTTAATGCCAACCCCCGACGAAAGATGGGGTGTTATGAGGATGACGTGTGTTTCTGGGTGTCGTAACTCACGAACGGATGTAGCTATTTGGATGCGGTTTTTAGTATTTGAAAGGCAGTTTGATTGGGATGGTTCTAAGCTTTGTTTCGATAAAATCGATTCAGTAGTTTAGAAAATATTTGAATAAATGTAAACTTGGTCGGGATTATCCGATTTTTTCTGTCGACTAGATTAGGTTATTTTACAGTGGTGTGTAGGTTACTATACTGCCGTCTACACGCCGTATCGACAAGCCCAACACAGTAAATTGCGTAATCGTGCGTTCTGCGTTTCAGAACTTTATAGTCTGCTGGCATACTGTGTGGGATTATTTATTTTTAATCCCAGACGAAAATGAAGGGATGGTATGAGTTTGGTATTTATGGCTTTGTGTATTGTCGGTGGCATCGTAGCTTACAAACGGATGGACTGATTTGGAATCGGTTTTCGGTTAAGTGATAGCCAGTTTAATCGAGATTAAAATAATTAGTAAATATACTTGGACACTTCACACAGCGCTATCTAGCCCTAAAGTAAGCAAAGCTTGTGTTATGGATGCTAGACAACTAATAAACTGCTTATATATATATTTTTAAAGACGTCCTTTTTATAGATAACTAGCTGACCCGGCAAACGTTGTTTTGCCATATAAATAATTTCCTAGGGGTGGACTACCCCTAACATTTAGGGGGATGAAAAATAGATGTTGGCCGATTCTCATAGATACCGGATAAGCACAAAAAATTTCATCAAAATCGGTCAAGCCGTTTCGGAGGAGTATGGCAACGAAAACTGTGACACGAGAATTTTATATATTAGATAGATAATACATATAACCCCAGACCTGTAATAGAAATGGTTATTAGCTATGTTTCATAAAAAAACGGTTCAGTAGTTGAGAAAATATTTGAGTTGATGTAAACTTGGTCGAAGTTATCCGATTTTTCTGTCGGTTAAGTTTTATATTATATGGCAGGCAAACAGGCAAGTCGGCCACCTGACGGAAAGTGCTACACCCGGGGCATCGCCAATGCTTTGCCCACCTTTTTAACACGTTGCTCTGGGCGGACACATGTTTCTAAGAATAAATATCGCTTTAAAGGCAGACTGTAATAAATATATACTATGTTTAAAGCTAAATATATCGGAAACGGAATACTAATTACAAAAACATCGTTTTGTATAGTTTATTAGAAAACTTTTTAGATGTTTTAAAAAAGGATTTAAAATTGCGAATGGAAGGTGGAATGTAAGAAATCCTTTCCGAATAAAACTAAATAGGACAAAGACCCGTGTTCCCAAGCGTCCGCGTTCGCTAAATATATACCCGCGACGCTCGGACAGACAACCGTGCTGAATGCGGTAACTTGCTATATGCGGAGGGGACGGGAGATTCTGCTGGTAGTAGAGGTCGCAATTCCATTTTTGACGTTAAAGGCCTTGGAACCTGATGTTGGTTCTCAGTCTCAGGAGGTCCACTGCAGTGCAATTCAAGAGCATCAGTGAGCGACTACTTTAAGAATCATATTTTTAGCATTCATGAATTAAATTTGTATTACACCTATTTTATCCCTACCAACACGTTTTTCTTGCTTATAAACCTTCGTCTTGAATCTCTCTATCTCTCGTTGTAAACCGCATTAAAATCCGTTGCGTACTAAGATAAATACAAAGACACGTAATTAGATACATACGGACAGACGGCGGAAAGCTATTTTGTTTTATACTATGTATATATACAGGTTGTTACATAATATATGTATGAAGCCGTGAACTGGATGGAGTGCTAAACGTATGAAAACGATAGGCACAATTATTTCTGTCGTACGTGGTATAATTGTACCTATCGTTTTCATACATTTAGCACTCCATCCAGTACACGGTTTCATACACATATTATGTAACACCCTGTATAATGATGACACAGACAAGTTACTCGAACCCAAGGGACAGCTAATGTTAGTAAACATCGTTAGTGAAATTATTTTCACTAACGATGCACCAAAGACCCTGTATTGTAGTTGTACCTACAGAGGATTTTTTAAAATTTGTATTGCGCCTCTTGTACTGTACATTGGTCACTAGCGTCTAAGACTATATCTGGCAACGATTCGTCAAGAGGTCTGTGCTTCGTTCTACAGTTGAACAACTTTAGTACTAATAACTATGACTGTAATTGTTGACCCCCGCCGATAATAGAGGTTCCAACCACAATGACAAACAGAAGGAAACGAACGGTGACGGTCATTTTCTTTATTCAACAACAAGCTTCAGCACATTACGTTTAGTTATAAGTAAACAAATAACAAGTTTTTTTTTACAATTTCTCACAGCGCCATCTAACCCCAAAGTAAGTTAAGCTTGTGTTATGGGTGTTAGATAACTGATAAACTACATCATCATCACAGCCCATAACAATCCACTGCAGGACTTCGGGCCTCTCCCACGAAAGGGGAGGTCATTGCCATAATCTCCACGCTTGGCAGGCGGGTTGGAGATCGCAGTGCAGTTGATGTAAATCTACCCAGAAAGATGCTGCTGCCCATCTTTCGGATACATCCCCTTAGTCGCCTCTTACGACACCCACGGGAAGAGATGGGGTGGTGCTATTTTTTGAGGTGACGGCAAAAATACTTATATAGTATTTTTTTTATGAATACATGAATACTGCCCAGACCCGTAACAGTAACATTAAAATTCATCATTTCAATTTCTACTCAGCCGGGAATCGAACCCGGGACCTCTGCGTGGCGACCGGCATGTTAACCAACTGAACCACTCAGGTCGTCCGTTGTATATGTTGTCTACTTCGCCTACTTCGTGTTTCCCAACAAGAAAGTGCAGACTAACTTACCAACGATACGACATCTATTCCTTTCCAAGACCACAATTTCCTTACTTTCCAAACCTATATTACCTCACCGTCCATCAACCGTAGTCCATCCACGTCGCATACCGAGCCAAGAATAATATAAGGAAAAGACTCTATATCGGTCCATCGGTGCGTCTTGGCCGGCGTCCGATATGGACTGCCCATTGTTTGTTTTGGCTATCATTACCTGTAGCCTAATCAGCTATGAAGGTGATGCATCGACTTCAATTTGACAGTTAGGAGATATAGTCCGTGGCATTCTGTAGGCCTTGTGGTGTCCGGCAGATTAGAATAGTACCAACTTATACACGTGGGTGTCGTACGAGACGACTAACGTTATCGAGGCAAAATATCTCCGTAGGCTGGAAATTGGGCAGCAGCGTTTTCCATTGTTGTATTTATAAATCTACGGTCTCCAACCCGCCTGCCAAGCGTGGAGATTATGGCAATAACCTCGTGGGAGAGGCCCTAAGTCCTGCAGTGGACTTTTATCGGTTGTGAAAAAAATGAAAATGAAAATGAAAAATATTTATTTCTTTTTAACAATATCCTTAAAACTACTGTGATTGGAGTCTTTCTGTAAGCTGAGTAGCCTGTGTTAGAAGACTCCGCTCCTCAATCTAAATTTTAGTACCTATATATACCTAATGTGCATTGTGTGTATGTGTGTGTTTGTGTGGATGTGTGAGGGGTGTATGTGTGTGATAAGTGTTAAAATAAATATAACAATGGAAAATCCTGCTGCTCATTTTCCAGCCTACGGATATTTAGATTTTTTTGCCTGGAAAACAGTATTATAATATTCTACTCTGCCGGACACCACAAGGCCAATGAGGGTACCTATACCTAAGTAACTTAAATGACGATGCATTCATGCTATTCCCTTACTCTCATGGGTGTCGTACAAGGCGACTAATGTTTTCGAGGCAAAAGATCAAGAGTCTCCGTAGTCTGGAAAATGAGCAGCAGCATTTTCCATCGTTATATTTAAACACTGCGATCTCCAACCCGCCTGCCGAGCGTGAAGAATACGGCAATAACCTCCCCTTGCGTGGGAGAGGCCCTAAGTCCTGCAGTGGACTGTTACGGGCTGTGATGATGAATGCTATTCTACTCTGCCGGACACCACACGGCTAGCTATTAGTATTGAGTATAATAACCATGTAAACAATTCCACAATCCAACGTCGTGAGCCGAGACAAGTGGTCGTTCAGAGCACTGGCAAAAATCGTATGCCGGCGACCTTGGCCGCGGGCAGATCGATGCGCGCCTTCGCCCGCCTATCTAGACCGAGTATAACGTGTGGTTACTGCCTATGTAGGTACGTTTCCAAGCTTATTTAACTGGCACACTTTAAATGTTGCAAGCTAGATGTGATAATGAGGCTAGAGTGAATAGGCTGTTCCAAGACGGGCTCCATCTTCGGCCGCATCGTCGCTTACCAACAGGTGAGATGGCGGTCAAATCCCTGTCTTATATGTATAACATACTAGCAGCCGCCCCGGCTTCGCACGGGTACCACTACGGGTACACGGGTATATAGCCTATGTCACCCGGGGATAGTGTAGCTTCCCAACGGTGAAAGAATTTTTGAAATCGGTCCAGTAGTTTCGAAGCCTATTCAATACAAACAAACAAACAAAAAAATCAAACATTTCCTCTTTATAATATTAGTATAGATAGTATAGATAAAAAAAATTGACCCGCTTTCCTGCATTCAATTGAGGGTACCTCATCATTATCATCATCACAGCCCATAACAGTCCACTGTAGGACTGACAACACACGAGCTGACAAAAGTGTTATCTTGTACAAAAGTCTGTTAGAAATTCAGCTAAATCCAGGGCCTCAATTTCGCTAATTTACTAATGGCTCGATTCAACTGTAATTGGATTGCGATCGCGGCTCAATGGCAGTTTGACACGCTTTTGGAGTTCTGCTACTGTTACTAATGCCTTGATTAAATTGTAATTGTATTGCAATCGCAGCTCAATCGCGCCAAGTAAATTAGCGGACTCGAGGCCCAGTTTACGGACCAAATCGGGGAATTTAGAAATTTGTTGTAAAGTGAGTTAAGTGACTTTTTCATATATTTTTTTCATCGCGGTAAACTTCTTGCACCTAATTTTATCAATAAAAATCTAATCTAACTAATGTACATAACTCAGAAAAGAGTCATTCGTTCATAGCGGCACTGGGGTTCGAACCCGGTACCTCTGGGTACAGATACAGATACTTTATTGGTAACATTATGACCTGTACATATAAGTATTATAGAAATTTGTAAAATCGATCCAATTGTGCTATTACTTAATAGAAAATAATTACACATTAAAAGTTTTAAAATATTGCATATATCAAAATATGAAAAATGCTTTAAAAAAGTCATAATGATCAAATACAGTATCAGTTAAAACACCAATTAAAATAAAATTATTCTCTCTTAAATACAACAATAAAGCAAAAATGAGTATGTCCATTAAAATTCAATTATGACTTATAAATTCGAACATGTCAACTTAAAAATTACATTAAAATAAATTGTGATGTCATGTTTTATGTGTACGATTGGACCCCTTAACCAATAATCCACCGACGCATTAAAAACGAATAAAGTTGCAAATAAGGAGCGTCCGTGACCGAGCGGTTGATGTATCCGACTCGTAAGCGAGAGGCGACCGGATTCGAATCCCGCTCCGGCCATGTACCTATGACTCTTTTCTGAGTTATGTACATTAGTTTAACACTATCCGATGCTCTTACGTGTGGGAAAACGTGATCAAACCTGCAAATTCAGGCGACTGAATGCGTAACCATGATCCAATCTGGTCAGGTTCCCCTGGTAGCAGGGTCACGGAAGTCAGATGGCAGTCGCCACTGTAATTACCTGATAGCCAAATCTTGTATCATGGTCAAGGCGGACCCCGGGCCCTCGGGCGCGAGAGCACAACCGGGACATTAACGCCAAGATGATTACAAGTCGTCCAATCCGAGGTCCCTAGAACCGACAATAACCATAAAACACAACACATCGTCAACCATACACAAACACATCTCAACCGAGGTGAAGCCAGATTAGGCCTCGGTCTCGGAATAGATCGGACGGAATACGGAAAAAGCTCGCGAACTTCGTTCAATCAATATTTGATTTAAGATAGGGGGTTGCTTATTCAATCGACAGGGGAGGAAAACGCCCTTCGGCGTTACAAGGTCAAGTAAACAAATTACTCGCAACGTAATCCATTAAGTGTGAGGGTATGTGGTGAAAGGAGATGTAGGTGGCAAGGATAGACACATAAACTTCAATTATATTAAGCAAGTTGTGACTAAATGTGGCGGCCAACGTGTCGTGTACATTCAATTGAAATTTATGGTGAATATTGTAGTGTCAATTGGCCGTGTGGTGTCCGGCAGAGTAGAATAGCACCAACCCCTTACGTTCATGGGTGTCGGACAAGGCGACTAATGTTTTCAAGGCAAAAGATCAAGAGTCTCCGTAGTCGTAAAATGGGCAGCAGCATTTTCCATTGTTATATTTAAACACTGCGATCTCCAACCCGCCTGCCAAGCGTGGAGATTATGGCCATAACCTCCCCTTTCGTGGGAGAGGCCTGCAGTGGATTGTTACGGGCTGTGATGATAATGATTGTAGTGTCATGCCAAATTAGAACTCAGCTCAGCATTTTTTGTAGATACAGAAACAACAGCGCTGATTATCAGAAAGATATAGATTGAGGAATCTACTCGTAGTCTGTACATAGTATACCTACAACAAAGTAGCTTCCCGCCGTCTGTATCAATGTAAGCTTAGATCTTTTAAACTACGTAACGGATTTTAATGCGGTTTTAAACAATAGATAGAGTGATTCAAGAGGAATGTTCATAAGTAATAAAGAAGGGTAGGTACCCCTACCTAAAGTAGGTGTAGAGTAGATATAGGGTAGGTGTTGGGTAGGGGTAGGATGCGAACGAAGTCGCATCGGGTCCACTAGTCATCATCATCATCATCATCATATCAGCCAGAAGACGCCCACTGCTGGGCATAGGCCTCCCCCAGAGATCTCCACAAAGGCCGGTCCTGTGCTTTCCGCATCCAGCTAGTACCTGCAATCCTTACCAAGTCGTCGGTCCACCTTGTAGGAGCCCACCCACGCTGCGTCTTCCGGTACGTGGTCGCCACTCGAGTACTATACTGCCCTATCGGCTGTTCTTCGAGCTATCAGGTCCACTAGTATAGGTATAATATTTCTTGTTAGTATTTTAATTACAGGCCTGGTTACTAGGTCTTTAAGCTTATAGGTATTATCTACAAAATTTGAGGTAACATCTAATATATTGATATATCGTTCAACCGGCGCGGGGTGTCGTATTTTCATTTGCAACTGACTCTAGTTTCACTGGTGAGGCAACAGTCGTTGGATTTCGAATTTTATTCAAAAATCAAGTGTTTCATGGTGTATTCTGTATTGTGGAAAGCACAGGAGGAATGTGGCAAAATGTTTATTCTGAACAGATGGGCACGCGGTCTGTGATGTCTAAGCCTCGACCGGCTTGTTTATTGTTGTTATTGGCACCGGTGATTGGAATGGTCGGAAGGGGGAGGCCGAGACGGATGTATTACGACCAAATTGATGATATTTTGGAGAACGGTCATGTAAAGAGTATTTTTTTTTATGTTATACGGCAGACAAACAGGCAAGCGGGCCACCTTATGGAAAGTGGTCACCGCCGCCTATGGACATCAGCAACACCAGGGGAGTCACTGATGCGTTGCCCGCCTCTGAAGAGATCCCTCTTGGACGATCCCATGAAATAGCAAAAAAAAATGTGTTAGTATGCGATCATCGACAATTCGTACGGCGCGTTTCTGTACGGAGTCCCGAGGATTAAGCAGGTCGGCAGTTTCGCCGGCCCAAAGATGGATGGAATGGATGGATGGAGTATCCTAAACGGACGTTCATGTATGAAAAGGTTGATGAATGTGGAAACGAGAGATCTGTCAGGACCTGTCTTGCTACAAGTGGAACGATGTCTGTCTACACCTATGGGAAAAATTGGTGATGTTTTATGTATGTACCTCCTATGTAATACATGATTTATCACTTCTTTCATATTTAAAAAAGGGGCGTCGTGTTCGAACCCCAGTGCCGTCATGTATCAATGACTCTTTTCTGAGTTATGTACATTGTTGAATAATATCGACGACCTGAGTGGTTCAGTGGTCAACATGCCAGTCAACCACGCAAGAGGTCCCGGGTTCGATTCCCGGCCGGGCAGAAATTGAAATGATGAATTTTAATTTCTGTTACGGGTCTGGGTGTTCTATGTATAATAAGTATGTATTTAAAAAAATATATAAGTACAGTATAAGATGTATTACCCAGATTCAACTTTACTGTATTGGTTGATACTTTCCTATATTCGTTTGTTTACCAAATTACTGTAATTGTGTTATCCTGTTAATGGCTTCTAAATTGTAAACATGTATGTAGTTATGACTTAGAATAAAATTGCTGTTGGATATCCTATAAATAAATAAATAAATAAATAAATAAGTAGTATATCAGTTAGCTAGCACCCATAGTACAAGCTTTGCTTAGTTTGGGGCTAGATGGCGCTGTGTGAATTTGTCCACGATTATTATTATTTATTTATTATTATTATTAATATCCGATTCTCGGGCAGGGAGAACTGCACAGGCAACTCAATGTGTATCCGTTATCCAATCTGGTCAGATTCAACCATAGGCGTAGGAAGAGGGGGGGCCGGGTGGGCCGTGCCCACCCCAGATTGGTCTGGTGCCCACCCCAGGATGGGGTGCTCACTGGCTGTACATTGGCAATTGACTCGGCTTCAACGGCCACCTCAGGGGGAAGGCCCCCCCTGGAAAATAGCCCTAGATACGCCAATGGATTCAACTGTTAGCAATGTCAGTGGCCCTAGCCCAAGTGTGTCCGCGACAAAGCTCGCGCCGCGAGAGAGCGTTTGTCTCTTTCTCTCAATACTAAGACGAAAGAGATAGCAATACCTATGTCGCGCTTTTTCTCGCTCATCGCGCGCGCGAGTGCAACTTGTGCTAGGCCTACAGGTCAGATGGCAGTCGCTCCACTGTAATTAGCTAGTCTGTTATATCCTGTATCAAGGTCAAGGCGGACCCCGCACGCGTGAATCCTACCGGGAAATAAAAAATTCTAGAATGACAACTTTCTTTCAAATTCAATCGTTGGTAGAGACATTCTGCTATTATTATTCGAGGCGGGCAACGCATTGGCGACTCCCCTGGTGTTGCTGGTGACCACGCACCATCAGGTGGCCTGCTTGCCTGTTTGTCTGCCGGAAAACATAAAAAAAAATCTCCGGCGGTAGCCTATTAAAAAGACTATACTATTATAGCTCTACCAGTTGCTAAGAGTTTATGTATCTTTGCGATACCAGCTGTAGCCTGCATTATGCGGCGACCTTGGATAGAACAGATGTTGAATAGTGTTTCCACTTGCCTATTTGGTTACCCCAGATTCTTTCGGTAACAATTTATCAGCGAAATATTTTTGAAATATTGAATTTTGGGGCGGCTGGCTCCTCATAAATAAAGAATACAAACATTTTTAGGTATTTCTTTCAAAACATCACACGTCACGTTCACATCACGTTTTTACGTGTTTCAGAATACTGAATATTCTTCAGTATTGGATGATGGAACTGCCAGCAAAACTAAAAGTATTTCTTCGAGCTTTTCATGTACCCTAGTCCAAAAGTAAACGTTAGGAATTTTTTTATTTCTTCCTCGCTCTCAAGTGACGAGCTCATGACGTTTACGGCCAAACCAAGGGGATTTCCTTTGAACTCGTCCAGAATAACTGGAGTTACCACTGTGCCAATTGATTTGCCCTTATCCCTAAATAAATAAATTAAAAATGTGCTTGGACAATTTACACAGCGCCATCTAGCCCCAAAGTAAGCAAAGCTTGTGCAGATAACTGATAAACTACTTATATACTTTTAAATACATACTTATTATACAGACCAGACCCGTATCAGAAATTAAAACTCATCATTTCAATTTCTGCTTGGCCGGGATCTCTATGTGGTAGACGGTATAAATCTAAATTAACCACTGAGGTCATCAACTCTCCAACAAAATGAAAAATTCCCTAAACCATCATCCTAAAATATGGCGGGTCATTTCACCCTAATATACGGCGAAATTCCTAAATATGGAAACACCGGTTCAATGAGTCCACGCGCTATGCTTGAAACGCGAGTATTTCGGGGCTGGTCTGTTGCTGCATACCGATACGTGAGTGAAATGGATAGATCGATTTGTTTGTAATTGAAAAGTTCTGGGAAAAAAATTTTAGGCAAAAAAAAAGTGGAACGCTGCTTCTCATTTTCTGGTTTTCGAAGTGCTGTAGTGTATTTTTTTATTCGTATGGCATTTTAAGTTGTATAACCATAGAACTATAACAGTTAGGTTACCGACAGAATTACCCCAGACCAAGTTTACATATACACCAATATTTTCTAAACTACCAAACGGTTTTTTTATTAAATAAAGCTAAGAATCTTGATTAAACTCGCTTTCAAATACCGAAAACCGCATCCGACCCGGTCCATTCGTTTGGGAGCTACCGCTATTCCAGTAATATTTTCTTTTTAGTATTCTGCCGTCTCATCTTTTTTTAGTAATGTCTCATCTGCCAAATCATGGTCAAGGCAAACCCCGGGCCCTTGCGCGTATTATTTATATTGACGCCTGGATTATTATTACTGTCATACTCAAATACCTGTCATACTAAATACATGTCATACTAAATACCAGCAAAGTAGGCTTTGCTGAGGTTGGGAAATCTGGTGGTTATACGACTCCTAAAAGTAGGAATATTGTTATTACTGTCATACTAAGTAACTAACGCGCTGTAGCATCAGATACAAGCTTCACCCGCTATCCTAATACACCCAGCTGCAATGCACGGGCCCGTAATGACCCGGTGCATATTGATCCGCGGCTCAAGGTCACGGGCGGGTGCACGCGGCGGGGGGCGATCGGCTGCTGCACAATGTCTACAGGGGTTTTACTGGGGCTGGGAAATCTGGTTATACAACTCCTAGAAGTAGCTATATTATGATTACTATCATACTAAGTAACTAACACGGCTATACCAAAAGATACAATCTTCACCCGCCATCCTAATGAACCTAGCTGCAATGCACGGGCCCGTAATAACTCGGTGCATATTGATCCGCGGCTCAAGGTCACGGGCGGGGTGCACGCGGCGGGGGGCGATCGGCTGCTGCACAATGTCTACAGGGGGTTTACTGGGGCTGGGAACTATAATTTGTGGAAAGTTGAATTTAGCCAGTGACGTGGATAAATAAATAAATATGTATAAATAACTATGTGAATGACGACATGCGGGTGGAAGAAGTGTCGACATGACGAGTGGTAGGCCTAAATGGAAGAAAAGGGACATTCATTCTGGCAAATTATTGAATGTCAACCTTCACCAGTGACGACCAGTGGCTATAGGGCACTCATCTTATCCTGAAACGCCGTCAGGATGATGTTGCTGCCGCACACCCTGCTCAAAGGGAAGCACCTTTTTTCCTCATGATGGCGGAAAACATAATATGTAACACTTTTAAAGACCAATCACGCTACACAACAGCCCACCGCTGTATATTGCACAAATTATACCTTGCCAAACAGCAAATGGGTTCCAAACAGTTTCCTATCTTCTATGGACTCAAATTTCCTTATACTGTAGTTGCCTATCTTACAAACAGATTAGAAAGTTAGCTACCTTCAACTGGCTACCCTCCAGACTGGGGAAGTACCTCCACCTTACAGAATATCGCAGTTTAATAATACTCTTTTAAATAGTATTGTGTTTCTGCCGGTGAGTAAGGTTTCCAATGCTCCATGGGGTAGGGAATTTGGGGAACCGTGGCTTTGGCAGTGGAGTGGCATTTGCCTTTTGCTGCCAGAGCAACGTGTTATATAGGTGGGCAACGCATTAGCGATACTTGGTGTTGCTAATGTTTATAGGCAGTGGTGACCACTTTCCATCAGATGGCCCGCTTGACTGTTTGCCTACCGTATGACATAAAAAAAAACTGGCAATTTCTGTTTGTTATGTGCTAACTTCTATGGCTTCAGATTTCCCTGTAGAATACTGTCCCATCCTGTCACAGATTCAATACGTTAAAGACGTTTCCCAGATGACAGTTAACCGATAGACTAAATTAGATTATGTGCCCCAGTTGCAAGCACCCTGTAGTTGCCCACTGGCGCCACAATAATATAGCACAGTCGGAGCTTCCACGACCTACTTCCGCCGGGCTTGGCTTGTGCAACGTGGCAGATTTGTTGGCGAAACGCTGAGAGTTACTTAGTAGGCACTTTCTTTTGAGTACCTAGTTGTTAGCAGTCATAATGTCACTGCTAGTATGTGACATAATAGGTATGGAATCGGGATTAATCTCGCGATACAGCGAAGCAAGGCCTTCTACAAGGGACTCGGGGGACTTTTTTTTATTCGTAAATATTATTTTATAATTTAGATTTTTTCGCCTAATTAGTATTAGTAGGTATTATTTAATTTATACCTGTCATGTAAATATTTTCTTTCGTCTCATATGGAATTGTGTCTGAAATAAAAGTTTTGAAAATAAATGTTTTATAACAAGGACCCCCCACGTCGCGTCGGTCTGTCTGTTCGCGATAAACGTAAAAACTACTGAACGGATTTTCATGCGGAAATCAATAGACTGAGTTATTCGTTAGGAAAGTTTAGGTGTATAATTCATCAAGGTTACCCGTGCGAAACCGGGGCAGGTCGCTAGTCAAAAATATTATGTCAATTATGCATATGAAACCTGACTAGATTCGATTATGATTACACATTAATTCGCCTGAATGTGCAGGTTCCATCACGATGTTTTCCCTCACCGTAAGAGCATACTCGTATGTTAGCGTTCAACTAATGTATAACTAGTGTCAAATAAGAATAGACTTGGCGGGTCACGTGTCTCGATTTGCGCTGTATGCGATTACCTGCGCGAAATCCCCTCCACTGCCATTTGACAAGTCTCTTCTTTCGTGACGCGGGCTATACATGTCGCAGCCATATGGTTAAATTAGCCGGGTAATTAAACGGCTAGCTTTTTGAGCAATTATTTAGTTGAAAATTTGTCAGTTTCATAAGATTTTATAGTGATGTTGAAAGAACGATATTGCCTCGAGTTTACGCAGCTCTTCCACACATTGTTCCAATGCTAACCTACCCACAATAACTTCAAAGTATAATAATAGTTTGCATTAGGTTTCTATTCGGTTAGTTTAGGTTAGCATTATGACAATGAATGGAAGAGCTCCGTAAAGTCGAGGCAATATCGTTCATTTGACTATACTTTCAAAGTTCATGAATTTGGCCAATTTTCAATTAAATAACTGCTTAAATAGCTAGCCGTTTAATTAACCGGCTAATTTAACCATTTGGCTGCGACATACATAACTCAAAAAAGAGTCATCGCTGCCTCGGGATACGAGTCGGACTTTAACCATTAGGCCGCCGCCGCTCCTTGCATAGTTGATACAACGATGATGGTGTCATAATGAGCTTTTTGCACCGCCATGATTGGCCTCGAGCCTGTAAAAAGGCAGTAATCGGCCCGCTATTACGGTACGGTCGTAGATGAGATGTCATTATTGAGCTGACGCGTAGCAGAGAGGTTGGGTATGTTTTCTTTGAGGGGATTGCTTTCTATGTTATCAATAATTAACAAAATAAATGTGCTTGGATGATTGACACAGCGCCATCTGGTCTCGAAAGTGTGCAACGCTTGTGTTATAAAAGAAATAAAATAAAATTCATTTTTGACTATTTTGTCCATATGTTATGATTCTTATGTTATGTCCATGGTTATGAGTGCTAGATAATTGATAAACTGCTTATATACTTTGAAATACAAAATAAATAACACCCAGACCCGTATTAAAATTCATCATTTCAATTTCTGTGTGGCAGTTAACTGGCTGAACCACTCAGGTCGTCGAATGAATAAATATAATTACAAATTATTCATAATTATTTTGAAGCGTTACTTAGGAGCTTGCCTCAATGAGATCTGTTTCTAAGTGAAACCGTTAAGAGTTTCCGAGGCTTGGCTAACAACATTTACATTAAATGTTCTTGGTGGGATTAGGAACTATGAACGTCATTTCACAGCAGCGTGGCCAGATCGTACCTTTTGGTACGATTTACGTACTATTTGGCCGACTGTCGTACCTTTGGCGTACTTTGCTCTACATCGTACTATTTAGTACGTTTTTACAAAATGCAAAATTTAGCTGAAGGGGGTGGTCACTTCGCCTTTCCTGTCCGCGAAATACCGTAAAATAATGGAAGGAAGGGTTGATTTTGGCCACCGGCACCATTTTAATGACTAAAAATCGTCTCCCCCCCCCCCCCCCCCCCAAGGCCGGTGGAATATAGAAGATAAGGTGAATCGTAACTTTTTAGTCATTTTCGTACTATTTTAAGAGCCCGGACGTACTTTTTTGGAAACTATTGCTGGTAACACTGTTTCACAGATTAGTTACTAGTGGCACTGTAACCCCACCCTAAAAGAAGGGTCCGATGTTATAAGTTTGACTTGTGTATCTGTTTAAAAACCGCACTTACCTATATCGTTAACCGCACATAGTGATCATAGGTAGCTCACGAACGGGTGCTGCCTTGGTGGACTGGCTTACTCTTGCTGTAGTTTTAGGTGGTTTTTCTTAATTATACTAGACATACCTAAGAGTATATAATATAATATAGCGTTCCGGCTCTGCCTGGCATTGTCGAGCACGGTTCGGTCGTGGTTGGCGAGGGATACGTTTATCTACGGCCATAGGGCGGTCAGCGTGTCACTGTGTGTTTCCTTCCTACTTTCTTATCCCCCTCCTTTTTGACGATTGAAAGAGATATTTAATGTCCTAATCAATAAAGAAATTTTGAATTTTGAACAGATAGACCGATTTCGACGCGGTTACCTTTATTTCAAAACCAGTTCAATCCCAATGAATCCTAGCTTTGTTTTATTAAAATCGGCCCAGTAGTTTTTGAAATATATCGGTGCAAAAGGAATCTTTGTCACGTGAATTCCCACATTCGGCGGTTAGGTTCTTACGGATCTGAGAAGGACGGGAGCGACGCTGCGGGCGCAATCAGGCCGGGATAATATTTGTTCAAGGTCAAGGTCGGGCGGGACAATGAATACGGTTTGATTTCCCGGTGTATTTGTTGGCGTAGCAGCCGTTTATTAATATTGCGATTTATTCTATCATAGGAAAGCACAGGACCGGTCTTTGTGGAGATCTCTGGGGGAGGCCTATGCCCAGCAGTGGGCGTCTACTGGCTGATATGATGATGATGATGATGATTCTATCATAAACTAGTGGACCGGGCGCGACTTCGAGCGCGTACATGTACTTTACCCCTACCTACCCTTTTTTCTTGCTTATAAACCTTCCTCTTGAATCACTCTTATCTAAGGCTGCGTGGTGTCCGGCAGAGTAGAATAGTACCAACCCCTTACACTCGTGGGTGTCGTACAAGGCGACTAATGTTTTCGAGGCGAAAGATCTAGTCTCCGTAGGCTGGTAAATGGGCAGCAGCGTTTACTTTTGCTATATTTATAACACTGCGATCTCCAACCCGCCTGCCAAGCGTGGAGATTATGGCAATAACCTCCCCTTTCGTGGGAGAGGCCCTTGGTCCTGCAGTGGACTGTTATGGGCTGTGATGATGATTGTTGAAAACCGCATTAAAATCCGAAGCGTAGTTTAAAAGATCTAAGCTTACATAGATACATACGTAGATACCGGTGGTGGGATGCGACTTCGTTTTATACTATGTATAGATTTGCTTAATTTAATGTCTAGAAATAGCAATTAACTTTTAATGAGGACGTTATAACAAACAATGTATGTATAGCTATTTAAACTTAAATTTTTAGCTTACACAAACTTGCTCTTACAATTTTTTAAGGCTCTGTCACACAGGCGTGGTTATTGCAGGCGTTATTGTGATAGATTTTTTGTGCCAGTAGGCCTAGCACAAGTTGCTCTCGCGCGCGATAAGCGAGGAAAAGCGCGACATAGGTATTGCTATCTCTTTCGTCTTAGTATTGAGAGAGAGAGACAAACGCTCTCTCGCAGCGCGAGTTTTGTCGCGGACACACTTGTGTTAAGGCCACAGGTTGCGCACGGGCAGACCAACATTTTCTGGGTCTCCTTAACCTCTAACCGCTACAAAGTGGAACTTTTCTTTTCCTCAACCACGTAGGATAACCTCCAACTATCACAGTCTTGTTACCTTAATTATTTAATTTATGTAGTAAGTGACATGTTAATTACCTAAATATTTGTTAAGTAACTATAAAGCTTTTTAATTTGCAATAATATTGAACATTTTAAGTTAGTTTCATGTTAACATTTCAGTTTTATTTGTTTTTGTTATGACTTCCGTTTGAAAATGGCGGGAAGCGCGGCAGCCATCTTGATAGTGATTCAAAGGTGATAAAAGGCGATGTCTGCCGTGCTTTCAGGTCTTTGTGCTGCAACCATTGTACTGTACACATTGTCTTAAATTGCTGTGGTAAAGGAAATATACTCCAGTACCGTGGAACATTACTTTTATTGAAATATCTAAATACTTTTATTACAATTCCTTCTTAAACGCATAAAAACTATTAGGTATTGTGAATACGGGTCTTAAGGAAGAGTGACAGACACGTCCCAGGCTCGGATAGCATCTTGCGGCTCAGCAGGCCGCGAATGATTCGATTATGTTCAACCACAGCGGCTTGAATAGTGATGGGGGAGCTTGGATAGGATACAAGAGGTCGCTATGGTTTTTTTGAACACAGATTCTGAGCTAGCTGTATTAACAAAAACAACGCTGTAGGCTAGTTACTAAATAATTTATTCACAATGTCCACAGGGTACCGATTCTGGTGTGCAATGCAGTTATTATTATGTTGCAATGTAACTGTGATGTTACTATAACTACGTCGAGGTATCGAGTCAGTCCCAGCATCATCCCAGTTAAATTGCAGTTAAATCATTGTTCGACCTTTGACACGTTTTCGTTGACAGAATTGAAGGCAGTTTGACAAGTAAGAAAGATGCAACTTAGTAATTTATTATTTATTGGAGTACCAACAGCCATATAAAACCATAATACAACTAAAGTACCAGAAAACGAATTGTGGAAAAGTTCGAACTCATGAAAGTTGCAACTCAACATCTGTCATTTGAATAACAATCACATGAAAGTTGCAACTCAACATTTGTCATTTGAATAACAATCACACGTTTGACATGCGATGCAATTGTAATGTTACTGCAACTGAGACGATTTCCCTACCAGAATCGAAGCCCTGTACAAGTTTATTGAATATTTAATTAGAATTAGACATTTTTTGTGCTATTTAGTGACATGCAAGCAGACAACCCGTCCGATGGTAAGCGGTAACTGTCGCCCATAACATCTACAATTCATACATTTAGGTAGCTGGTAACAAAAGTGCAGAACCGCAGGTGCGTTGCCACTGTGAGGACTAAGATGAAATGCCTCATGCTGTAATTGCGCTGGCTACCTGATCCTTCAAACCGGAACACGACAATGCAAGCATTGCTGCTTGGCGGCAGAAATAGATAAGGCGGTGATACTCACCCAGGCGGACTCCTCAGGCTTGACAGAGTCCTACCATCTGATAAAAGTTAAAGCTTTTAAGAGTTTAGTAATTGAATTATGGTTTATATTCTTACTATTAAATGTATTCAATGGTATGCTAAATGAGTTTCTATCGGTAAATTATTTATAATAAAGCTGTTAAATCGAAAAAAAAAAAACACAAATCCGACCGATTTTGCCGATTTCATTCTTTTTCATAGCTTTGTTTTATATTAATAACATGTAGGAATCCATTTCACGCTCAATTGGATACATTTACTAACGGCCAATTGTAGAAACATACGTTAAAAACGTCAAAGCCTTGAAATAATGTATAATAACTTACATGAAATTTGTATGAAAAACGTTTTCAACCCATAAGACGACTTGAATTTGTTGAACACAGATTCTGAGCTAACTGTATGATTTAGACACGTGAAATTTCAGTATATGTTTCTTGGAACCCTTATCCAGTATTCATATAACCAAAAACACGACGAAATGAATTTTCTATGAAATATTTTGAATTTACTACAATATGTTTCATCATATCAGCCGAAAGACGCCCACTGCTGGGCATAGGCCTCCCCCAGAGATCTCCGCAAAGGCCGGTCAAGTCTTCCAGGGTTTCAGCCATGACTACGATATCGTCAGTAAATCTTGAGGTGTGTGAGGTACTCGTCATTAAAATTGATATCTTATCGAAATGAGAGATTATTTCCTAAACCGGTTATTGAACATAACCGCTTATTCTACATTAATAAGAACATACATTAAGCTAATTACTATAATAATATTCGTATAGAAGGTTAGATATCCTATGATTAACGAAATCCGCATTTGTATAGGTCGTAAGCAAACGCTTTATACTAATAAAGTCTTTTTCAATTACACATTGCACACCAAAGAATATATATGTCGCAGCCAAATGGTTAAATTAGCCGGTTAATCAAACGGCTAGCTATTTAAGCAGTTTTTTAATTGAAAATTGGCCTAATTCATGAACTTTGAAAGTAAAGTCAAATGAACGATATTGCCTCGAGTTTACGGAGCCATTCATTGTCATAATGCTAGCCTAAAGTAACCGAATAGAAACCTTATGCAAACTATTATTATACTTTGAAGTTATTGTGGGTAGGTTAGCATTGGAACAATGTGTGGAAGAGCTGCGTAAACTCGAGGCAATATCGTTTTTTCAACATCACTTTAAAATCTTATGAAACTGGCAAATTTTTAACTAAATAGCTGCTTAAAAAGCTAGCCGTTTAATTAACCGGCTAATTTAACCATCCGGCTGCGACATATACATAAGGATAATAGAAGAAGACAGTACAATGGGCGGTCTTAAAACTAACGTGAACTTTATATGGAGAAAGAACTTAGAAATTGAGATGGATACAAGTAGGTAGAGCACACTAAAGGTTATTTTATTACCCATCTAGTGGACCCGGCGCGACCTCGTTCACGTACACTTTACCTACCCCTTTTTTCTTGCTTATAAACCTTCCTCTTAAGTCACTCTATCTATTATTGAAAACCGCATTAAAATCCGTACGTAATATAATAAGCGTACATAGGTAGAGCTCGTCTAATCTAAAATGACGCGCCCCACTATCGCATTACCGCACACAAGCATGTTTAAAATATGGACGCAATACATATACAAATGCCGTTGTAATTGGTCATTCAGTTGCCGGTGAGATTCAAACGTAGGAGCACGCGTCGTTCATTGGCTCCCACACAGATGAAGTGTCGTTATCAATATTTGCACTCACACATCGAAATCAACTAACTATGTAGTGGGGCGCGTCATCTTAGACTAGACGAGCTCTACTGACGGCGGGAAGCGACTTTGTTTTATTATTTAATTTTCGCCCTAAACTGTTGTTATAGTCACCAAAACATCCCTAGCCTGTGGTTATATCTAATTACTACATTCCTACGTCAGTCGGCTCACATTACCATATTGCTATACTATTGCTATGCTATTATACGGCAAAATCATGGCACCATCGGTCAATTCGGTCATTAGTACTTGCACAATTAACCGCTAGTTTTATCGCTATCCGCCTCTCGTTCCCCCGTATGGTGTGAGACAGGGACGCCGATAGCGATATAGCCTTGGTAAATGAGCAATACATCTGCAAAGTTGCATTGTATTTGTAGCGTTTGAAGTTGTGTTTTGACTAGTATATTGTGAAGAATCGGCTTTGAAATGAAAATACTGCGTTTATTTCTTAAATTATTTGCTTTTGTCTCGTACTTCGTTCGCGTCTTAGATCTGTCTGTCGAGTCCATGCAAGTCAAAGTTCTAAACATAGAAAGGAATCCTTAGAATCTGTTTTAACATTTATTTATCTAGAGAATTGCCTACAGAGTTTACAATAGACTTAGCTAATTGGTTTTGGTACTAAACAAGAGGGAGACGGCATCGTATAATCAAATAGAAAATCTGGAACTTTTAGGCAATTTAAAGACGTTTTCATGCACAATGTAGAGCATTAAAGTAACTATTCTGAAATAGTAGCACAAAAGCCCAATGAACAGTAGAAACATGTCAATAATAAGTACCTATGTAGTAAACGTACTAGTCAAAACACATCTAAGACAAACGCTATCATATCCAAACTACAGTGTCATCACATAAACAAGTCAAGACAATGAGATCATGAGGAGCCAGTACCCCGCCATCCAGCCCTTCAAAGATGACATGAAGGTGCTCACTCTCGGAACGAGAATCAGCGCTGAGCCACCAAGATCCACCGCCTACTACTACGCTGACCTAGAACGGTTGAAACGGAAAGAAGATGACCAGAAGATTAACCAAGAGGAGGAAGAAAGACAGAATGTTAACGAGCTCAGCGAGTATGTGGAGTCCAATGAGGTGGTCAATGACGGGGCTATCAGAGAAGTGCCCCCCTTCAGAGATAGGCAATGGAGTCTTCCAGAGTATAGTACGCCAGAGAATCGGAAGCCTGACGAGACGTACTCGACAGCTGGCACGTTCCCCATGCCAGAACCTAAGGAAAAGGAGCCTCTGCTTGCTGAATTAGAAGTTGTTGGACGTCTTCCGCTGACGCAGCTGGAATCGGGCCCAGGAGTGCGGAGGAGCAGGAGCTGGTACCTCTGCTGTCCGAATATGGGAGAAGAGGAGGTCTCAAGAGATTCGTCGTGGAGGTACTCCAGTCTGAGGCCCGTGACGGCGCCGCCGTTGCCCAGGCAGAATGGGATGATAACCAGTATGGTGAGGATTTGTTTGTACAGTTTTGTCGGGGTTTACTGGCCTGTTTACTCGACTTTTTAAGTTGTTAAAGTTCAGGTTCAGTTCAACTGAACTAATAGCTAACTAGCTATGTTCTCACCGGTTGTGTTAAGCTTTGGAATAGACGGTCCATCATGGTCTGATTCATGACTTGTAATGCCATCTAGTGGCCAAAATTATTTCGTTTTCAAGCCATGCGCGAACCGATTTATACCCGCCGTGATGTAAAATGCCGTTGTAAAGTGCCGTGTGGTGTCCGGCAGAGTAGAATAGCACCAACCCCTTACACTCGTGGGTGTCGTACAAGGCGACTAATGTTTTCGAGGCAAAAGATCTAAGCGCCTCCGTAGACTGGAAAATGGGCAGCAGCATTTTCCATTGTTATATTATAACACTGCGATCTCCAAACCGCCTGCCAAGCGTGGAGATTATGGCAATAACCTCCCTTTTTGTGGGAGAGGCCCTAAATCCTGTAGTGGACTGTTATGGGCTGTGATGTGATGTAAAATGTAAGAGCTTAAGTACATTAACACCTTAAGAATCATATTCAGAGGGCCTAGTGTGAGTTTCGCTTGGATTTTACTTTACTATCGCGTTTGCGTTTACGTCGAAATTAGTATGAAGAAAAAAACTTCATTTACGTACCACTAGACGGCGCTATACATTTTTTCATATTAATTTTCACGTAAACGCAAACGCGATAGTAAAGTAAAATCGAAGCGAAACTCACACTAAGCCCTCTGTGCAGTTGTTAAAAGGTTTTTCATTTATTATTATAAAATATGCTGAGGGTCAAGGTTGACTTCTTGGGGCCCGGGGACAACTAATGACCGCATGTTTGAGCCAAAACAATTTGGCAACCGACGCACCAATTGCCCTGTATGTCTCTGTAGCTGCAGAGGACAGTTTTTTTAAACTATCAATGCACTTAAGCTCTTGGATTTAGACATAGACATAATATTTATTTGGCAATTTCTACGATATAAGTTAACAAAATATTTCTTACTAACATAAATTAGGTTAAATATTGTAGTGTCATGCCAAACTAGGGCTCAGCTCAGCATATGCTGTAGGTAGCGAGACCACAGCGCTGATTTTCAGCTGACCCCTACAGTTAGTGCGTGAATTACTCGCCAAGTGGTCAGATAGGTAACGTAGTGCTGTACATTTTGCGGTGTTTATAACTAATAATATAAATATGTATAAAACCATATGGAGCTATTATTGTGTAATTTTAGTGTATAACTGATAATTAATTTAGATATGTTGGAACAACTCTGCAGCCTATAGGGAGTGATGTTTGGTGTTCATAAAGGTATAGTTTTATGTTCGATTTTAAAGATGTAATCGTTTTCGATTCCTTTATGGGAGGCGGCGGGTTGTTCCATTTACTTACTAATTCCATAATAAACTTGAAAGTTCGTCAAAGGAATGGAATACGTTGTCTGCGAACGTGTTTTCTGATCAATATAATTTGGACACCTTCAAAGCTAGCGTAAATAGGCTGTTTCTAGACAGGCATGCTCCATCTTCGGCCGCATCGTCACTTACCACCAGGAGATATGGGTCAAATGTCTGACTAGTCTAATAAAAAAGAAAGTCATAATAACCAATCGCCGGCGACAAACTGAAGTCCAACCTCACCAATTTCAAACGTGTTCGAATGTATTAAATACATATTGAAATTCGAGATGGAAGTTTCAGTTTTCCACAGGTTTGACTAAGCGTGGCTGTTCAAAACAAATAAGGGTGTCGCTTTCTTATCGCTCGTTGCCTGATGTTATCTGTTGGGTTGTTTAAATACATAACTATGCTTCATTATTTGCTGAAATGTGTTTTCCACTTCCAACATTGCTAGTTGGGTCTGTCACTCTGTCTACGCCCCTATGACATTACTTACTGTGTCGAGGCAACGACCCACAATGAGTATTTTTCTCCGACACTAAGATGACGCCTCTATGATAAGCGAGTGAATTAGAAAATAATGGATTGTGTCTGAAATGAATAACACCTGCCAACGGCTCACCACACTTCACCACTACCTCTGCAAGTGTTTCGCTCCTCCATGAAGCATCCGAAACCGTTGACATCGTCATGCAACACTGCGACAGGACCGACCTAGAAGGGAGCTAGACAGTTGACACAAATTTTTACATAGTGTAAAATGAAGTCGCTTTCGGATGCGGTGGACATGGTCGGACGTCCGACCGATAACGACTTTATTTTATACTATGTAAGGATTAGTATCAACTGCCTAGCTGCCTCCTAGGTCAGCCCGGCTGTAGTATAGTATGTACGCCCTAATTCAACAACAACAAGTTAAGTGAGCGTTAAGTAAGTAAGAGTTGAATACTAACCGATGCTCTTACGGTGAGGGAAAACATCGTGATGAAGCCTGCACATTCAGGCGACTGGATGTGTAACCATGATCCAATCTGGTCAGATTCCCCTGGTAGCAGGGTTATGGAGGTCAGATGGCAGTCGCTCCACTGTAATTACCTGACCTGCCAAATCCTGGATCATGGTCAAGGTGATGATGAAGTTAAGTGAGCTTTACACGTGACAGTGAAATGGTAGTGGTGTAGCGTGATGAGCCAGGGGCAAGTGACACACAGTTAAATTCGTTTTTATTTTAATAAATTCTCATGAATTATGAAAATCGTTGGGATGTTGTGCAGTTCATATCTCGCTGAAGTTGTAACACTTGGACCTCTACCATACGTGCGCCCTGCTTTTACTGAAAGTATGTAGTGAAAGCGAAAGAGGTGTGTCGGAATCGTAGTTTGTGGTACTCGATAGTTTCTGCTTACCCCTTTAGGATACGAGCTTGAGTATGTAATGTATGTATGTTCAGTATATACATACAATAGAAGTGCGCGCATTGCGACAAAATAAACGTATACAGTGAAGTCACAATTGACCGCCCGAATACAAATCGTTCAGTTCAATAGCAGCGCCATTCGTGTCTCCATTGTGGCATTGGTATTGACCGCTTTTATTTGTGCTAATGTAATTTACTGAATCGAATTAAATGTCCGAACTACAGCGGCAGCGGAACAAGACCGTGTGGTCGGCCGAGTAGAATAGCACCAACCCCTTACACTCGTGGGTATCGTACAGGGCGACTAATGTTTTCAAAGCAAAAGATCTAGTCATATTAGCGAGCGGCCACACAGAAAAGACGTATGACGCAGACACGTCGCAGACGCGGCGCCTGTTCAATTTACTGTCATATAAAATGTATAGAAACGTCGGGACGCAAAACATACAGCAAAGACAGGGCGGGGACGGGGTACGGGTTTTAAGTCGCGTCCGCGTCCCGCCTGTGCCCCGTCCGCGACGTGTCTGAGTCTTTTCTGTGTGGCCGCTCGCTTACAAAACATAGTTTAAACCAAGTCTAAAGACAGACCCGGTTTGAACCATGGCCTAACATGTTTTCTTATTACAAAACATGGTTTAACGCTTAGTCCTGTGGTACTAAAGTTAAAACCGCGACCGCCCTAGTTTGGTAGGGTAGGCTGCCAAGCGTGGAGATTATGGCAGTAACCTCTCTTTCGTGGCGGAGGCCCTAAGTCCTGCAGTGGACTGTTATAGGCTCTGATGATAATGATGGCTACAGCGGCTGTCGGGCTTACGTGTTTAATGGTTATAGTTTCTCAACATCCAGCAGGAAATTGCGTCAATATCAAAATGTCAGGATCCCTCAAGCCTGACACACTGATACCAGCATATTGACCACAAATTATACTGCGCGCGCGCAAGCTCCACAGACGTCTCGTCCCTGCTCTTGCGTCTTTTTGAGAGCTCTGTGTTGCACCGTAACCTCCGACCCGAAGTTTATATGGATAGAATCATGATATTTTGTCGGTGACTTGCGTACGAGTTTGCATATCTTGTGTTGCCGATATCGGTGTCATCTTTGGTGTGTATTCCTCTTTAGTTTCTGTCCGTACCTTGTAAAAGAGCCATCGGCAAGTGAATGCGCGCATCTCGCGTGATTTGGTCTGACGCGATCTGTATGACCGAGGGGTCGATAGGACCCTAGCTGATGGTAAGAGGTCGCTTAGTATAACAAAACGCTATTAGTGCGAGCGCAGCGCATAGCCAATCGTGTAAATCAGCTGCTTTTGGGATACTTTAATGTGCTGCCAAGAGGATGTAAGCCATGTCATGTGCCCAGTCTTTCTGTACCCATTTAACCCCCCGCCTCTGCCCTCCAGGTAGCGACAACCAGCAGCCGCGACGACGCCCCCTCCCTCCGCGCAGAGCGAGACGCCCTCGCCCGCGCCCTCTCCGCGGAACGTGCGCGGGCGACCGCCGCGGCAAGAGCCCACGACGCGAGACTAGCGGAGCTGCATGGGGTTATAGCTGAGCTGGTTCGGCGCCGGGCGGCGGATAAGGCTGGCGCTATTCCTGAGGAGGAGGGCTCTGGTAAGTCCATACAAAATTACAAATCACCGACATCATATCGTTGATGTGGACCAGAAAAGCGTTGGGCCGAGGATACTGCCCCGGGGAACTCCTACGGTTACAGTGTTACTGTAATTTCTTTATATACCCACAGGGAAAATACTTTTAGTTTCTCTATGGATATACCAAGACTAGCTCTCAACTCTATATAGAGTGGTGGTACTTTTGCACACTCTCATTGCCACAATAGATGAAAAGCAACGGGCCAAGGATGGTTCCCTGGGGAACTCCTCCGGCCGGCGCTATTCCGGAGGTAGTGCGCTCTAGTAGGTTGCGTTTTGCCATTCTTAATAAGTAATCGATGATGTAGGTAGACCGAAAACCGCGACAGGCCAAGGATACTTCCCTGCAGTGGCGTTACTGTCATACAAGCCCAAAAGCCGGGCTTGCCTTATAAAAATAATTATCGATGAAAAATCAAAGATAATGCGAGCGCGAACTATTTAAAGTTCGCGCTCCTAATGCTTTTCAAACTGCCGCGCCGCACAGCAGCGCCATCGTGCGCCTAGGTTACGAAACACGATCCGAACGCACACGCAAGTTGAGGAAATTAAGACTCGGTCAGTCATCTCGCTCGCACGCGCTGGCTTGTAAGCGGGCTTTGATTCCGGCCGGTATGTCTCTTTCTTACATATGAAAACTGTCCTATAATGAGATATAACTATACATTTGTTTATATAGTAAATTGTTCGAGACTTTAAGCCCTGCATCGCGTATGAAGTTGTACACGGATCTTTGAAAATGGCAACTTCGCGCATGCGCGAATACATATCAACTTCACTATTGTTTTGTTTGAGCCGTTTGGGCGGATAAGTAATTAGATTTTTGTTGTGTTTGTGTTGTCTTTTGTAGTAAAAGTGATTTAATTAGATTGATCAACAATAGACGAAGTAAAGTCCCTTGTGATGGTTTAAAATGTGCACAAGTTTTGATTTGCATGGAAAAGGTACAGTTTTTAATAATTTCTCAGAAAATAACAAATTATTTCCTGATATGTATTCCTATTATACCTATTTCTCAGATTAGTAAATCGCTTATAAGACAATTTCATAGATCAGTGTACCAAACTATTGAATTGTTGGTTGTCTCTCTCATAAGTTATATTGCTGGTATAAAACTGAAGAGTGATAAGTGAGGATTGATCAGTAATGTTGCAAGGGGATGGATTTATTTTTAATAACCGTAAAAACTACACAAACTTCATCTCTCGGCTTGCCTTACTCTGAACCCCTAGGCACGCCACTGCTTCCCTGGTGAATTTCTCCGGGCGTCGGATAAGGCCGGCGCTGCTCCATAATTAGTACAATCATGAAAACAAAAAGTAACTCACTCTCCCCACCTCACGGGAGGGAGGGGTCCCTTTCACAGCATAACATTAGTAATTCTCATATTACCAGACGAGTGCGAGTCGACGACGCAGCCGGCGGGCGCGGCGGCGCCGGACCCCGACGACACGACCGCCAGCGAGCCGCAGGAGACCAGCGACGACGCTGCTGACAGGTGAGTTACAGCTGCAGTTTCGACTAATGCATTTGGTGTCAAATGAAAGGGATTGCCACTATTTGAATTTTTTTACCCGACTTCGTAAGGAGGTTTACGTTATATCTTTGACACGGGCTACAGTCATTTTTGGTAACGTGGCGGAAACCTGCGATCCAGGTTTCTCCACGTTACCCAGCGCCTCGGGGGAAGAACTGGATTATGTGGGACTTCTATCCACTAAAATCTGCACGTTGGTCCACCTCGGTGCAGTTCGATGAGCTCCGGGATCTCAATAGAACACAACCGGAATCCTTCTATCACCGCGCCCGAAGGCAGTTCTAACAGTTCAATGTATTTTATCACATGAGGCGGACACTACATAAAAATTCAAAATGTGACTTTCGATCATCTTTTTTCTCGTAAAACCAATCAAGTTAATCAATGTTACCGAACTTTACACACTTACAGCATACACATTACCCAGCAATATTATAGTTTATGTATTAGATGAAAATATCTCTATTTCTTACACACTTTCGTCCGTACCCCACTCAGCGGGTCCCACTGAAAACCAGCGCTTCGGTTCGCACCGGGGCAAAATGCTGAGTGAGGTCCCTTTTGCACATGCATTACATACACTACTAACACACACCACTTATCTACTACTATACGCATCGACACTGTGCTAGCTTTTATTTGCTTCTGCTTTTATGTGCTTTTTGTTAATTTTTATGTACTTTTTCTTTTCCTCTGTGTTACAAAATGTCGTGTTTTCCAAATTTTTGTGTTGTGGTGTTTCTGTTTGTGTAAATAAATATTTCTTATTCTTATTCTTAAGTGGAGTATCAAAATAAATATTTTTAATAGCAGTCGAGCTCTTTAGTTTTTGTACTATTTATATAAGTACTAAAAGCTTAAATTTTTTCATGTAATATATGTATTTGTCATGATCTGCCATCAGGCTGTCCCCCGGCGCGGCGCTGTCGGCGCGCTGCGAGTCGTGTCGGCTCAGCGAGCGCGACTCGCGGCTCTGCGTCGACTCCGCCAGGTCAGTGCTAGGGGTGACACTACATGGGGACACATAGCAGAGTAGCCCTTGCAGGATGTGGGGTTTCTTGGGGCGTCACTGCGTGGGGACACATAGCAGAGTACCCCTGCTTGCGGGATGTGGAGTTGCTTGGGGCGTCGCTTCGTGGAGACATATAGCACAGTAGTAGAGTATCTCTTGCAGGGTGTGGGGTCCATAGGCTGCCGTGACTGCTTACCATCAGGCAGGCCCGACTAGCGGTTGTGCGTCGACTCCGCCAGGTCAGTGCTTGGGGCGACACTGCGTGGGATGGGGACACACAGTAGCAGAATACCCCTGCTTGGGGGATGTAAAAAAGTAGTGCTAGACTGGCGGAAAAGTGGTAAAAGCTTCTGTTTTTATCGGTTAAGGTGGTATGTAGACATAGACATAGACGTATCTTTATTTGGTCCCATAACACATTAAATAAACTTGACCCATAATAGAGCTGTATTTTATGTACCAGTGTAGTGCTAGATGACACCTTTTATGTTGGCCGTGTGGTGTCCGGCAGAGTAGAATAGCACCAACCCCTTACACTCGTGGGTGTCGTGCAAGGCGACTCATGATTTCGAGGCACAAAGATCTAGTCGCCGTAGGCTGGAAAATGGGCAGCAGCGTTTTCCATTTTTTATATTTACAACACTGCGATCTCCAACCCACCTGCCGAGCGTGGAGATTATGGCAATAACCTGCCCTTTCGTGAGAGAGGCCCTAAGTCCTGCAGTGGACTGGTTTGAACTGTAATGATGAAAGCTTGATATGTTTCTGCTGGTGACTAAGGTCTCCAGTGCTCCATGGGGTGGGGATTTGGTGAACCGTGGCTTTGGCAGTGGAGGGGCATTTGCCTTTTTGCTGCCAGAGCAACGTGTTATAGAGGTGGGCATCGCATTGGCGATATTCTTAGTGTTGCTGATGTATATAGGCAGTGGTGACCACTTTCCATCAGGTGGCCCGCTTGTCTGTTTGCCTACGTAAAATATATTTTTTTATTTATGAACAAATTTGTTGGCAGATGCTGTCAATCGGCACGCTTATCCCGGGGCGCGTCCCCCGGCGGCAGCGCGGACCGCGAGCGGGGGTCCCCGCCTACTGTTGATGCCGTCACTACCGGTGGGTACACAACACTGCATACACACCTCTGCCTCTGCCCTGGCATTACTGACGACCATAGACGGAGGTGACTATTTTCCATCAGGTGGCCCGCTTGCCTGTTTATCTGCCATATTACATGAAAAAACTAAGTGCGGTATTAGCTTTCCCCGGTCTTATAGACAAATGGTTCATCCCTCAGGTCGCTGCCCATCACGCCAATCCAAGATGGCGTCGCGGGTGCGACTGCGGCGAGCAAGGGATCGCCCGCCAGTGGATGAAGATGACGAGGTATGTGACCAACGGGGGGATAAAGGGATAAGGTTGCCGGTAATGTTGGCAAGCGGAGTTGTCGAAACTGGGTGTGGGAGCTGTTGGGATCTTTTGTCGTATTAGGGAAGTGAGACCCATTGGGTAAGGTGTTGGGTAACAGTGTGACGTATTGGGGTTTTTTGTCGCATTGGGTAACAGTGTGACGTATTGGGGTTTTTTGTCGCATTGGGTAACAGTGTGACGTATTGGGGTTTTTTGTCGCATTGGGTAACAGTGTGACATATTGGGATTTTTTGTCGCATTGGGTAACAGTGTGACATATTGGGGTTTTTTGTCGCATTGGGTAACAGTGTGACATATTGGGATTTTTTGTCGCATTGGGTAACAGTGTGACATATTGGGATTTTTTGTCGCATTGGGTAACAGTGTGACATATTGGGTTTTTTGTCGCATTGGGTAACAGTGTGACATATTGTGGTTTTTTGTCGCATTGGGTAACAGTGTGACATATTGGGTTTTTTGTCGCATTGGGTAACAGTGTGACATATTGTGGTTTTTTGTCGCATTGGGTAACAGTGTGACATATTGGGATTTTTTGTCGCATTGGGTAACAGTGTGACATATTGGGGTTTTTTGTCGCATTGGGTAACAGTGTGACATATTGGGGTTTTTTGTCGCATTGGGTAACAGTGTGACATATTGGGATTTTTTGTCGCATTGGGTAACAGTGTGACATATTGGGATTTTTTGTCGCATTGGGTAACAGTGTGACATATTGGGTTTTTTGTCGCATTGGGTAACAGTGTGACATATTGTGGTTTTTTGTCGCATTGGGTAACAGTGTGACATATTGGGTTTTTTGTCGCATTGGGTAACAGTGTGACATATTGTGGTTTTTTGTCGCATTGGGTAACAGTGTGACATATTGGGATTTTTTGTCGCATTGGGTAACAGTGTGACATATTGGGTTTTTTGTCGCATTGGGTAACAGTGTGACATATTGTGGTTTTTTGTCGCATTGGGTAACAGTGTGACATATTGGGATTTTTTGTCGCATTGGGTAACAGTGTGACATATTGGGTTTTTTGTCGCATTGGGTAACAGTGTGACATATTGGGATTTTTTTGCCGCATTGGGTAACAGTGTGACATATTGGGGTTTTTTGCCGCATTGGGTAACAGTGTGACATATTGGGATTTCTTGCCGCATTGGGTAACAGTGTGACATATTGGGATTTTTTTGCCGCATTGGGTAACAGTGTGACATATATCACACTAACATAATAACAGGTAACAGCAGAAAACATATTTAGACTTCTGCGCATTTATGATCAGAACAATCAATAAAATGAATATAAGGTAATAAAAAACAATCCATCCCCAGTCGTGGACAACGGAGACGGCTGAACGCGCGGCGCTAGCAGTGTGTGCTCAGGCGGACCTTCGGGAGGCTCTCGCCATCGCCGCCAACGACGGTATGGACAGATACACACACACACACACATACTCATACACACGCACACTGACAGTACAGGGGCGCATATGCAAGCAAGAACACACACGTACGCACGCACGTTCTGACAATTCCTATATCACTCCCCGTCATTCGACTGGCAATTTCCGTGTCACAATTCCCATGTTACTCCCCGGCCTCTTCTCTGGCAATTCCCGTGTCAGTCCCCGGTCATTCCTCTGGCAATTCACGAGTCACTCCCCAGCCACTTCTGTGGCAATTCCCGTGTCACTCCCCGGCCAATCCTCTGGCAATTCCCATGTTACTCCCCAGCCACTTCTGTGGCAATTCCCGTGTCACTCCCCGGCCAATCCTCTGGCAATTCCCGTGTCACTCCCCGGCCAATCCTCTGGTAATTCCCGTGTCACTCCCCTGTCAATCCTCTGGAAATTCCCGTGTCTCTCCCCGGCCTCTCTGGCAATTCGCGTGTCTTTCCCCGGCCTCTGGCAATTCCTGTGTCTCTCCCCGGCCTCTGGCAATTCCTGTGTCTGTCCCCGGCTTCTCCTCTGGCAATTCTCGTGTCACTGCCCGGCCACTTCTCGCCACTTCTCTAGGCTACCTGGAAGAAATCGCTTTAATCGACAAGACCGCTAGCTTTATCTTTCTTTTTTCTTTTGTGTATAACCAATAAACAAATTCATTCATTCACCCACCAGGCGAGGCGCTATCGGCGACGGTGTCAGCGTGGCGGGCGCGGTGTGCCAGACTCCACGCCGATGCTAGAGTGTTGAAGGGCGCTTTGAGAAGAGCCACTGATACTGCGCAGAGGTACGGGTTCTGTGTTATTACCATGTTTTTTTATTTAATTTTCCACTATGGTGGGCCGTATGGTGTCCGGCAGAGTGGAATAGCACCAACCCCTTACACTCGTGGGTGTCGTACAAGGCGACTAATGGTTTCGAGGGAAAAGATCTAGAGTCTCCGTAGGCTGGAAAATGGGCAGCAGCATTTTCCATTGGTATATTTACGCCTGTCAAGCGTGGAGACTATGATATTAATCTAAGGTTTAGCTTTGAAAGGAGGTCCAGACAACTCAGCCTTTATGACCAATAACGTTGAGCGATATGTTTGTTAGTGAACTTTTACTGTAGCTGTAATTCTCCAATCGCTGTGGGAAAAAAGTTAAGGTTCTATTTCCGGGGTGCGCTGTCTTATTAACTGCTATCCTCCATAACTTTTTTCCCACAGCGATTCAAGAATTGTTGCCAGAGTAAAATTAAAAAAAAAAACCATTTCAAAGACATATCGCTCAACATTATTGATCGTTATGGTTGAATTATCCAGTACAAAATGAAGTTTATTTTAATTGATCATAACTTTTTCTATAGCGGTAATTCGAGAATCACCGCTATAAGTAAAAGTTGTAGACAATAAAAAATGCTATCAAATTACATATCGCTCGACGTTATTTGCCACATATACTGGGGTCCATACATTTTTGCTCGTCCGCCTTTGTGATAATAGTATGTCTATATGGCAGTGGTGACCACTTACCATCAGGTAGCCTGTTTGCCTACGACATAAAAAAAATTACTGCGATAATTTAAAACACATTCTATGTGCAGGGTATCCCGCTGGGCAGCCGCCCAGGAGTCGTGCGTGGTGTGCGTGTGCGCAGCCTTGAGGGCTGCCGATCGAGCGCTCGAGGCCTACGACGTACTACTCGCCTTGCAGGAGACCAGCCAAATGGACGGGGAACAGGTATGGACGGGGAAGGGTGGGGGCGGGGAACAGGTATGGATGGGGATAGGTATGGGCGGGGGACAGGTATGGGTGGGGATAGGTATGGACGGGGAATAGGTATGGGCGGGGGACAGGTATGGGTGGGGACAGGTAGGGGCGGGGGACAAATATGGGTGGGGACAGGTATTGGCGGGGGACAGGTATGGATGGGGACAAGTATGGGTGGGGACAGATTTGGATGGGGACAGGTATGGGCGGGGGATAGATATGGACGGGGAACAGGTACACGGGGAGTAGGCACTGAGTGAATAAAGATGAATGGCAGTTGTTGCGCGGTAGTACAGTTATGCGCAGTAGCGGCGGAGATGGCGGGAAGCGTTCTCGATAGTTTCACGATCCGAATGATATTTCTAGTTGCTTGTCTTGTTTTAATAATTTATCTTATTTTAACTCTCTGTTACCAGCGCACGGCAGCCACGACAGTAGCTTGGTCCCTACTACGGCGGTTGGAATCGGAACGGTCGCGCGCCGCCGCGGTGGGAGAACCACTGCTGGCGCCAGGACCTTGGCTGCAGCAGACTATCAGGTAACTGACAGACAGACAGACAGATACTCAAGTCCCGGTGTCGTACAGGCAAGTCACCTTTCTTCAGGTGGTAGGACTCTGTCAAGCCTGAGGAGTCCGCTTGGGTGAGTACCACCGCCTTATCTATTTCTGCCGCCCAGCGACAATGCTTGCATTGTCGTGTTCCGGTTTGAAGGATACGTTAGCCAGCGCAGTTACAGGCATGAGGCATTTCATCTTAGTCCTCACAGTGACATCTGCGGATCTGGATTTTTGTTAACTGCTACCTAAATGTATGAATTATAAATGTTATGGGTGACAGTTACAATCAATCAATCAATCTTCTACCCACAGTGCGATCCCAACCGAAGGCCCGTCATGGGACGCCGACTGCGAGCGAAGGCTACGATCCCACGCCGCAAAGTTGAAAGCCGACACGGTAGCGTTAAGAGCGCTGGCGCCGCCTCCTAAGCTGTTCTCCTATCATGGTAAGCTGGTGAAGTCTGATAGGTGTTTCTTGTACAGGTGTGAAAGTAATAGTAGTCATTTCCTGTATAGATGACCCAATAGTCATTATCTGTGCCGATGTCAATACTCGAATAGTCATTAGCTGTGCCGATGTCAATACTCGAATAGTCATTAGCTGTGCCGATGTCAATACTCGAATAGTCATTGCCTGCACCGATGTCAATACTCGAATAGTCATTGCCTGTATCGATGTCAATACTCGAATAGTCATTGGCTGTACCGATGTCAACACTCGAATAGTCCTAGCCTGTATCAATGTCAATATTCGAATAGTCATTCCCTATGCCGATGTTAATACTCGAATAGTCATTGCCTGTATCGATGTCAATACTCGAATAGTCATTGGCTGTACCGATGTCAACACTCGAATAGTCCTAGCCTATATCAATGTCAATATTCGAATAGTCATTCCCTATGCCGATGTTAATACTCGAATAGTCATTGGCTGTGCCGATGTCAATACTCGAATAGTCATTGGCTGTACCGATGTCAATACTTCAATAATCATTGGCTGTACCGATGTCAATACTCCAATAGTCATTGGCTGTACCGATGTCAATACTTCAATAATCATTGGCTGTATCGATGTCAACACTCGAATAGTCATTGGCTGTGCCGATGTCAACACTCGAATAGTCATAGCCTGTATGAATGTCAATATTCGGATAGTCATTGCATGTACCGATGTCAATACTCCAATAGTCATTGGCTGTATCGATGTCAACACTCGAATAGTCATTGGCTGTGCCGATGTCAACACTCGAATAGTCATAGCCTGTATGAATGTCAATATTCGGATAGTCATTGCATGTACCGATGTCAATACTCCAATAGTCATTGGCTGTATCGATGTCAACACTCGAATAGTCATTGGCTGTGCCGATGTCAACACTCGAATAGTCATAGCCTGTATGAATGTCAATATTCGGATAGTCATTGCATGTACCGATGTCAATACTCCAATAATCATTGGCTGTATCGATGTCAATACTCGGATAGTCATTAACTGTACCAATGTCAAAATTGGAAAACGAAGGCTACGATCCCACGCTGCAAAGTTGAAAGCCGGTAGCGTTGAGAGCGCTGGCACCGCCGCCTAAGCTGCTCTCCTGTCATGCCTGGTGGGATGGAGTGGTGTGAAACTGATAGGCATTGGCTGTACCGACGTCAATGCGCCAATAATCATTCCTGTACTGGTATCAAAACAACAATAGTCATTCCTTATACATTATAAAAGTATTTAAGTAGTATATCAGTTATCTAGCACCCATAGCACAAGCTTTGCTTAGTTTGGGGCTAGATGGCGCTGTGTGAATTTGTCCACGAATATTTATTTATTTATTATTTATTTATAAGGAACAACAATAGTCATACTTAAACATTCCTTATACCAGTATCTAAGCAACAACGGTGACGTCCCTATAACCTTACACAAGTTTCACTATTAAAAAAAAAAAGACATCTTGGCGTTAATGTCCCGGTTGTGCTCTCGCGCACGAGGGCCCGGGGTCCGCCTTGACCATGATCCAGGATTTGGCAGGTCAGGTCATTACAGTGGAGCGACTGCCATCTGACCTCCATGACGCTGCTACCAGGGGAACCTGACCAGATTGGATCATGGTTACACATCCAGTCGCCTGAATGTGCAGGTTTCATCACGATGTTTTCCCTCGCCGTAAGAGCATCGGTTAGTGTTCAACTAATGTACATAACTCAGAAAACAGTCATTGGTACATGGCGGGGGCGGGATTCGAAGTTCACATAAGCTTCACTATTAATATCCCCATAATTTGTCCCACAGACAGCTCCGACTCGGAAGGCTCTCGTTCGGCGGACGGCTGCGAGGCGATGGCAGAGATGGAAGCAGCCGTCACCATGCAGGTGAGACCTTACGAGGAGTGGTGACCACGCAAAGGTTCGGCGAAGGGACGAGGCAGCCACCAAGATGGAAGGTCGTCATCACAGCCCATGACAGTCCACTGCAGGAGTAACGGCCTCTCCCATGAGAGGGGCAGTTGTCCATAATGAAAAATTCATCAAAATTAACTGAAACCACATTTTCCCAAGATCCATTGTGAATACGGCTACTGGTCTGTCTGCCCGTTCGTCACTGCGTAGTATATCAAAAAAAATTACATGTTGTATGGAAATTTGTATAAAAAACATAGCCGTTTAACCTCGTGTCACTCACAGGAGGTGTTGCAGTCCCGCGAGGCGGCGGCGGCCGCGCGCTGCCGGGCGCCGCCCGAGCAGGTCAGCTATTTTACAATACTAGTTTATTATCTAAATGAGGAGTTTTCCAGTAGGTATTGATAGTTGGTTTCAAAAAGCATCAATAGATGGCGCTCCTACAATTTTGGTAATCTTTTTTATAATCTGTATGATGGTGGCAGTGATTTCATGCAACCAACTAATAATATACATAAAAATAAAATGTTTATTAATATAAAACAAACTTTTAAAGGTTGAACGAAGTGTAAAAAGAAATATTTATGGAAGTTGGCACTATGTTCCATTATTATTACAACCTCTAAAATGGTTGAAAACTATTGACAAATACAATATTATTCAATACAACGTACCCAGTGTTTATATCCTGTTTGCTAAGAACCTATTTCAAGCGATTATCAATTACCAAAATTGTCGGGGCGCCATCTAGTGAGTGGTTAGGAATGCTTTAGATACCTATTGGAAAACTGCTCATTGATTTAGTAGGTTCGGAGATTAGCCCGACTTTCTGATGGAATGGGCATTCTGGTACTAGGGATATTCTGATTTAGTAGACGTTCTGATGCAGTTGACATTTTGATGTAGTGACGTTCTGATACAGTAGACATATTGATGGAATGGACGTTCTGGAGGAGTGGACGTTCTGGAGGAGTGGACGTTCTGGAGGAGTGGACATTCTGATGGAGTGGACGTTCTGATACAATAGACATTTGAAAACAACATACTTGCTTAACTTACCTTCTATCCTTTCCAGCCGGAAGGCAGCACCCGTCGCGGGCACTGGCTGGAGTCGCCCGCAGAGACCGACCTTTGAAACTTGGATCGCTGGACTTCCACATCGCTAAATACAGACAGAAAGCGGTCATGCGTTCTCGTTTTGCGTTCTAGGGTAGAGCTCGTCTAATCTAAAATGACGCGCCCCACTATCGCATTAACTCCCACAAGCAAGTTTAAAATATGGACGCAATACATATACAAATGCCGTTGTAATTGGTCATTCAGTTGCCGGTGAGACACCAACGTAGGAGCTCGCGTCGTTTGATTGGAGCAGTCGACGCTCCCACACAGATGAAGTGTCGTTATTAATATTTGCACTCACACATCGAAATCAACTAACTAAGTAGTGGGGCGCGGCATTTTAGACTACACGAGCTCTACAGACATTTGTTCAGGTTGACAACAGTTGTGTGGGTGTGTCTATGTAACGTAATATTAAGACAATGAACGCAGAACGCGTGACCGCAAGTTCGCTTTCTGTCTGGTAGCACCCTAAGTAACAAGACGTACATGAGTTATTATTCGTAGGCCTGACGCTGACTCAGTATTCTCTGTCTGAAAAGTTTGGGTCGACATATTTCCGATACCATACTAAAATCGTACATCACAAATAATACAGTTCTTGTTTGTTTTGAATTGGAGTGTTGGTAATTGCATATCACTGCTGTCCATTGTCTCGGCTACGGAGGTAGAGCTCGTCTAATCTAAAATGCCGCGCCCCACTATCGCATTAACGCACACAAGCAAGTTTAAAATATGGACGCAATACATATACAAATGCCGTTGCAATTGGTCATTCAGTTGCCGGTGAGATTCAAACGTAGGAGCACGCGTCGTTCATTGGCTCCCACACTGATGAAGTGTCGTTATCAATATTTGCACTCACACATCGAAATCAACTAACTAAGTAGTGGGACGCGTCATTTTAGACTAGACGAGCTCTACGAGTTGGTTAGCTCTAATACATTAGTCGCCATCTACAATATCCATCAATGGATTGGTGAAAATGGGTCCATTCGCTGACACCTGTGAGTGTACCTACTAATTCTCATTCTGAATAGGTCATCCTGGCGTTCATGTCCCGGTTGTGTTCGCGCGCGAGGGCCCAGGGTCCGCCTTGACCATAATCCAGGATTTCGTTAGGATTGGGTCGAGTTGCTGCGAACCCAGGGTTTGGTGCTTCCAGTCAATTTTTTTCGGGTTGGTGCTACGTACATCTCTCCCGAACACTACATGGCTAAATGTTAGAATAAAACTTGTTGAAACAAAAGTATTGAAGTATCGGCTATAGGGGCTTCTAAACCTCTTTATCCAAATACCTACATAATAAAACTTTCGTTATTGGATTGGTATTCTGACTACACTGTAACTAAATGGGAAAAAAATACTAAATATAGAAACTTTGATTCCTTGGGGGACGTGCTTGGAACGTATGATTCTAAAAACATGTACAGTCTATCGACCTTCTCAAAACCAGTATAAAATGAGCTAGCGTCTAATTAAATAATAATTATGCATGCACAATTCACACAGCGCCATCTAGCCCCAAAGTAAGCAAAGCTTGTGTTATGGGTGCTAGATAACTGATAAACTACTTATATACTTTTAAATACATACTTACTATACGTAACACCCAGACCCGTAACAGAAATTAAAATTCATCACTTCAATTTCTGCTCGGCCGGGAATCGAACCCGGGACCTCTACGTGGCAGACTCTTAACCAACTGAACCACTCAGGTCGTCTATAAAACTAAAAACGCGTATAGCTACTCCTTTTTTACTAGTTTCGTGTAGGTCGATACGCTGCCTTGTGTACAATGCAACAGCATTTATCTAGGTAGATATTAAAAATTGCAAAGATAAAATTAACAAAATATTCACGAATTGTCTATTACGTACTAATAAAATAACTGTAACATATTGTAAAATTGATATAATAGGTATTACTAGACGAGTCTATTGAAAGTTATTGTATAATAGATATTATACCTCCTGTATTTCTCTAATCGTAATGTATCTTGAAAATATGTATAATAAATTGAAAATATCACACTAATTTTAATAATATTATATAATAATGTTAATAAGAAATTATGAATTGATAAAACTATGCATCCAGTAAATACATCGAAGATATAAAAAGAGGCTAAGGTAATTCCAGATTGTATATTCATATATCGCTTGGGTTTGCTTGTCTGTAACAGTGCTCTACCTTTTAAATATAGTTTTATCATAAATAGCTTAGCGCATAGTGCCAGTTACAGAGGTAATGTTTTAATCTACGTTATACATGATTTTGTATGTTAAGTTTAATACCTAATAAATGCATTTTGTTTTAAATATACACTGTTGGTATTTGTTTCTTCGACAACACCCTTTTTCGATTTCAAATCCCCACATAGGCGTAGGAAGGGGGGGCGGGTGGTCCGTGCCCACCCCAGAATGGTCTGGGCACATAAAAAACTTCACCCGAACATAATTTCAATGAAATACAACCGAGGAATCCACAAACTTTTTTGCAAAGGAGTGTAAGTATATTGAGTCTAATGGTGGACTAAAACCTCGACTCTAGGTTGGTTGCCTAACTTTTGCTCTTTTCAGCTTGTATCGCATTTTTTTAAACAAAACGTCGAATTTTGAAAGGACACATAGCCATTTCAAATGACAACCACATTCCATTACAATTAAATTAGAATGAAAGCTACATTGAGTTCTCTTTCCTAAAGTTGGGTAACAAACTTATTATGTTCTCAAAAAAGGGCAACGCGCTTATTACATTAAACTAAATTCAGAAGCAAAAAGTGTGAAAGCAAATCAAAGTGGAATGTATTGCTAATCAAATAAGGTCCACTTTCGTATCACTTATATTAGGTTACGCGTCGCTCCGCTTCTCAAAAGGCGTAATATAAATTATCCAAATGTAACAAGCGCGTATTTCAGGGTTACCTACAGATAGAAGAAGAAAGAAGAAACATGTTCCGACCGCACCTTAGACAATGAAAAGTTGAAAAAGAATCTAAATAAATGCCCTATCAATTCAAGGAGGGTCCTAATATTTCCATACTTACTGGCAGAGCAACATGCTTCGCAGTTTTAACACCTTAAGCGCCAAGGCCATAGTGACTGTCCCACCAATTTTAGAATAATAAAAAAAGTCTTCCAGTTTTTTTATGTGTATCTTAATTGATACACGTGGCCCAGGAAATAATTTTAGACAAAAACCTTTTCCCAGGCCGCGTGTCTCAAAAAAGATACACTACAAAATTTTATTTGTATAGAAAGCGTGAGCATGAGCGATACACAAGTCAAAACTAACTAGAGGACTGTGTATCTAAAATGATACACAAGTGTTGAGACAGTGTGTGCAATAATGATACACATGGCGCTGAGGGTGTTAAAGGTGAGAAAATAGTTTGCGAGGGCGACCGGAGGCGGGCAACGCATTGGCGATACCCCTGGCGTTGCTGATGTCCATAAGCAGAGACCACGCACCATCAGGTGGCCAGCTTGTCTGTTTGTCAGTGTACTCTGTAGAGTGACATAAAAACATGGTTTTGTCAGGTGGTAGGACTCTGTCAAGCCTGAGGAGTCCGCCTGGGTGAGTCATCATCATCACAGCCCGTAACAGTCCACTGCAGGACTAAGGGCCTCTCCCACGAAATGGGAGGTTATTGCCATAATCTCCACGCTTGGCAGGCGGGTTGGAGATCGCAGTGTTTAAATATAATAATAGAAAATGCTGCTGCCCATTTTCCAGATACAGAGACTTTTGATATTTTGCCTCGAAAACATTAGTCGCCTTGTACGACACCCATGAGTGTAAGGGGCTGGTGCTGTTCTACTCTGCCGGACACCACACGGCCTGGGTGAGTACCACCGCCTTATTTGTTTCTGCCGCCAAGCGACAAAGCTTGGATTGTTGTGTTCCGGTTTGAAGGATAAGGTAGCCAGCGCAATTAAATGTATGAGGCATTTCATCTTAGTCCTCACAGTGACGACGCACCTGCGGTTCTGCATTTTTGTTACCTGCAACCTAAATGTATGAATTGTAGATGTTATGGGCGACAGTTACCAATTACCACCAGGTGTGCTGTCTGCCTGTTTGTCACAGAATAGCATAAAAATGGATTCTACATTTGTTGCTACATATTTGGACCTTTTTCATTCATATTTAGAATATTCCGCCACGGATGACTGATTAGGGATAACAAATAAAATCAAATGCGTTGTGAATAAATATTTTATTTATACATAATAATAATAATGTTGCTGTAACAACGGTCGGCCGCGGAATGTTTCGTCAGTGGCCTTACTATCGCAGTACCATAGTATAATTATTTTGTTTGTGGCAGTATTATAGTCATCTCCGCTGTTTTAATCTGGTACTAAGGCGGATCCCACATGCTTAGCTATGTCGTCAATAATTTATCAAACGCAATTTTTCATGAATTCAAACCTTTCATGAAGTTTTTGTGCAATAATGTTTTATAAATGAATAAATCTTAGTGCCTATAGTTGCCGTGAAATCAACCCACGCTATTGCCAATCAAGTTTGACTCGAATAGTTAAAATTTGCCCACTGGCCACGTAGTGCGACCGCTTTGTCCTACTGATCGGACGACATCGACATTTCCGCGAACCGAAACTATCTCCATGGACATTGGTTATATTTCTAGAAATAAGTGGCGTGTGTAAGAGCGAATACGTCACATAACAGCGGCGTAAAGCAACGTGAGATCCGTCCGCATTTAATTCTTTGCAACGAACAGCTGACCCAGCGCATTTACAACATTTCAATGATTCAAACAATCATTTCGAATAACAAATAGCTAGTCTTACCACTGCGAATGTACCAGCCGCGGGCCGACCCACGAGTTCTTACGTACCTCCCGCGAACGGGTACTCACCTAGATTAAGTAGACTATATACAATGTTTACTTATAATACCTGTCTTAAAAATTATTATACAGGAGTTCAAAGTCGTGTTGGTACACTTGGCTAGGCTTGGAGACGTGGTCTCGACACGCCGTATGTATGACAGTCATACACACAAATGTATGAGCTTACAATAAGAATAGGAATGGGTCAGAGGCAGTCACTCCACGCATGGGACCAAATCACTTCAATTTGGTATGAAAATATTCCTAAAGAAAAGACTAATATGTATGTTACAATATTTGGGAAACAAGAATATTGTTGTCTCGCAGTCTGACGCGAGCGCTCGCGTCCACTACCTATCCCTTTCACACTGGCGTTAAGTTGCTAGAGGTAGAAGAGGCAAGGCAAGCGCTCGCGCGGATGCGAGCGATACCAAAATAGGGTTGTTGAAAATGTTCCTATTTATTCGAGTGAAGCCCAACGACCCGTCCCATAGTTATTGTAACCGCATCAAGTAAGTAGTAATAAAAAGTAGAATTTAAATCTCATGAGAAAACACATTTTAGGAGATCTTGTGTCAAATAACATCATAAGTGTGAAAACTTTGCAACAATTTTCCAAATAGTGCAAAATTTAAAACTTTGGTCGGACATAGTTTTCTTTTGCGTATTCCGAAATAAGGTCTTATAAGATTTTATAGAAATAGTTGTTTTAGATCATAGAAAATCAGTCGCAGCGCGCGCTCGGCTCTCAAAAGGACTAGACAATAGAAATGCATCAGTTTTTCTTGACTTAGATACGAATATTACCACGTATTTGGAATCAATGTCCTTGTCGAACCAAAAGAGATTATCAAAAAGCAACATCATCACATTTTACTGTGGATATGGTCATCAAACATCATCATCAAACCTACACATTCAGGCGAGTGTATGTGTAACCGTGATCCACAGCCACAGAGGTCGGACAGCAGTCGCTCCACAGTAATTACCTGATCTGCCAAATCGAGGATCATGGTCAAGGCTGACCCCGGGCCCTCACGCGGGATATTGAAGGCCAGATTATGACAGTCATCGACCATATTTGTTTACATTATTTCATGTAAAATTCCAATAAAAACAAAACATTTGGATTCAAGAGCGCGCACTGGAAACGGCAGTCACTGTCACGTCGTCGATATTTAAAAATTAATGATAACAATATAGAAGTAAGTTTACTAAAATATCCTTTGTATAATATAATAATATCTTTACACAATTAAAACGATAAAATTCTAAATCAAACATAAAAAGATTTCAGTCTTCATTTAATGCGCCTCGGTTCAAAGTCCTTACATCATTGCCATCATTATCAAAGGGGCTGCAACTGCCCACTGCTGGACAATTCCAACATTGGACTAGTATGGTTTAGTAGCATGTCATCCCATTCCCAAACTCTCGGTTATGGCAGTGCCCAGACGCCCTAATTACCAATTCGGGCAGGTCCCAGCCGACTCCATAATTAATTCTAGCAATTCCCAGATAAACCCATTACTAATTCAGACAGTTCCCAGACGACCCAATTCCTAGATCGTCCCGTTCCCAAGTGACCCCATTGCCAGATCGTTTTGATACCTGGCGATGAATGTGAAACGTTAAACTACCCTACAAAAATATACCAGTCCAATGGTGCCTCTATTATAGAGATTGGCAAAGAGAGAGCCTTGTCCAACAGTGGGCGTCCTGCGGCCTTAATAATGATTATGACAACCATACATACATTCCAATATTATTCGACTACCGTCTTCCGTTTTTCCGTACATTTGACGGTAGTTTTGTACATCCAGACATTTCTTCAAATTTGTGGGTACTCGCGATATACAGGCTGTTATTAAGTATGAGATGATCATGAATATAGTTAAGATTTTTAGAATATAGGAAAATGTTATAGTGAAATTTAAGTAAACAAAAAATGGTTTATTTTAAAACTAATCGACAGGGGATTTTGTATTTTATCTTAATGAAAAGGATCAACAATGTATCCCAGCCTATATGACCAATAGCGTTTTCTCATATTCTACAACTTTTACTTTGAAATTATTATAATTTTAACGATCAATTCAGTTTGACTTGAATAGCATGTGTAATGTAACAATAAACAAAAATAAATATATAAAATAAATTGTCTGAAATAAATCCTTAAAAATTCTGATAATACAAACAGATATCCCACAAACTGCGTTTGTATTGGCTCTTACTTTTTATAACAGCCTATAATATCCACGCAACATTTTCCAGTCCCAATCTTTGAGGCCATTCGCCATATCTTTCTGATGCGCTTATTCCATTCAGAAGCAAAAAGTGTGAGAGCACAGTGGAATGCATTGCTAATAAAATGAGGTCCATTTTTGTATCACGCTTAATATAAGTGATACAAAAATGGACCTTATTCTTTGAGCTATACATTCCACGTTGATTTGCTCTCACGATATTTTCTTATGAATTTAGACGATTGAATTTAGTCAAATGAATTAAGCGCATGCAGTCAATATAAACGAGTTTTCATGTAAAGTACTGCACGCACTCTCAACTATAGAAAGAGGGTGTTACAATCTATCTGGCATTTGCTTTGCTGGCAAGAACCGTCTCTATAGAATTCATGAACGACATATTTATTTAGTGCGAAGACATTTTGCTGAACGTAAAAAGATAAACTTGCTTTCAGCCATCGCACTCCTGCACCACATCTTCGGTCTCTGTCGTTGGGGTTACAGGATGTTGAAAATGGTACGAGCTGTCATTTTTAAATGATCCAGAAGTGAGCCAGGGATGCTTCGTGAAAAAAAATTAAATTATTTAATTATCTGATAAATTAATACACTTTTTTACACAAGTTACACTATATTTATAAATAAATTTAATATATTCCGACCGGTTTCGAATTAATCATCATCTGGTAATGATTTTAACAAATAAATAAAAACAAATAAAATTAAAAACATTGCCAGATGCAATTCATACGAAACCGGTCTCAAAATATTACGTTAATTTTCAATTATAGTGAAACTTGTGTAAAAAGAGGTTTCAATTTATCTTACAAATTAATTCTCTTCCTCACAATCTAGACCGCATTCTGAATCCGCCAAAAACTTTGCTTCACACTTTCTCGACGCCCTGTTTACATTACACAGCTCTATAATAATTACTATTATTACAATTTACGTTTAATACGTTATTTAATAATAGATTACAAACACGGGAATGGATTGGTCGCGTTACTGACGAGTAGGCGCTTCGCTTTACAAGTAAAGATGAGTTGTTCCAATCATTACCAAATTATTCTTTCAAATAACATAGAACAATTTCGACTGTCCGTATTTGATTACCTCTTTTTTTTGTACCACTAATGTGGCAAACAAGCTTTCGGCCTGCCTGATGGAAAGCAGTCACCGCAGCCTATGGACCTCTTCTTCTAAAGAGATCTTAAATAAGTAAATAGATTGCTTGGTCAGTAATACAACAGTGTTTCAAACTAATAAAATGGCTGTCCATCGCCATTCAGCGTGGCAACGCTGCTAGTGGGGCATTACAAAATGGTATTTTTAATACTTTGACATTGATATTTTATTATAATGTAATTTTACAAATGAAATAGGAATCATTTTTATAAAATTTAGAACAATAATTGTCAAAAGTATTTCAACGAAATGATAGTGAACAGACTATTATTTCCGCGAGATTTCTTTAAGTAGCCAATTCGAACAACTCAGCTTTAGATCTTACTGACCTATATACACTCGATTCTCGGAGAAACTCTTATTCTGTCCTTCGTTGCTTGATTTAAACATGTCAAAGGACCTTGTTTTTACTCGGGACTAATAAAATTTCAGAGGCGATCCACAAAGCCAAGACTTTGAGCCACGCGAACGAGCGATTCAAATGTAATAAAATGCAATTCGACGCAGTGGACGGTCTCTATTTGTATAATGCCATTGTTTCATTAGACTAGGGCCCTGCCTAGTTGTGACATCACGAATTCTACATTGTTTCTAGCCACATATCTCCATTAATAATGACATTGAAATGTCTATTGCACTCTAAACATATTAACTCAACTATCTTTGATAGTCGTATATTGTCAAAGATAATTTCAGTAACGTTTTAATACCGTTATGACTAGAGGAAACGTCGGATTTGACATGACCGCATCTCACCATCCTATCTTATTGGACTGGCTTAGTGCATTGTCCCATCAAATAGCCCCATGTAAAAGGACCTCAACTAGGACAATATTTAAGGTCCTTTGCGACAGAATAAGAATCACTCTTTAAGTTTTTTTTCACTATACACAAGTCTCCATTGGGTTTGCTCAACACATTTTTATTTTTTACACTGCGGCAGATACCAATGGAGACATTATACTGTACCCTATTATATCGAATTATTTGTTTATTTATTTATTTATATCGTATATTACAATATTTGGGCTATTCGTACTGGCTTGAGGGTTGAAGTTTCCAATCTTTTATATGGCGTGATTCATCACCTACTGATAAGTTTCCAATCACTTATGCGCTTCTTACATTTGGCAAAATTCAGAAGCGAAAAGCGTGAGTGTAAATCAAAGTGGAATGTACAGCACACAGAATAAGGTCCATTTTTATAGCACGCGTATTCAAACCCGGAGAGACGCGTAACACAATAAAAGTGATACAAAATTGGATCTTATTCCACTTTGATTTTTTCTCACGCTTTTTGCTACTGAATATTGACGACTGAATTTAGTCAGACGCGCATTGAGTGATGTCTGTAATGCCTTCCGTTTTGCACTGACAAGAAGGAGACGACATCACATATATCTGTCAAAAAAGATAAGCCTAATTTTCCGGGTCTGATGAAGGATGATCAGATCATTACTTCTGGATTCGACCACATGATTTTATGCCATAAATACTTTGAAATCTAATTTGTTTTGACATCCTATATGCAGTTCGAAAACCATACCCTCAAGCCAGGACGAGAGACCTTTTCAGAACAACCTATCAATATTCGCATAGTACATACACATGCATACGACAATATCCATTATGTATACCGTATTTATAAGTATTTACAAATCCATTTATTCATATTTATATTTGTTTTTTTTTTATATATATAATTTTTCTTTATTTATAATTATATAATTCAACATACATTCACGCTCGCCGACACTTTTAGTGTGTGAAGCACTCGCGGGAGTTGTGCGAAATGGAAATTATCATTTTCAATTATCGTTTTGTACCTCTTTCTTTATAGTACAACATTTATAGTTTATAAATCATTCTCTTGGTATAGAATTACTCATAGGCGTATGAACAGTGTAGCTTCTGCTATTTAATACTGAAACAATAGACTTTTTCGATTGAATATCCTTTTTTCTCCCCTGACAAAAAAAAAGCTTGCCGTGTGTATCTGTGGCTCTGTCTATCGGTGGTATCGTAGCCCCCGAACGGATGGACCGATTTTGATGCGTTTTCCTTATCTGAAAGCCAGTTTAATCGCGATAGTTCTCAGCTTTGTTTTATTAAAATTGGTTGAGTAGTTTAAAAAAGATTCGAGTTTAAATAAACTTGGTCCGGGTTTGTCCGACTTTTTCTGTCGGTCAGGTTATAAATCGATAAATCGCACGAGCGTCCATTCGAATTTGGCTCTTATTGCACCAATTTTAAAATACTGTCTGCACTGGCAAAAAAATACAATTCCCTTCGATTTCACACGACCCCAACGAGCGGCGACACCATGAGATCATTGTAGTGTATGACGATATTGTTTAGCACAATTATTTTTTCTTACAGTTCCTTTCTACTGACACGGACAGACTGCATTAGCGATCACTGCACTGTACATTTGCTTGGAAACATTGTATGTATGTGGCAACTAGGATATAGAAATGAAGTCATGTAGAGAGGATATGAGAAGTGCCGCTATGTTAGAATGATGTGATGTTACACGACGTTACATTAGAGCCACACTGGACTTACGCCACGTGCTATGTGACGTGAATATTATGAAATTGGAAGAGGGAGAATTATGAAACGGGAACAGGGTAAATTATGAAACGGGAACAGGGTAAATTATGAAACGGGAAGAGGTATAATTACGAAACAGGAACAGGGTAAATTATGAAACGGGAAGAGGATAAATTATGAAACGGTAGTTTGTTAGATATGCTCCAATCTAGTATGGCATTACAAAAAGTTCCACAGCACATCTTTTTAGACGGATTCGCTTGTATTGCATTTGCATTGTTTTATTGCATTGTCCTTTCGATCAATTCCATAAAGTGGGAAACAAATAATTATAATTATAAGATGAAATTCCACAAAAATATAAGCTTTTGATTTGAGTGTGGTTCTAAAGTGGCTGAGGTATTGTATATCGCTTATTTTGATCACTTATCTTCTTCAGCATCAGCTTTTTGTGGTCGAGGCGTGCTGGCAACTCTCGGGTACCGGATTCGATTCCCGGTCGTGTACAGTTCGATTGCATGTCCAGTCGTGCAGGATCGCTAGTCGATTTCGTGGACTCTTTGTGGCTACAGTCGTGTGTCAGGTCTGAAACAAGTGTTTGTTAGTTTAAATACAGTTCGAAGAGCTCTCAATTATACTGTAAAGCGCTGTCCTCCTTGGCAACGCTCGTGCGACCATGGTCAATAGGAGACCTCAAAACCGCCCGTAAAAATACGACCGTTGCCAATCAGGATAGCGCCTAATTAACATATTAAAAAAAACGTCTGCTTTTCTTGTACTACGTTTCAATTAACGAAAAACTTTGATTGTAACGTAAATAGAAGAATAGGATTAAAAGAAAAATGGACTAATTTTATATCTTATATTAGTATTTCGGCGATATAAATACTGCTACCGACGTCGTACCCTTGGTTCCATGGTCACAACATCAGGTGGGTAATTATCCTTTACCACCCACCTTCGTTTGCCAATATTGACGGCTACCTTACCACTTCACTGCCAAACTCCATACTTCTGAGGTTTAATTTAAAATTTAACCATAGTGCGGTGTAATTTTAGACTTAAATTTCTTGAATAAATTGTTTATCATTAAGAATACACATATTATCGGGTTTGTTACCCTGGTGAGTATTATTTTTACCTCGACATTTTTACGCAGTTGCATGCGTCATGGTCACACAGTGTAGTGAATCCCACGAAAGTTCTAAATCCTATATTTATTATTATTTAATTTTCAAAGTATGTGATTAGTGTGTGAGTGTGTGAATGTCAGTGTGAATGTCAGTGTGAGTGTCAGTGTGTGAGTGTAAGTTTGAGTGTTTGAATATCAGTGCAAGTGTGAGTTTGTGTGTGTGCGTACCTGTGGTGGTCCATAGGTGTCCCCCGGGGTGGGTCGTTCTCACGCGTAGCCGCCCGGGCTGGGCCCGCGGCTGCCGTAGCCCGAGCCCCCGCCCCCGCCCCCACCCTCCAGTCTGGGAATTGACAGAAAAAAAAACAATTAAAAATTAAATATATGTTTTTTTACATCATTCTCATCATTCTATACCTCATCGTCGCTTTCCATCAGGTGAGTTGTGATCAACTGCAAGCCAATTGATAATTAAAAAAATGTTTTTTTGTTTTGGTCGTCGAAACGGTGGTAAGTAATAACTCCCCCCCTACCTGTAGTCATGATGCCGATACAAGTAGTCCTGCCGCGACCGCCGCGGGCTGTGCGAGGGGGAGGGGCTGTCGCGGCCCCCCGCTGACCCCCCCGACCCCCCCGGGGCCCCCGAGGCCCCCGCGGGGGGCACCCGGAGCTCTGTGCTGGTGAGGCGACGGACTGGGGACGAAGGGGGGGATTAGGTTAGATATTGTCACAGAGTATTATAGTTGAGAGGTTGAGATTCGAGATCGAAAGTGTAAAAAGCCACTGTAAAAAAGAAGCCCAAGGGTTGGATTGGGGGCAAAGGGACCGGTTAGATTAGTCATCTTCACAGACAAACTATACTCGGAGATCAAATTCAAGATCGAAAGTGTAAACAAACCTAATGGGTGAATTATTTAAAATCATTGAAGTAGGGATAAAAATTATCCCATTCAAAATGAAATAGAATCGTATGAATATATTAAAAAACTGTTTTAAATAATACATTCCTTGGGTTTATTGTTTGTGGAGGCAATTTGTTTAAACTTTTGGTCTTCACAGTGACCTACATATCATTTTTATTTATTTATTTTTATTTATTCATTTATTTTGTTGTATGAACTTAAATGCGTGAATCGTAAATGTTGTGGACGACAGTTACTGCTTACCATTCTGTGTAAAACACTTTTAATAACAGTAAAAGGGACTTTATTTTGTTCGCCATAAGCCTTAGTATCAACTGCAACTGACGGTTGGTCGGCTAGAAATATATGTGTGTATGTGTCTGTGTGTATCTGTATGCTCACCGGGCGTGTGCAGCACCAAGCTGTGTCTGCTGCCGGCCGGGGAGCGCGACGCGCCGCCCGGGGACCGCAGCGCCCGCAGCGTGCCTGGGGGACCACCAACGGTTACCATTTACCGTCAGGTGGGCTTTTAGCTATCTCTTTTTTCTTTTCTTTACGTCATTCGGTAGGCAAACAGGCAAGCGGGCCACCTGATGGAAAGTGGTCACCGCTGCCTATAGACATTAGCAACACTAGGGGTGTCGCCAATGCGTTGCCCGCCTCTATAACACGTTGCTCTGGCAGTAGAAAGGCGAATGCCCCTCCACTGCCAAAGCCACGGTTACCCAAATCCCCACCCCATGTGCCCCAATCCCCAATCTCAGTGGACAAATGAGCAAACGGCCATAGGCTGCGGTGACCGCTTACCATCAGGCGGGCCGTAAGCTTGTTTGCCACCTTAGTGGTGTAGAAAAAAATACTGAATTTGACATAATATCTTACACTACTCTAATTTGGTAGACGCTATAGCCAGTTGCTAACGTAGATGACATAGTGTAGCATTGATTAGTGTCAAATTCAGTTGCCAACTGACTTAGACAAGCCCTGTTGGTGGACTGTCAGCTTGTTTGGTACTGAATAGTATAAAAAAAAGATTCTGCGGCTGGGTGTCTGCTCGTTTGTCACAGAATAGCATATAAAAAAAAATCGGAACATTCCTCGTTGGACAGACGGTGGAGAACACACAGGGAGCCAACGTCTTTCAGAAGGCTTTAGAAATCCGTGATTAAGGAATCATCAACAATGAGTCGTTTCTAAGAGTAGCTTCTTACAAAAAATCCCATAGATGGTGCGCTCTAACGACTCCTAACATTATTATAAGGTGGCAGAAGCCTAAGGAGTCCATCTGGGTGAGTACCATCGTCGCTCGGCAAACACAGATAAGGCTGTAATAAGAGACCACCTGATGGTACCTATAGTATGATTGACCACTCACCGCTGGCAGGTATCTGTGTGTGCTGGTGCTGTGGCTGTCTGTAGCAGTGGGGCAGCGTGGCCGTGCGGCCCGGCGGCCGGGGCCGGGGCCGCCGGGCGCCGGGGCCGGGGACGTTGGCCGCGTTGGCGGCCGATGGGGACGAGTGGAATGCGTTGTACGCTGTAAACGGATGATTCTTTTTAAGTAGCTTCATGGCCAAGTCCTTTTGAGTCACAGTGAGTCATGATCAGTGTTGCCAGATGCAGAAAAAGCGAAAACCGGCGGCTCAACTTGTAAATTACAAAGTACAAAAATTTCAATTTCAGTGTTTATATGAAAGTCCCGATGCCAGGAGCTCACAAAATTTATCAATAGCACGACATGACATGAATATAAAATGAGCCTGGAAATACTGGACACACACATTGTCACGTATAAATAGAAGAAAAAAAAACATTAGTTGAATTGAGTTTTCTTATGTTAACCAGCACACTACCAGGTAAGCCGACGCAACCGGTAGGCAGTCAGACATTCCACCCTTATGTATACTTTGTCTCATATAAATGAAGGCTTTTTTTTTATGTTACTCAGCAGACAAACAGGCAAGCGGGCCACCTGATGGTGCGTGGTCACCGCTGTCTATGGACATCAGCAACGCCAGGGGAGTCACCAATGCGTTGCCCGCCTCTGAAGAGACCTCTGATATACCTCTTGAACGATCCCATGTCATAGTCCAAAGGAAACACTGTGGCTTTTCAGAAAGTCGGAACATATTTTATTTAAGAGAGTTTGATTTAAAAAAACACCTCTCGTTACAATCTATGCCGATGCCTACTTACTGCGAGAGAGTTCCCACTAACTCTGATACACCCTCTGTCTTCAACTTTATTTTTCTCTCTGCCTTAGGATTTCTCTCAATTGGACTGTCCTTACTTCTCTCTGAGTGATTCCTTCTTCCATTAATGGACTTTATCTTTCTATTCCTTCTATAGCAGTCGGCCTTCCACTTTCTCTTTTATCGGACTTTCTCTGCATTTCCATCCTAATTTTCCTATTTTTCAATGTCTGACTTTTTCTCTCTCTTCATCTCTCTCTATTTGACTCTTACTTTATCGAACTATAACCCTCTCTATATCTCTTTATCCAACACTGTCTATCAAATTCTACCAATTTGTGTTTACCTCCTCTCCCATTCTACCTGCCTGTGTGTCTAAATCAAAAGGAAATATCCGAACCTACCTCTTATAACAGTGAGATCAATAGCTGCCCTCAGTTCCTCTTCGTTCAACTGCCGCGCACCGCTCGCGCCGGACGCGCCAGACGCGCCAGACACGCCAGATACGCCGGACACACTGGACACGCTGGACACACCGGAGCCGCTCGCCACCTGGAACGGAAAGTCCATGTTGAAACACCGTCTATGAAAACTGCTGAGTCGCCCTGTGCCTGTTGGCTCACCATATACGAATTATCTCAAAATAATACCCATCAAATCGGCAAAAATATATTGCCAATAATGGCAACACCAAACATGACATTAACTTGTCAATATAAAAGAACTAAAAGCCTGACTATTATTAAAAAAACTGAAAGTTAGAAACAAGCCGTATTGCGCTTATAAGACATGCCTACATTCAATTACTAAATTCAGAATTAGTACTATTAGTACTAATTAGCAATATTAGTACTCAATGAATGAATGTCCACCCATACCACAGAAATCAAGATAAATCAATAGAAGTCCTATGCGCATCAACCTTTGCTAATAGTATTTGACACTGCACAGTTGTTGCGCAGTAGAACAGTCATGCGCAGTAGTGGCCGAAGTGGCAACAAGCGTCCTCGATAGTTTGGTCCTGTTTACTTATCTTTTCTTCTTCTTAACAAATTATGGCTTCCACTGACATTAGACAATTATTTCGCCACGCAATTTATTGGCAGTCGATCGGTCATACATTATTTGTACTCTGACTGTTTCAAGTCTGTAATACAATTCATTTTGAGTAACACACGTCCGTGGGGGGGTTCCCTCTGCCGGGCAAGTACCAATGACTCTTTTCTGAGTTACGTACATTAGTTTAATACCAACCGATGCTTCTACGGCGAGGGAAAACATCGTGATGAAACCTGCACATTCAGGCGACTGAATGTGTAACCATGATCCAATCTGGTCAGGCTACCCAGGTAGCAAGGTCACTGAGGTCAGATGGCAGTCGCTCCACTGTAATTACGTTATCTGCCAAATCCCGTATCATGGTCAAGGCGGACTCCGGGCCCTCGTCCTCGAGAGCACAACCGGGACATTAAGCCCAAGATGATTATTTTATATTTACTGCGATCTCCAACCCGCCTGCCGTGCGTGGAGATTATGGCGACAACCTCCCCTTTCGTGGGAAAGGCCCTATGTCCCGCAGTGGACTGTTATGAGCTGTGGATGATGATGATATCAAATTTGCAATACAATTCATTCTGATTACTATGGTCGGTGTCCCATACATACCGAATGTCCATGTCCATGTCCATGTGTCCCCGGCAGCAGTATGGCCGGGGGATGCCGCGTGGGGGCCACGGGGACCACGGGCGCGGGGGGAGGGCCCTCCCTTTGTCTGGCTAGGGCTGCCCGTTCGCGGACCGCTCGGGAACCTGGGGATATTACAAATAAAACATATAATATACACAAATATTGATAAGTTCTCAAATGAAAAAAACTATTTCTCGTAAGATTTTTTCGCGCGGTATAGCAAAAACCTTTTTCAACAATATTTTTTAATAGATAGAAATAGAGGCTTTTTTCCCTCTCTATGTCTCTCTTCTTTTAGTTGAAAAAGGACCTCTTTCCAAAATGTCCTCTGGTTTAAAAATTTTTTTTAAAAATTTTAAAAGGTTTAAATCCTTTACCAAAATGTCCTTTTAAAATATGACGATTTTCCAATTGTCCCCTTTGAATAGAGACATACATACATACTTTATAGCAATCTTTACAGTTCTATAATAAATGTATAACAATTAAATCTACAATTTTTCTACAACGTTGTAGGAAATATGTAGTTTTTTAGAAATAATACAGAGTAGGACATTTTGGACAAAGGACCATTTAGAACTATAGGTTCAAGATAGCACAGAATCGAACTGCACTACCTAAAAAAAACCTAAACAAAGTCATCATTACTTCAATAACATAGTTCTCACATTTCTTCAGAGATAAAAAACACATGAATCGCGCACATAACACACTTGTTACCTAGACCTGTATAACCTGGACTTTTTCAAGGTTAGAGTAAAAGCTGTTCCTAGACAGGCATACTCTATCTTCGGCCGCATCGTCACACACCATCAGGCTACTTCTAGTGGAATTTCGACCTGCAAATTTGGTTAGAAAAGGGGCCATAAAGGAGCCAATAAACGTCTCTCTCGTCCACAACAAAGTCTTGTTCGTCAGCTCAGCATACCTGGCCGCATCTAGTGGGACTCCAACCTCGTAATCATCTGCAAGTTTGGTTAAGAAAAAGGGCCATAAAGGGGCCACTGAACATCTCGCTCGTCTGCGCAGCATACCTCACCGCATCTAGTGGAATTCCAACCTCGCAATCATCTGCAAGTATGGTTTAAGAAAGTGGCCACTTGGGGCCAATAAACGTCCAAAATTCAAAATTCAAAATTTCTTTATTGATTAGGACATTAAATATCTCTTTCAATCGTCAAAAAGGAGGGGGATAGGAAAGTAGGAAGGAAACACACAGTGACACGCTGACCGCCCTATGGCCGTAGATAAACGTCCCTTTCCGATCACCTACAGTTCGGTTTAGAAAGGAGCCATTTGGGGCTTTAACACCTGTAAGTTTCCTGTAAGGGGCCACTATCTGGTCTACAGCCTACCTGGCCTAGGCGTGTGCGTGGCGCCGTCTCCTAGATCCAATTGCAGTCCCCCCACGGCGGCACCGACGCCAGCTGCGCACGCGCCGCCCGGGAGGCCGTATTCTGCGAATGGATTGTATCGTGTGTTATTTGAGTATTTATTAAGGTTCAAGACACATAATAATAATAATAAGGAGGTAGGGCATAGCGGTGTATCCCGTTCGAATTGGAGCCGCCCGACTGGGGAAGTATCTCCACCTTACAGAATATCGCAGCTAAGCAATACTCTTTTAAATTGAATTGTGTTTCTGCCGGTGAGTAAGGTCTCCAGTGCTCCATGGGGTGGGGATTTGGGGAACCGTGGCTTTGGCAGTGGAGGGATATTTGCCTTTTTGCTGTCAGAGTAACGTGTTATAGAGGTATCCAACGCATTGGCGATACTCTCGGTGTTAATACTCAACATTATAGAGTCAACAGTATCAGATGAGCTAGTGTTTCTATAGATGCGTATAGCAATGATAGCTCCTTTTATACTGGTTTGGGTAGGTGAAGATTGTGCACGACAGACAGTATATTAGAGGTCTCGTCAGAGACGGGCAAAGTATTGGTAGCGCCCCTGGTGTTGCTAATGTCTATAGGCAGTGGTGACCACTTTCCATCAGGTGGCCCGCTCGCCTGTTTGCCTACCGTATGACATAAAAATAACAAAATAAAAAAAGAACTTGCCGTGGGATACGGGCGTGAGTGTGAAAGCGGTGAAGATAGGTAGTCGCCAATGTTGGCAAGCGAAGATGGTGAGAAGGTAGAAAAGGGTAATTACCCACCTGGCCGGGTGTTGTGACCAGGGGACCAAGGGTCCGACAGTTGATCGTCGAAAGTTGTATATATGCCGTGGAAGTTGGCACATTTCTCTAGCGCGATGTAGGACGGTTAGCGCCATCTATGTGCGGATGCTTGCCAACCTTGTGTTCGTGTACTCGTAAAGTGAGTAATGTTGAAGTTCCCTGTTGGAGCGATAGATGTCGCTACACGTTCACCGTTTGGGACTAGTCCGTTACAGTGTGTACGTATGCGATGGTTACGCGTGATGTGTGCGTGTGCGATGGTTGGGTGCTACATGTGTATGTGTATATATGTCTGGTCGTGCGCTCCAACTCACCGCTGTGCCTCGCGGCCGGGTAGTGGTGCCTGGCGTGGTGGTAGTAGTCGTCGGTGAGCAGGTGCGTGTTGGCGTTGGGCGCCATCGCCACGTCCGGCACCTGCAGGGAGAGCGCCCCCGCGGACCCCGGGCCCGCGCCGCCCCCGCCCCCGGCCCCGGCCCCGGCCCCGACGCGGCTGCACGAGTCCCAGACAGATCTGGGGAGGACATAATGATATTTATTTATGTATAGTATTGATAAAAGTTTCATGTGTAATTGTACACATGAAACTATTTTTTTTTTCAGTTTATTGAATCTGAAAAATAAAAATAAAATAAATAGACTATACATCGTCATTTTTTTTTTATTATCAATAGGCTTGCATTTAACCTCAACTCACCCGATGGAAAGCGACGATGAGGTCGAAGATGTAGCATGCGTGCCTAGAAGTTACCTATTCACTCTTGATTTGAAAACCCCAAGGTTGTACTTATCGGGGAACAGTGACTCAGGCAGAGAGTTTCAGTCCCTTGCAGTGCGCATATGAAAAGTGGATGCAAAACGCTTAGTACGAAATGGTGGGACGTCTACCATAAATGGGTGACGACCTTTTGTCCCCCTCGTTGTTTGATAATAAAAAGGGCATGGTGGAACAAGGTTGTGGAGCTCCTGGGAGCACTCACCGAAGTCATTTCGGTTATCATTATAATAAAATTAACACATTTTGTTAATATCAATATAGAAAATATTAACATTCATTAGAACACAATCGCTGAATTCACCGGGCAAGAGCAAGGGCTATGCTCGGAGTCTCGTTGCGCGATCGAATCAGAATTGAGGAAATGAGAAGATCCGCAAGCGAAACAAGGTCACCGACATAGCCCTAAGGCCCGATGGCTACTGATGCCGTGCCGTGCACTGCACGGCGCACCGCGCGGTGCCACGTCATGATGACAAGAAAGAAAACGGTGGTTTTTTCAAGTTAGGCAACGATCGCACGAGAGCTTTTTCGACACTTTTACGCGCGTTAATTTAAACGACGCGCATAATTATCGATCATATGATTTCTCGACTGTGTTTCCAAGCAGGCGTAAAAAAGTGACGGAGATATTTTAATGTGCCGACTCAAATGCAACAAAAGCAAACGTACAAAAAGGATATCGTTCATTTTGGACTAAAGTAATAGTAGTGTCGGCCAACAAATATTTATGCAATAAAATGCAGGAGCCCATACAATTTCTACCATTTTCGTGAGCGATCGTTTCGGGAGTTATTGCAGCTTTGAGTTTGACAGCTGTCCACCTACAGATCGCTACGAGAAGTATAAATTCTCTTCAGGAACTAGTGTTCTAGGAGCGATAGTTTCAGAGTTGTTACAGTTTTAAGTTTGACAGCTGTCATCTGAAATGTAGATCGCAACGAGTAATATCATTTCTCTTTAGAAACTAGTGTTCCGGAACCTTTTATTTATAATGCGGAATGACGAAAGGATAACGAAACAAATAAATAACAAATTATGTATGGTGTTATCTCACCTGTGCAGCGCGACGTCGGCCCGCGGCGGCTCCCGCCGGGAGGAAGTCGAATCTGTACAAACACAAGGTTATGTTAGTTATTTAAAACACACCAACAGTATACATGTTAAGATGACTAAATACAATTTTCACAATGACATGAAACAAGGGTTTTACCCTTAAAAGATAACTACTAGAAGGGAGCGTCGGTGGCCTAATGTTTTAGGCCACCGACTCGTATCCCGTGGTACCGGGTTCGTGGCACCATGTACCAATGACTCTTTTCCGAGTCATGTTCATTATCACTACATAGTATAAAACAAAGTCGCTTTCTCTGTCCCTATGTCCCTTTGTATGCTTAAATCTTTGAAACTACGGAACGGATTTTGATGCGGGTTTTTTTAATAGATAGAGTGATTCAAGAGGAAGTTTTTAAGTAAGAAAAAAAGGGTAGGTAAGGGTAAAATAGGTGTACGCGTACGAAGTCGCGCCGGGTCCACTAGTTAAATATAAACCGATGCTCTCACGGCGAGGGAAAACATCGTGATGAATGCTCAAGTGTTTGCATGTAACAAAATGCTCCCTTCCCGCTGGCCAAAGAAATCGTTGTCCGCTCGATGATGCCACGGCGCCCAGCATTTATTCCTATTATATTATGTATTGTATGACGTTCATAAGTGTTTGTGAAAACCTAAATTTTATAAATGTATTTGATTTGATTTGATATGAGTGATGGTAGGCAACATATAATACATATAGCAATTGGACAGACAGCAATTTTATCCATTTAAAATAACAACCTAAGGAATATTTTTCTGAAATACATTATTTTTATTTTTGATTGAAATGGCTACTCACCGTGGTCGGAGTTGGTCCGGCTGGCCGCCGACGGACAGCGAGCCAGCGCCGCGCCCGCGCTGCGGACAGACAGACAGACACACAGTTAATTTATGCATCATCATTGTCATCACAAAGAAGACCGTTCGCGGCAAATATAAAAAGTCCCAAAGGGTTATTAAACCACTACTATAGACACATAGACGCATATTTCATATACTACGATGCCATCACAGTCTATCAACGTCCACAAACATCCGTACCGGAGACGGTGTCGCCGTTGTTGACAACAAAGTGTCATTTCAAAATAGCGACAAATAATTCCAGTTTTGACCACCAGGTCAGATAAGTTTGTAGCACTCTATACGTGGCAGATTCACGCATCGTAGAGCCCCACCTTGATAACGTTCCACATGACAGTACGACAGTATGTTTGACGAGTGGTGTAAGAAGAAATTTGAAAGTATGATGCCTGTAAGTAGCATACAGTATTAAATTTGTACATAAGACTATATTCATATCAAAATCAATCAAAATCAAAATCAAAATTTCTTTATTGATTAGGACATTAAATATCTCTTTCAATCGTCAAAAAGGAGGGGGGTAGGAAAGTAGGAAGGAAACACACAGTGACACGCTGACCGCCCTATGTCTGTAGATAAACGTATCCCTCGCCAACCACAACCGAACCGGGCTCGACAATGCCAGACAGAGCCGGAACGCTATATTATATTATATACTCGTAGGTATGTCTAGTATAATTAAGAAAAACCACTTAAAACTACAGCAAGAGTAAGCCAGTCCACCAAGGCAGCACCCGTTCACGAGTATAACGCAGGGCCCAGCCATCGTCCAATTCAACCATATTTGAGGGAAAAGAGCGACCCGGCCCCCACGCCACCGCCAGACAGACTTTTAAGTGAGCGTGCATCACACATGCTGCATGTGATAGGTAGTTGCTCCCACCCTACTCTATCCTATCCCTACCCTATCGCTACCTTACCCCTACCCTATCCTACCATTGCCTTAACCCTACCCTACCACTACCTTACCCCTACCCTACCACTATCTTACCCCGACCCTACCACTATCTTACCCCTACCCCACCCTATACTACCTTACCGCTATCTTACTCCTACCCTACCCTACCCCTACTCTAACTACTACCCTACCCCTACCCTAGCGCAGACAGGAGACACCATGTGTGGGAGAGGAAGGAAAATTAACGCCGCTTCCAAGGTGGTTCTCTGTGGGGGAAAGAAACGGCAAGAAACCCACAGAGCCTACGTTAATTCTTTTTTTTTTTAAACATGTCTTATGTACTAATACATTATTTGTCCTATATACTATCTTAAAAGTAAATACCTGTATAGAACAGCAGTTCAGTCCCATGGACTTTTGTCATTTACATATTCAGATATACTATAATAACTTTTTTGACATAATTTGTTTTTTATAGCGACTTTAAATTTATTCAATGGTAAATTCTGAATATCTGTTGGAACCTTATTATAAAAGCGTACACATTGACCCATAAATGATTTGTGGACTTTGGCTAGACGACAAGCACCAGCAACAAGCTTATCTTTATTTCTCGTATTAATATTATGAACATCACTATTCTTCTTAAATAAGTGTAAATTTTTATGAACATACATTAAATTCTCATATATATATTGTGACGGCATTGTCATTATATCAATGTTCCTGAATTTATCTCTTAGTGAAGTTCTAGGTCTCAATTGATAAATCGCGCGAATAGCCCTTTTCTGCAATACAAATACATTGTGCCAGTCGGCAGCGTGTCCCCACAGCAATATGCCATAGGCCATAATACTGTGGAAATAACTAAAGTAAACTAATCTTGCTGTAGCCTCGTCAGAAATACTCCGTATTTTCTTTACAGCATATGCTGCAGAACTTAGCCTTTTCGCCAATTTATCAATGTGAGGACCCCATTGCAATTTATTATCCAGGGTAAAGCCTAAAAATACTGTAGAATCAACAAAATTCAAATTTTCGCCTTTTATTTGTACATTAGTGGGCACTGATCTAACATTTGGCAAAGAGAATTTTAAACATTTTGTCTTCTTGCCATTCAGTAATAAATTATTAACCGTAAACCAGTTTACCACTTCTGCAATAGCCTTGTTCACGTCATTATATGTTAATTGTTGTCTTTTTACTTTAAACACTAAAGATGTATCGTCCGCGAACAAGACAATTTCATGGGCATCTTTTACAAAGTACGGTAAGTCATTTACATAAACAAGAAACAAAAACGGGCCCAAAATAGATCCCTGGGGGACACCCATAGAGACAACAGACCCCATAGATCTCTCTCCGTTCACATCAACTTTTTGAATTCTATGACTCAAGTATGAATTTAGCAAGTTCAGGGCCAAGTCCTTTATTCCATAATGTTGTAATTTCCTGACCAAAATGTCATGATTAACGCAATCAAAGGCTTTGGATAAATCACAGAAAACCCCTAAGGCATCACGTGATTCCTCCCACGCCCCAAAGATATGTTTAATAATACATACCTGCATAAGTACCCATGTTTATATATTAAAAGGAGATTTTCCGAGAGCCGGGTAAAAAGAACAAATAGTTCTAATAGGTGGCGTTGATTAGACACTATTCTCTAAAATAAATCAAAATGACACCGTTAGATGTTTAAGAATGTAGACATTTTGCGCTTTCTTCCCAGAAAAGGTACTAAAACTAAGTACATTTTCACGAAACACTTTTCCGAGTAACCTCGGTTACCAAGTTCAATACTTGAGAATCCTGTCTAAGCGATCTAGCGAGGCATGCCCGAATTACACTTTTTACTCTCCAAAGTAACTGTCCGAAAATCCCCCACTGTACCGAAATGGTTTACTGTATTGTTACAATTGAATATTTTAATTAATAAACATAGCATTTCCATTTTCCAAAAAAATATGTTTTATTTTTACCTTTTACGTGTTTTTTGCATCTAAAATTAAAATGTATTTCACAAGATTTAATAAACTTTTTATTTATTCATTTACTCATTCAGTTTTCTGCACTAAAACAATATAAATTAATCTAAAACAATATAAGTCATACCGGCAGCACTCCGCCCCGATCTCCAGTCCCGCGGGCCAGGACGCGCCGTCTCGCTCCCTCTCCCGGGAACCGCGCGTGCTGTCCCTCTCCAGCCGCTCCGTGGAGCCCCATGAGCCCTCCCGGTCCCGGGTTTCCCCGGGCTCGGGTAAGGCGAGGTCCGCGCACTCGTCCGGGAGGGAGAGCTCGCGGACTGCTCGGAGGGCGATCTGGGGATGAAGAAATAAAATAATTGAGAAGAGAAAAAAAGACGACTGTGAAAGGTCACTCGAAGGAGTCGAAGGATCAAATTTCATTTCGTCCCGGTGAGACAAGTATCGACTAGGAAAGACCAATTTCGACAAGTAAAGACCAATTTCGACAACGAAAGACCAATTTCGACCAGAAAATTCCAAATTTCGACCAGAAGTACCTTGTGCAGCGGTGCAGGATAAGGTAGCCGCCAATGTTGGCAAGCGAAGATGGTGAGAAGGTAGAAAAGGGTAATTACCCACCTGGTCGGGTGTTGTGACCAGGGGACCAAGGGCCCGACAGTTGATCGTCGGAAGTTGTATATATGCCGTGGAAGTTGGCACATATCTCTAGCGCGATGCAGGACGGTTAGCGCCATCTATATGCGGATGCTTGCCAACCTAGTGTTCATGTACTCGTAATGTGAGTATCGTTGAGTTTCCCTAGTGGAGCGATAGGTGTCGCTACATACCAAATTTCGACTAGGAAAGACCAAATGTCGCCCCGGAAGGACTAAATATCACTCCGGAAGGACAAAATCTCGTCCCGTAAGGGCCAATACAAGACCCGGCGACAATCAACTCTTGTTCCGGTTCGAGGGACAAAATCATCTTGGCTCAAGGGACCAAATTTCCTCCCGGTAATAGTATATTCTAGGCTCTAGTCGTTTAGTGGAGCCCCACGATACCTCCCGGTCCCGGGGCTCCCCGGGCTCGGGCAAGGCCCGGTCGGCGCACTCGTCCGGGAGCGAAGGTTCGAATCTGGGGAGCGAAGGTTGTATTGTGTGATTTGTATGGATGGAAGAAACAAAAATACCACTGTGGAAGACACATGAAGAATCAAATCTCGTTGCGGTTCGAGGGACTAAATCTAGTCCCGGTAGTATGTCCTAAACTCAAGAGAAGGGAATGTAACTTGTATTGTACGGAAGAAATTAAAGGATTGAGAAGAAAAAATAACGAAGCCCACTCAAAGAACCAAACGTCCCCCACCACTCTGCCATTTCTATAGTAAAAAGGCATTATGTATTTATGTGTGTGCGTATATGTCCGCCTTCACCTGTCGATGCACGGGCGCGGTGTCATACGCGTGCAGAGTTAGCGCCCTCTGCGCGGGGGGCGTCGCCCTCAGTTCTTGCGCCCTCACCCTTTGGCGGCGGCGAGTAAGCGCCCTACATACATCCATGTTTCTTTCCGCAGACACTAGATGTCGCTGCGCGGCGATTAGAACGCGCTATCGACTGTGACTTGTTGTTTTGATAGGGTGTCGGTTCAAAAAGTGTAAGCTAGGGTGGTGTCTTGTCGCTTGTTAGATTATGTAATTATGTATAGTTTGCGATGATATAGTGTAGGTATTGCTATTGATATCTCTCTGTTAAGTGTGCAAAAGTATAGTGAATACTAGGTGTGTCAGGATCGTAACATCGTAATAGAAAGTGTGTGCCTGTGTCTGTTGTTGTGTCCATTGTGTTTGTCATTTCCGTCTTGCTTGTGTGTCTCTCTCTCTCTCTCTCTCTCTCTCTCTCTCTCTGTGTGTGCTTGTCTGCGTGTATGTGTGTGTATGCCCCCACCTGTCGATGCACGGGCGCGGTGTCGTGCGCGTGCAGCGCCAGCGCCCTCTGCGCGACGGCCGTGGCCCGCAGCTCCTGGGCTCTGGCCCTCACGGCTGCTGCCAGTCGGGGGGCGACGGCGGCGCGCGCGGGGGCCGCGGAGGGACGGACTACATACGTACCATGTTTCTTTCCGCGGACACTAGATGTCGCTGCGCGGCGATTGGAACGCGCTATCGAATGCGGCTTGTTGTTTTGATAGGGTGTCGGTTCAAACAGTGGGAGATAGGGTAGGTGTATTGTTTTGTTGGTAGTATAGTGTGCTACTTTATAAGAATCTAATGTTATAATGTGTATGTTTAAAACTATATATGCAATATTGTGCATACTTGGTGTGTCAGAATCATATCTGGTGACACTCGATAACCTCTCTCTGCCTACCCTACCACAGTATAAGTGTGTGTGTGTTTATATCTCTGTATGACTGTCGTGTCTATTGTCTCTGTCGTGTCCGTCGTGTGCTAGTGTGTATGTATGTGTGTCTCTCTGTGAGTACGTGTCTGTGTCCCTTGCATATATGTGTGTCTGCCCCTCACCTGTCGATGCACGGGCGCGGTGTCGTGCGCGTGCAGAGCCAGCGCCCTCTGCGCGACGGCCGTGGCCCGCAGCTCCTGGGCTCTCGCCCTCACGGCGGCCGCCAGGCGGGGGGCGACGGCGGCGCGCGCGGGGGCCGCGGAGGGGGCGGGGGCGCAGCGGGCGGCTGATACCTAGGGGAAGGGGGGGAGGTGAGGATCAATAAATATGCTTGGATAAATGCATACATATTGCCGTGTGGTGTCCGGCAGAGTAGAATAGCACCAACCATTTACGCTCATGGGTGTCGGACAAGGCGACTAATGTTTTCGAGACAAAAGATCAAGAGTCTCCGTAGTCTGGAAAATGGGCAGCAGCATTTTCCATTGTTATATTAAAAAACACTGCGATCTCCAACCCGCCTGCCAAGCGTGGAAATTATGGCAATAACCTCCCCTTTCGTGAGAGAGGCCCGAAGTCTTGCAGTGGACTGTTACGGGTTGTGATGATGAAATGCATACAACGCCGTCTAGCCCCAAAACAAGCAAAGTAGTACGGGTGTCAGATAACTGATAACTACTTATATACTTTTTTTTAAACATGTACTACACCCGGATGAGAAGCAGAAAAAAAATTCAACATTTAAATTTCTACTCGGCCGGGACTCGAACCCGGGACCTCCGCGTGGCGACCGGCATGGTAACCGACTGAACCACTCAGATCGTCAAAACTATACTCGGAGATAAAATTCAAACTTAAAAGCAAATTGCCACTAAAAAGCTAAACCCAAAGGTGGATTATTTATAACTGTTAAAATACTGATAAAAATTATCACATTAAAAATTAAATAAATTCGTATGAATATTTATAGAAAAAAAAACACTATTTAAAATAAACCATCCCTTGGGTTTATAAGTTATATCTGAGATCAGTAGCCGTATTCACAATGGCTCGGAAATCGGATTCAGATACGGAATCGACAAAGGACCCCGCAAAAGTTATTAGGAAAATTTTGATGAAATTTTCATATGTTATAGAGAGTTTCCGTGGAATCTATCGGGATACTGAATAACAGTTTTCGAATCGATCAACATGGATTCGCCGCTCACGAATTTCGTGTCGAATCGTTCGGAAACGGTTTCGAATCATTGTACGGCTACTGATGTCAAATAAAACTCTGTCATTAGCTAGAATCGATTGATCAAACACACAACAATAATTATTTCTTAGTAATTACAGAATTGTGATGGCAGATCTTAAGCCCTAGTAGCGCTATCTGTAGGCTAATTGCATAACTCTGTTACCAACAATTCTCTGGTGTCAACGGTTGAAATAGTTGCTTTTGCGATTCGTATACAAAAGTTATGTATGATCGCCTAACTTTGTTAGCAGCTGAATCCATAAAATCGATAAAACGGAATCGCAAATCGCACCAGGGAAATGTTGGCAACAGAGGTAGAGCTCGTCTAATCTAAAATGACGCGCCCCACTATCGCATTAACGCACACAAGCAAGTTTAAAATAAGGACGCAATACATATACAAATGCCGTTGTAATTGGTCATTCAGTTGCCGGTGAGATTCAAACGTAGGAGCACGCGTCGTTCATTGGCTCCCAAAGAGATGAAGTGTCGTTATCAATATTTGCACTCACACATCGAAATCAACTAAGTAGTGGGGCGCGTCATTTTAGACTAGACGAGCTCTACATAATTAGTTCATTGATAGGCTTTAACGTTAAGTTTTTGCAGAATACTCAATCGTTATTGAGTCGCAATTTCATGTCAATAGCATGCGAGTTAAATAAAATTTGCAAATTTACGCCCCTCGATGGGCGGACCATCCATCACCTAATACTACTAGCCTAAAATATAAATAAAGGCATGTCTCATACCATGTAGAGCGTGTCTGGTATCCGGTGCAGGTATCGCTGCCGGCGCGCGCGCGCCAGCTCCGCCGCCGGCAGCGCCTGCCCCTCCACCAGCGCCTGGGGGCACCACCATCATCATCATCATCATTATCATTGTCATTATGGTTGTGGTCATAGTGAGTCATGAGGGAGCTGACGCCGAGCCAACTTAGTAGTCATTGTCGTCGTCACCATAATAGGTCATCATTATCGTCATTGTTACTATAATTATCATCGTCATCATCATAATTATAATCATAGTCATCATTATCACTGCACTTACAATCATAATCATTATGATCATTATCAACATCGTCATCGTAGTCGGTCATCATGGATAATTTCAATTTACTTATTTCGCATTCCATTTCCGTTGTCCCCCAAATGATATGCCCCGAATGTAGAATGAACGAATGGTTGTCCCCCAAATTAAAAATGGGGGACAATAGGAATAAACACTCCTATAGTCTCCCATTTTTAAATCATCGTCATCATCACCACTACAATCATCATCGTCACCATAGTCATCATCATCACTACACTTACAATCATAATCATCATAATGACGAGTCATCATCACTACCACACCATAAATCATCACCATCGTCATTATCATAACTTATTATCACCATCAACACCTTTTCTAAGCCCCTCTCCGGCTGGACGAGGAAAGCAGTGCCTCCATGAAAAGGGCTGCTTTGTCATCCTAGGTGCTGCCGAATCCGCATTCTTGTCCCAACTTTTCAGTACAAAAGCGTCCATGGTGTGTAAAAGAGCCAAAACCGACAGGACCGTAGCTCGTGACATTCGATCTTGGCGTTAATGTCCCGGTTGTGCTCTCGCGCACGAGGGCCCGGGGTCCGCCGTGACCATGATCCAGGATTTGGCAGGTCAGGTAGTTACAGTGGAGCGACTGCCATCTGACCTCCATGACCCTGCTACCAGGGGAACCTAACCAGATTGGATCATGGTTACACATCCAGTCGCCTGAATATGTAGGTTTCACCACGATGTTTTCCCTCACCGTCAGAGCATCGGTTAGTATTCATCGGTAGTCTCTGTGTGTATGTATATATGTCGTACACCCACCTTGATCTCGTCCAAGTAGGGCAGGAAGCACCGCGGCGGCCTGTACGAGCCCCTCGCGAGCCACGCGTCCGCCGTGCTGCCCTCCAGAGGTACAGCTGGCAGCGAGCCGGGCGTCGCGAGGCCGCGGCGGAACATCTGGAACGCGGGGGTTATGTGGTAAAGTAAGAAAGAAAGAAAATATCTTTCTTCAACGACACGATGTTACAAAAACGTTAGAAAATAAAATCAAATGTTTACTTCTTACTTATATACCTACATGTTAGTAGATTTAAATGAAATAAATAGTCATTTATTTACACCCATATTAGAACCTTGGATGTGTTACGCGACTTGATCGTGGCAGCCTTGGCGTAAGAGATATCGCGGATAAGATCGTAGAGGCTTCGCTAGTTTAGTCACGTGTTGCGTAAGCCCCAGGGGTACGTGGGAAATTGGTTTCCCACGTACCCCTGGACTTCTCTCGATACCAAAAGTTTTACTTTCGGTATCGGAAGAAGTCCCGCGGAAGGTCTAAGAAGCGATGGATTGACATCGCCGAGGATGTCCAAGACTGGGCGAAATGGAGGACAATGAGCCAGAAAGCGAACCCTGGCAGAAGCTGGGATTGACCACTCGGATGATTATTAGAACAATAATATAAAATTATATACCTACAATAGTACGATTGTCAATAAAAACATCATTAATACCTACGTACCATAGTACGACCATCAATAAAAACAGTAAATAATAATATAATAAAAATCTAATATAAACTAAACTTGAAGATGATATAATTGATTCAAAGTGTGAATCAATTGCCACTATAAAAAATAAACCCAATGGACGAATTAGTATACTTAGTTATTGTACCTAGTTTACATAATTGCCTGAAATAAATATTATATTATTATAAGAATTTATCGTATTCATACTACATAGTACAAAAGTGTCACCCTACCTGTTGCAGCAAATCATGGTCCCTCGGCAGGTGCTCGGTCCTGATGAGCGGCAGCAGCGGCGCCAGCGCGTCCCGCAACGCCAGGTCCGCAGCCCCGCGCCGCACGCGGCGGCCCCCCGCCGGGCCCGCGGCCCCGGGACCCCCCGCCCCGGTCAGCGAGTGCGACGTGTGCCAGACTACGTTGGGTTCTGAAATATTGTAAAAATAAATAAATACTTATTTCTTTTCTTTCAAAAAATGGGAGAGAGTTACCCTGCAGTGGGGCACAGACAGATCATTTTGACGGACAACTTACAAACAACGAAAAGTTAAATAAAAGCTTGTAAAAACAGTCGTGATTGGGGTCTTCTTTTATTAAGCTATGGAGACGAAGTTTTGATATTGTGTATGTCGAGAATTCGACTGAATACTGTTTTAAAGTTGACCGAAGACTTTGCAACGTTGTTGTCCCCCAAATCTACCTATCTCTTTTACGCTCGTGATAAGTTTCGACGAGTGTGAAAGACATAAGTAGATTTCAGGGTCAATATTTGGGAGACAACGGGAATGATCGGGATGTTAAAAAATGTCCAATTCGCAGAATAAATTCAGATATGAATTGGCCCAGTTAGTGCTGCGAGACTAGGCAACAGTACTCTGATTTTAGCCATTAAAATTGATCATTTTGCAAATTGTATGAAGTCAATAGACATAAAAAAAATGTTAGTAGACCGTGTTGCCAAATTTTACCCCAGAAGCCGAGCGCTTGTTCTGCTCGCTCGCCTCGCTCGCCTGTAATCCCCCCACCCCCCACCCCCCACTCACCCCGGTAGTCGGGGCTGGGCGCGGCGTCCGGGGCCGCGGCGGAGGCCAGCCCGCGCTCCGCCCAGCGCAGGAGAGCGAAGGCGAAGGCCTGTAATACCCCCACCCCCCACCCCCCACTCACCCCGGTAGTCGGGGCTGGGCGCGGCGTCCGGGGCCGCGGCGGAGGCCAGCCCGCGCTCCGCCCAGCGCAGGAGAGCGAAGGCGAAGGCCTGTAATACCCCCACCCCCCACCCCCCACTCACCCCGGTAGTCGGGGCTGGGCGCGGCGTCCGGGGCCGCGGCGGAGGCCAGCCCGCGCTCCGCCCAGCGCAGGAGAGCGAAGGCGAAGGCCTGTAATACCCCCACCCCCCACCCCCCACTCACCCCGGTAGTCGGGGCTGGGCGCGGCGTCCGGGGCCGCGGCGGAGGCCAGCCCGCGCTCCGCCCAGCGCAGGAGAGCGAAGGCGAAGGCCTGTAATACCCCCACCCCCCACCCCCCACTCACCCCGGTAGTCGGGGCTGGGCGCGGCGTCCGGGGCCGCGGCGGAGGCCAGCCCGCGCTCCGCCCAGCGCAGGAGCCCGCGAAGCGCTTGCGGTTCACTCGCCTGCGGGACATTTTATTTTGTTAATTCTTTCATATAAAATGTAAAAAAATATGTATAAAAATATGTATGTATAATTGTAAAAAAAAATGTAAATCTGTTGGCAAATTAAATAAATAAATATAGGAAAGACAACAAGAAAGATGCAAAAGCCGTCGGCTTACGTCGCGAGGACACCGAAGACCGTGCGAAGTGCTAAAGAATCAATAGGAAAGCGGACCCTGGCAGAAGCCGGGATAGACGCTAGGATGATGATGATGAGCAAAAAGAACAGAACTCAAGCAGCCTTGACGTTTTTAATGAATGTAGTATTTTTTTGGCGACGGAGTTAAAAGCCCGAAATACACATGGCAATAGCTGGCATACTTGCATATTAGCTACTTGCATACTTTCATGATTATACGCTAACTGGCATGCCTGTATCTGACATGCAAGTGGATTACACAACATTTGATTTGCTGGCATGTACATGAGGAACGGGTCGCGGGGGGCTGCAGACCCCCCACCTACAGTTAACTATATTCCCAGTTCCCAGTATACGAGCTCACTAATTCTTTGAAAGATAAGATTTAAACGAATGAGTCGATAGATCTATTCATTCAGTTATATTTACGTTTTAGGCTAAGCTAGGAGTGCTTGCTCTTAGAGTGTGGGCTAGGCATTACTATCTCGTAAACTGACATGTGTATAGTCTTGCAAGTACAGGCATGCAAGTAGAGCTCGTCTAAGCTAAAATGACGCGCCCCACTATCGCATTAACGCACACAAGCAAATTTAAAATATGGACGCAATACATATACAAATGCCGTTGTAATTGGTCATTCAGTTGCCGGTGAGACTCGTTCACGTTGCACGCGTCGTTCGATGCGAGCAGTCGACGCTCCCACACAGATGAAGTGTCGTTATTAATATTTGCACTCACACATCGAAATCAACTAATTAAGTAGTGGGGCGCGTCATTTCAGCTTAGACAAGCTCTACGTAAATTGCATGCAAGTTTTACTAGCAAGTGCCAGTTGCCAGTAACTAGCATGCAAAGTACTATTCCATTTTACTGATCTGTACTGTATCTCGGGCTTATAGGAAAGGCTAAAAGACAGATGCGAAAGCCGAAGACCGAACGAAATGCTAAAGAATGAGTTGGAATTCGGACCCTGGCAAAAGCCGGAAGAGACGCTAGGATGATGCTGATGATGATGATGAAGGGAAAGACAAAAATAATAAAACCCATGCAGCCTTGTCGATTTTAGAGCGTAGTTTTTTTTTATATGGTGACGAATGAAATACAACAAAAAACTTTATATTGAGTCAACGTAGCGACGAAGTAAGCGAGAGGTACCGGATTCGAATCCCACTACCGCCATGTACCAATGCACATTATTATAAACAAAAAAAGGCCTATATTACGTACAATTAAGTCTACAGATATATTTTACAAGACTTGAGATACTTAATGACTTAAGCACACATATTATCGGGTTTGTTAACACGATTAGTATTGTTGTTGCTTCGATATTTCGAAAGAGTTGTTGCATGCGTCATGGTCAGGAGTAGACGAGGTATCACGCATACCTCGTCTACTCGCGACCATGACGCATGCAACTGTCATACCTCGTCTACTCGCGACCATGACGCATGCAACTGTCATACCTTGTCTACTCGTACCCATGACGTATGCAACTGTCATAATTCGTCTACTCGCGACCATGACGCATGCAACTGTCATACCTTGTCTACTCGTACCCATGACGTATGCAACTGTCATAATTCGTCTACTCGCGACCATGACGCATGCAACTGTCATACCTCGTCTACTCGCGACCATGAGGCATGCAACTGTCATACCTCGTCTACTCGTACCCATGACGTATGCAACTGTCATAATTCGTCTACTCGCGACCATGACGCATGCAACTGTCATACCTTGTCTACTCGTACCCATGACGTATGCAACTGTCATAATTCGTCTACTCGCGACCATGACGCATGCAACTGTCATACCTCGTCTACTCGCGACCATGAGGCATGCAACTGTCATACCTCGTCTACTCGTAACCATCATGTATGTAACTGCGTTGAAATATCGAGGTAAAAACTATACTAACCGTGTAAGCAAATCCTGCATCATGACAAGGCGGACCCCGGGCCCTCGTGCGTGAGAGCACGACCGGGACTTTAACACCAGTTAAAAATAACTTGGAAAAAAGTCTATCTGAATTTCTGTATATTATTCTTGTTAAAACTAACAACTGTGAGCATGACATTGAAAATGTATGTTTGTATTGCACAAACTACTCTTGCGATGTATGTCAAAATCTTAAAATTATGTTAAAATAAGTAAAGAAAAGGAAGAGGGATGCTCTCTGACACAGGCTGCCTAAAAGAGAGCATCAATCAAAATAAAAAGCAATTTGAAGAAATAAAGATGATTATATTTGTTTTTTTTATTATTATGCATGTAAGTATGTATATAAACTCTTTATTGCACAAGAAATAAATACAGAAACGAGAAAAACAAAATTTTACATAGCAAAGGCGGACTTATAGATAGATAGACTTTATCACACTTTATTGCTCATAAAACATAACAACACCAATCACTTACAGTAACAAGGAACACATATGACCAAAGGCGGCCTCGCTACAAGCAATCTCTTCCAGGCAACCTTTTTACAGTAATCAACCTGTACGCACACTAAGGTTGTGGAATGAACTACCTGGAGAGGTTTTCCCTGGAGAGTACAACATGGAGTTCTTCAAGAGAGGGGTGAAAAGGTTTTTACGAGGTCGTCTGCGTGTGGGTGATGCCCCTGGTATTGCAAACGGCCATAGGCTGCGGGGCAGTAAAGTTCTCGAGTGGCGACCACGTACCGGTAGACGCAGCGTGGGTAGGCCTCCTACAAGGTGGACCGACGACCTGGTAAGGATCGCAGGTGCCAGCTGGATGCGGAAAGCACAGGACCGGTCTTTGTGGAGATCTCTGGGGGAGGCCTATGCCCAGCAGTGGGCGTCTTCTGGCTGATATGATGATGATGATGGGATTCCTTCCAGCCAACCTTAGACCTTATAATAAGTTCTAGTTACCTGCAAGAAAGGCGACTCCAAAGCGGCGGCAAGTGCTGCCCGCGGCACTCTCCCAGCGCCGTTGCACATCATCACCGATGGGAACTCGTCCAGGAGATAACGCATCGCTTGCCTGGGAACGGAGATATCATCATTAACATCGAAACTCATTCTTCCCTCACATATGGTTGAATTGGACGATGGCTGGGCCCTGCGTTATACTCGTGAACGGGTGCTGCCTTGGTGGACTGGCTTACTCTTGCTGTAGTTTTAGGTGGTTTTTCTTAATTTTACTAGACATACCTATTTAATATATCGAACGCGGTCCGGTCGTGACTGGCGTGGGGTGGGTTTGCTGCGGCCATAGGGCGGTCAGCGTGTCACTGTGTGCTTCCTTCCTACTTTCCTACCCCCCAACTTTTTGACGAACGAAAGAAATAATTAATGTCCTAATAAATAAATAAATTTTGAATTTTTAACATCAAAACTCATTCCTCTGTCGTGCACCTGATGCATTGAATAAACTGCCTGACTGTACCCATCTTGATCTTTTTAATACAAAATCCAATTCATTTAAGGTTGCACTCTCAAAAAATTGGTTTGATTCAGTTCCCTAACTATTATTTAATTATTAGCATCTAATTTAGGGTTTCGTAATAATTCAGCAAGTGGTCACTATACAGGGTGTTACATAATATATGTATGAAGCCGTGATGTGGATGGAGTGCTAAACGTATGAAAATGATAGGTACAATTATTTCTGTCGTACGTGGAATAATTGTACCTATCGTTTGCATACATTTAGCACTCCATCCAGTACACGGTTTCATACACATATTATGTAACACCCTGTATAGACTTTAATATGCGAAAACATGTAAATGGTCGACAGATTCTTTGTACTGACGCTATTTAGCTTTTAAGAGCTATTTGTTTTCAAATAAAAATAAAACCTACAGTCCCACGCTACCTCTGTTTGTCTGTTCGTGGTCTACGCGAAAACTACTGAACGGATTTTATAAGGTTTATAGCGTAGGACAACAGGCGAACGAAGTCGCGCCGGGACAACTAGTTTTACATAATTATAAATCCTTCTTGGTTAAGGGGCACGGCTCGTACCCCGTACGTTTGTGTGTCTGTATGTCTGTATGTCCTCTGTGTTTGTCTGTCTCTGTGTATCTGTCCTTACCGATGCACCCACTGGCTGGCATGTGGCTGTGCGGCCCAGCGCAGCACGGCGGGCAGCGAGTCCGCGGACAGCGCCCCCAGGATGGCGTCCTCGCAGCCTTGCACCACTATCGGCATCTCCAGGAACCTGGGCCGAGGGATATAATACGATTAGCCGTATAACGATATAAGAGCAAAATGGTGATAGCGTACGAGTGAAGATTAGACATTAAAAAGATTAAAATTTTAAAAATAAAAGATAGATTTTTGAATACTACTTGGATGTGAAAAATATTTTTTACGAATTTGGAAATGGAGACTTCCAAAAACATTTTTTTTATACCACTGCGGTGGCAAATAAGCTTGCGGCCTGCCTGATGGTGCGCAGTCACCGCAGCCTATGGCCGTTTGCAATACCAGGGGCATCACCCACGCCTTGCCGACCCCGTAAAAACCTTTTCACCCCTTTCTTGAAGAACTCCATTATTAATATCCAAGCAATTAACACGTTTTATTAAAAGTTTTAGACTCTCTTTTTTTCGTCGGGACTAACAAATGAAACTTTTTGCAACATTAACTTTTTGTAAACATTATACGAGAAAATACAAAAGATAATGCAATATTAAGAATCTAGCTTTTCGATTTCCGTCATCGGTCTGGAAACATTTGAAACGATTAACGGTTTGTATAAAAAACTAAACCAAACAAAAGGAAATTGTTCCGAACAGTTTCAAACATATTTAAATATATTTATTTATTTTATTTGCCATATTACTGGTTTTTTCGTAGGAATATTATTCCACTAAGATAATTGGTTATCAAACTGTAATGAAAGAAGAATATATGAATATGTAATAGTATAACAATATGAATATGTATACCGGTCAGCTTGTGGCACTCGATATTCTCAGCCTACCCCTGTTAGACTATAAGTGTCACCTTTTGGTGGTCACATTCTTTAATTTGGCACAGACTTTAATATGGCTGACTAGCGAAATTGCCGACAGGATGTAAGGCAGATCGATTTTTTTTACTTTTGTAAGTTCTATCGCAACGAAAAGTTGAAAGTTTTGAGTCTAACAAAATGTTTTTTCGACTGTATCGAATGTGCTAGGTAGTGTACGGGCCGGCCAAAGTTTTGTGGGTCTCTTAAATGTAACCCAAATTTTTTTTACAAATAAACATTTGATTTGATTTGAAAGGGGCGTATTTCTTGTAGGATAACCGACGGTGCTCTAACAGTATATGCGAGACGTGATGCCCGTGATTGACCTGATGGACTGATACAAAATGAAACCACATTAGTTACATTAGGGTCTATATTATACCAAACATTCAATTTTGTGCGTGTGTCAATTTGTCCTGCAAACTAGTAGGTATTTATGCACACAGTGGAAGAATTACCGAAAGCTGATTAAAAAGAAAAAAAATTGTGCTTTGTACAAAACAAAGTACACATTTTGCGTTTTCTTCTCAAAAGATATTCTATAACTAAGTATCTTTTCACGAACTACTTTTCAGAGTAACTTCGGTTACCAAATTCAATGCTTGAGAATCCTGTCCAAGCAGCGCCATCTACCGAGGCACGGCCGAACTACACTTTATTTTTTTAAGTAGCTATCTGACAATCCCTCGTTGATCCAGCCCGTTACCGCGTCGTAACTGCCGCGCAGAGCCATCTTGCGTCACGTTGTGGAACCGAGCACGGTCCGTGTGTGTGTGTCTGCGTACCTGGCGATCTCGTAGAGCTGGAAGGCGTCCTCGAGCGCTTGCGGCGACGCCCGCGGCGTCCGAGCGCCCAGAGACACGCCCGCCCAGCCCTGGAGATAATGTAGACAGGAACACGTCAGGATATTCAAGTAACAATAATAATAACCACCACCCCACTATATAGTATTTCACACAATGCAAAAAGCCGCAATTCCTAACACCAGCCGAAATTTTTTTGGTGACCCAGAAAGTATGAGATCTGAATTTTTTTATTCCAGTCATACTTGGCGAGTGACCCGTATCATCTGGCTAAATTATCTCTTAAAAGGGAGAATCGCAAACGATAAAAAAATAACAATAAAAAATAAAGGTGCTTGGACAAATTCACGCAGCGCCATCTAGCCCCAAAGTAAGTACAATCACGAATACACGAATAAATGTGAATAAGCAAATTTAATTTTTTTTTTTTTAATGTTATACGGCGGACAAACAGGCAAGCGGGCCACCTGATGGAAAGTGGTCACCGCCGCCTATGGACACCAGCAACACCAGGGGAGTCACCAATGCGTTGCCCGCCTCTGGGGAGACCTCTAATATACCTCTTGAACGATCCCATGTCATAGTCCAAAGGAAACACTGTGGCTGGGAGCTCATTCCACATCCGAATCGTACAAGCGAGAAACGTTCTTTTGAACCTTAATTCTAATTTCCTTACCTTCTTTTTAATTAAAATAAATACTAATTATACAATACACCCGCACCCACTACGAGGATGTGAGTACAAGCTATAGACATTAAGAGAGGGATTTTTATGCTACGCAGTGACAAACGAGCAGACAGCCCACCTGATGGTAAGCTGTAACTGTCGCCCGTAACAACTACAATTCATTACATTTAGGTTGCAGGCAACAAAAATGCAGCACCGCAGGTGCGTTGTCACTCTGAGGACTAAGATGAAATGCCTCATGCCTGTAATAGCGCTGGCTACCTTTTCCTTCAAACCGGAACACGACAATGCAATCATAGTTTCATATTTAGTTTAACAGGTGTCAATCTCATACATTTACAGTCAAGCATAATGCAAAATGAATCTGAGTTGTTCAGTGTTCAACATGCCAGGTCATTATGCCACGCAAGAGGTCGCGGTTCGATTCCCGGCCGGACAGAAATTGAAATGATGAAATTTAATTTCTGTTACGAGTCTGGATGTTCTATGTATAATAAGTATGTATTTAAAAGTATATAAGTAGTTTATCAGTTATCTAGCACCCATAACACAAGCTTTGCTTACTTTGGGGCTAGATGGCGCTGTGTAAATTTGTCCATGATTATAAAAAAAAAACTTAAATCGTGGACACAAGGAAATAATGACACCTGTAGTTGGTCACACCAACCATGATCCAATCAGAGGGCCTATCGGCTATCTCAGTGGACAACTGAATTTGACATAAAAAAATCTGACACTACTCTAATTTGGTAGACGCTATTGCCAGTTTTCAACGTAGATGACGTGGTGTAGAATTATCTAGTGTCAAATACAGTTGTCAACTGAGTTAGCCAATAGCCCCGCTGGTCAGGTTCCCCTGACAGCAGAGTCACGGAGGTCAGACGGCAGTCGCTCCACTGCAATTACTAGATCTGCCAAATCCTGGATCACCCGGAACATTAACGCCAAGATGATTATTATAGCATAAAAAAAATCAATTGTTCTCATTAGAAAATGCCATACGATCCGTAGTAAGACTTACGCTGTTGGTAGAACTTCCGGTGGCCGATGGCGACGACGACGCTCGTCCGATCAGACTGAGGTCCACCTGTGGGGGGAAAACATAGTATTTATGGAAGGCATACTATACAAGTATTACAGAACACATTCGCTATTTTGCCATCGTACACCTCAATTATTTCCATTCACATCACAGCCCTTAACAGTCCACTGCAAGACTTAGGGCCTCTCCCACGAAAGGGGAGGTTATTGCCGTAATCTCCACGCTCGGCAGGCGGGTTGGAGATCGCAGTGTTTAAATATAACGATGGAAAATGCTGTTGTCCATTGTCTAGACTACGGAGACTCTTGATCTTTTGCCTCGAAAACATTAGTCGCCCTGTACGACACCCGTGAGTGTAAGGGGTGCTATTCTACTCTGCCGGACACCACACGGCCAAGAGTGTTTAGAGCGAATGGAAATGTTATTGTACACCTCATTCATTATCATTCTCTCGCTGGCACAACTGTCTGTAATATTTGATTCTTGGTTCTAGGTCATGGCTCCAATCCAAACGTCAAAAAAGTTTCTATTTTCTCATCTCATTACCTTACTCATTCACTCATGCAAACTTATATGTATGTAATACTTGTGTATGTGTGGGTGTATCACCAGGCGGCCAAAAGCTAAAAACTGGGTGCTTTCTATCCTAGCTTCAGCTGGCCTCATTTATATGACTAACACTAATATGAACTAAATTTGAATTACAAGGCTAAAAACATATTTAGAGCATTCATTCATCCGAGCCTATTTCCGCCATCGTAGAGGCAATTTTTTTTAAACACAATAACACCACAAACACATTACATAATTGCATTAAATTTCGTAGATTTTGGCCGTGTGATGTCCGGCAGAGTAGAATAGCACCAAGCCCTTACGCTCATGGGTGTCGTACAAGGCGACTAATGTTTTCGAGGCAAAAGATCAAGAGTCTCCGTAGTCTGGAAAATGGGCAGCAGCATATTCCATTGTTATATTTAAACACTGCGATCTCCAACCCGCCTGCCGAGCGTGGAGATTATGGCAATAACCTCTTCTTTCGTGGGAGAGGCCCAAAGTCCTGCAGTGGACTGTTACGGGCTGTGATGATGATGATTAAATTTCGACCATTTCATTCGTTCTGAACGAATGAATCAATGGAAATGACTGAGGTGTACGATGGCAAAATAGCGATCGCCATTTAAGACAATTTTAGAGAGCTAGGGCATAGCGGGGTATTCCGTTCGAACTATCAGTTCGTAATTACTCGCTTAGCGTATGAGAGAGGTAGGGAGTTTTGTTAGAGAGGTAGGGCATAGCGGGGTATCTCGTTCGAATTGGAGCCGCCCGACTGCGGAAGTACCTCCACCTTACAGAATACCGCAGCTAAATAATACTCTTTTAAATAGTATTGTGTTTCTGCCGGTGAGTAAGGTTTCCAGTGCTCCATGGGGTGGGGATTTGGGGAACCGTGGCTTTGGCAGTGGAGGGGCATTTGCTTTTTGCTGCCAGAGCAACGTGTTATAGAGGTGGGCAACGCATTAGCGATACTCTTGGTGTTGCTAATGTCTATAGGCAGTGGTGACCACTTTCCATCAGGTGGCCCGCTTGCCTGTTTGCCTACCGTGTTACATAAAAAAAAAATGATTCAATCAATTTATACCGATTTAACAGCGAGAGGATGAGTTTCAACGAAACAGCCGATTGTGTGACCGACTCCATTTATTGGCGGATATGCACCGTAACACAATTATCCTCATATTAAAATATATACCAATAATAATTACCTGATCAGTATACGCTGCGTGCAACAAAGCCCGTGCGAATCGCCTCGGGAGCACCTTCTCGTCGACGCACACCGCCCCCGCGCCGCCGCCGCCCCCGCCCCCGCCCCCGCCACGCCGGGACATCATCGACCTGGAATAGAATACAATATTTATTTGCTCAAAACATGGTCACAATGATAGGTCTTAAGATAATCATCACACAGAAAGTGAGGGTTCGGGGGCTAGTGGCATCATCGTCATATGATACAACATCAATCTGTAGATAGAGAGCTAATAGGAATAAGGACAGCGTCAGCATTTTTAAATTCTAAAAGTAATTTTTTTGTGACTTTAATGTGGTTGAGAAGTAAAACTGTCAAGAAGATGTTAAGCACCGTAGCTTCTTATTTCTACAACGCACACAATAGGATATGTTATTTACATATCTATCGCTGCAGTTGCACAAGAATACTAGGCCTCCTTTCGAGGTCATATGATTTCGGCGCAACGTGTTTTAACGTAGCGTGCATTCGATGTAACGAATTCGACGCCAGAGATCTCCGCAAAGAGGGATCGAGAATACGGCTACAGCGACATCTATAGCTCCAATAAACAACTCAAACGCAACGGCACTCACATTACGAGTATACGGACACAAGGTTGGCAAGCATCCGTAAATAGATGGCGCTGACCGTCCTACATCGCGCTGGAGAAGTGTGCCAATTTCCACGGCATATATACAACTTCCGACGACCAACTATCGGACCCTTGGTCCCCTGCGGGACTATTGGCTATCTCAGTGGACAACGAATTTGAAATAAAATAATCTTACACCACTGTAATTTGGTAAACGCTATAGCCAGTGGTCAGCGTAGATGACGTAGTGTAGAATTATCTAATGTGAAATTCAGTTGCCAACTGAGTTTGACAATAGCCCCCGCCGGTCACAACACCCGGCCAGGTGGGTAACCCTTTTCCACCTTTTCCATCTTCGCTTGCCAACATTGGCGGCTGCCCTAACCCTACACCTGCGATTTAGCAAAGTTCTGCGAGCTACGTGAAGCCTATAGGCTGTGTAGTGTGTGTCTGGGTACCAGGCTGCCAGTGCCAGTTGGGGTGTGTGTGTCTGTGTGTACACCGACCTGAAGAACCGTGACCTGGCGGCCAGTACGGCGCGGTGCGTGGGCAGGTCGAGCGCGGCGAACCCGTAGGCGGGCGCGGCCTCGCCCTCCGGCAGGAACACCAGCCGGGAGTCGCACCACTCGCCTGCGGGGAGGAGGAACCGTCATTCATCATCAGGGTCCAATGTGATAATGCGTAGACCCTCTGCTGGTCCACGCGAAAGTTCGAAACGTTTCGCGCTCGTACGATTCGGATGTGGAGAGCTCCCAGCCACAGTGTATCCTTTGGACTGTGACATGGGATCGTTCAACAGGTATATTAGAAGTCGCTTCAGAGGCGGGCAAAGCATTGACAGGACGCAGTGTACAATTTTGGAGAAAGAAATACTTTATACATTGGTAGCGCCCCTGATGTTGCTAATGTTCACAGGCGGCGATGACCACGAACCATCAGGTGGCCCGCATGCCTGTTTGTCTGCCGTAAAACATTAAAAAAAATCACTACCATTCTATAGTGAGAAGGTACTGGCGGCTCCACAGGTGTTGCGGGCAGCTAAAAAAATCGTTATTTTATCGTAACCTACTTATAAGAGGCAGTGCATTTAACGCTGATTTACTGTACGTTCCTGTGTCATTTACAACAGTAGAGACAGATACTTGAGATCCTGGTGCAGTCTCTCCGGCGCGAGCCCTATCCAAGCGGCTAAGTTAAGGGCAGATGGGAGCCCCCTAAAGAAGGAGGGGGCAGTCTCACGCTACAAAGAAGACAGTCCGAGTAGGAAGGGAGAGTCAGCAGTCTCTCTTCAGTGAAGGGAGTCGGGACCCAATCTATAGTATAGGAAGCTGCATTGCACACAAAAAGAATAGTCTCTCTCTGTCTCCACTTATGGGCAGTCCCTCTCTTCACTGGCAAGGGGAGGCCCCAATCTAGAGGATAGGAAGCTGCATTGCACACGAAAATCATAGTGTCTCTGTTTCTCTTCATGTCTCCACTCACCAGAATCTAGCAGATACTTGAGATCCTGGTGCAGTCTCTCCGGCACGAGCCCTTTAAAAGCGACTACGTTTAGGGCGAATCAGAGCCTCCCAAAGAAGAAGGGACAATCCCATACTACAAGGAAAGCAGTCTGAGTAGGAAGGGAGAGTGGGTAGTCCCTGTCTTCAGCGAAGGGAGAGGGGGCAGTCCTAATCTACAGGATAGGAAGCAGCATTGTACCCGAACAGAATAAAGTGTCTGTGTCTTCATTCTTCACTTACCGGAATCTCCTGATTCCTCGTCTTCGGTGCGAGCTCTTTCAAAGCAGCTAAGTTAAGGGGGGATGGGAGACCCTCGGTCCCAATCTATAGGGGGCAGAAAGCAGCACTGTAAAACAAAAACAGTCTCTCCCTATCCTCACTCACCGGAATCCAGCAGATATTTCAGATCCTGGTGCAGTCTCTCCGGCGCGAGCCCTATCAGCGCGGCCAGCCGGCCCCCGCCCGCGCCGCCGCCGCACGCGCAGCCCGAGTCCGTGGACAGGATGTCCAGCTCCCCCTCCGGGTGGGGGTGATCCCATTCTGGAGAGGGGGGGAAGGGTGTTATTTTATATGTCGAAGGTTATTAGTAGCAGATGCGGTCTCTTTATATGGTGAGGGGGGGGGGGGGGGGGAGAGTACCCCCCTCGAATACCCCCTCACCCCCCGAGAGGTCAACAATAATCAGAGAGTGCTCTCGCCATTTTAAAGTTATTTCGTGGAATATGTCTACCAAAGCCCTTGAAAGTTTAGTTCGTGATCTTTCTAAGACTGTGACAAATTTAGTGACAAGAGTTAGTGCTTTGGAATTAGTGATTAGTGAGCAATCTAGCCAAATTGCAACACTAAAACTCGGTCGGAGTAGCGCACTGTCTACCCCCGACATTTCAAAAATTGGGGCTCCGGCTCCTGCCCCGGAAACGCTGCAGCGACCCCAACGCCAAGCGCGTCTAAAAGCGATAGAAGCCATCGCCAGTCAAAAGTTATTAGCAAGAGATTCGGTCATAGTAATATATTCCCGCATCTGTTATTTAATCGAGTTTAGGGCGACAATTTAGTACACAAATTTTCCTGATTACAAGACAAGGAAAGATATTACTATGGCCAGATCTAAGACTCACTCTGACACTCTAACACTCTGTTCAGCGGCACGACATTTTAGTACACAAATTTTCCACAATGTATAAGACTTCATCTTTGAAAAGGCTATGCTGGCTTGTGCTTGTACAGCGCACTATTGTTTGAAATAATATCTCTAGTCTCGTGTTGGTGCGGTGTAGCGAGATATAGCATGCTCCCGAGTGGTGTGGCGCGATGTAGTATGTTTTTGCGTGGTGTCGCGCGATATAGTCTGTTCACGCGTGGTGTGGTCTGCCGTTATATTGTTCTCACGTGGTATGATTCGATATAGTCTCTTATCGTGCTGTGTGGTGTGGTATATATGACACAGCCTATACCCGGTGATATAGTCTCTTATGGCGTGATGTGGTGTGGCTCGATATAGTCTACTCTCGCGTGGTAGCCTGATTCGTGATATTCTATAGTCTGTTCTCGCGTGGTGTGGCGTGATATAGTCTACTCTCACGTGGTGTGTTGTGACCTGACTCGTGATATTCTATAGTCTGTTCTCGCGTGGTGTGGCGTGATACAGTCTACTCTCACGTGGTGTGCTGTGACCTGACTCGTGATATTCTATAGTCTGTTCTCGCGTGGTGTGGCGTGATATAGTCTATTCTCACGTGGTGTGTAGTGACCTAACTCGTGGTATGATATAGTCTGTTCTCGCGTGGTGTGTTGTGGCCTGACGTGATATGATATAGTCTGTTATCGCGTGGCGTAATAGTCTGTCCTCGCGTGGTGTAGTTTTCGAATGGTGTGGTGTGATATTGTCTATTCACGCGTGGTGCGACGCGACGTAGTCTGTCCTTGCATTGTGTGATCGGTGGTGTGGCGCGATATAGTATGTTCTCGTGTTAGTGTGGTGTGGTATGACCCAGCCCATCCCCGTACAGTGTGTGGTATCTACTCACTGTCCTGCTGGCAGCCGTCGCAGGCCGGGCAGGCCGGGGCAGGCCGCGGCAGGCCCGCCGCCGTACAGCAGTCGCAGGCAGGCGGCCGCGTTGGCGCGTAGCATTATATAGTTTATTCTCGCGAGGTGTGGCGAGATATAGTCTCTTATTGCGTGGTGTGGTGTGGCGTGGTATTGTCTGTTCTTGCGTGGCGTGGTGTGGCGTGGTATAGTCTGTTCTCGCGTTGGTGTGTTATAGTATAATTTGTAGCGTAGTGTGTGATATAGTGCACTCACTGTCCTGCTGGCAGCCGTCGCAGGCGGGGCAGGCCGCGGCGGGCCCGCCGCCGTACAGCAGTCGCAGGCAGGCGGCGGCGTCGGCGCGCGAGGCGCCCGCCGCCAGGCCCTCCAGGGGGACGCGGCAGCCGTGCGGGCCGCTGGGGAACCAACGGACAGGGACACAACATTAACACTTCCCCTGACAACTTTTAACAGCGGCAAGACATAGCGGGGTCATCATCACAGCCCGTAACAGTCCACTGCAGGACTTGGGCCTCTCCCACGAAAGGGGAGGTCATTGCCATAATCTCCACGCTTGGCAGGCGGGTTGGAGATCGCAGTGTTATAATATAACAATGGAAAATGCTGCTGCCCATTTTCCAGTCTACGGAGGCGCTTAGATCTTTTGCCTCGAAAACATTAGTCGCCTTGTACGACACCCATGAGTGTAAAGGGTTGGTGCTATTCTACTCTACCGGACACCACACGGCCAACATAGCGGGGTATCCCGTTCGAATTGGAACCTTACAGAATACCGCAGCTAAACAATACTCTTTTAAATAGTATTGTGTTTCTGCCGGTGAGCAAGGTCTCCAGTGCTCCATGAGGTGGGGATTTGTGGAACCGAGGTCCCCTCACCTGCCTATAGTAGTGGTCACCACTGTCTATAGGCAGTGGCGACCACTTCCCATCAGGTGGCCCGCTTGCCTGTTTGCCTACCGTATGTCATAAAAAAAAAGTAACTTGAATACCAGAGATACTACAGCAGTGGTCAGTATCGTAACGCACATATTAAATGGACCGGCCAGGTGAGTCGTGCGCACACGCGGAGCGCCGATTTCGGACGCAACTGTTACGTCGGCCGCAGCGAATGTGTCTAGAAATACTGTGCCAGACATACGCTTTACAGACGCCTAGCAAAATATACAAATGATGATTTTTTTTATACCACTACGAAGGCAAACAAGCTTCCGGCCCGCCTGATGGTAAGCAGTCACCGCAGCCTATGGACGTTTGCAATACTAGGGGCACCACCCACGCGTTGCCGACTCCGTAAAAAACCTTTTCACCGCTTTCTTGAAGAACTCCATGTTGTACTCTCCAGGGAAAACCTCTCCAATGAGCTCATTCCACAACCTCAGTGTGCGTGTGAGAAAGTTCCTTTGAAACCGCACAGTTCGCGATCAATATGCGAAAACCGTTACAATAGGTCTTACGTTATAATATTATTTAGTAGCTATACATGTTCAGCCGGTATAAAGATGCCTGCAACATTGGATAAAGTACCCAACACGAATTTGTGTGTCTTAAACTCCAGGAACTCTTTTACAGAATAAAAACAATAATGAATAATACTTATTTTAGAACAAGCAAGCCAATTATAAGTCCTTGCTAGTTACAAAATAAAAAAGTGAAACAAGACATTCAAAAGTCGCTGCAATAATATGGTTTCAGAATACAAAATTTACTAATCACAGCATACCCAAAAAGAAAAAGTAGAAGTAGACTGTGAGGTAACTGTGAAAACCTCCTAATGGTCTAGATTCTTAGGATTACTAGAAATAAAACTTGGTTCTAGGTGGTATCAAAAGTATAATAAAAAATTTATAAAATAAAATAAAAATAAAAAATTTAACTCAAACAACCTCATCAATTCTTGCCGCACATTCGTTACCGCGATGTAGAAATATTGTACAGCGCCATCTAGTGACTATACACTATATACCTTACGTGTTGTACAGTAACTGTAGGTTATTCTGCGTCATAGAGTACAAGAAAAAATCCTTTTACATCGTGGACTCTGACCCCTTATTCCTCGACCACACTCAACACATCCTTCCCAGACCCCCAGGCTCTCAGGCAGCCGCGCAACGGCCCCGCACTCACCTCGGATACCTTCTCAGCAGGTCCCGGAAGTAGGGGCTGCGCGCGGCCAGGATGGGGCGGTGCGCGCGCAGCGCCCACCCGCACCCCACTATCTCCACGTCGCACCACCATCTGGGGAGTAATATAATTTAAATAATAAGTAATAATAATAAATTAAATATAATTCTAATATCTTTGGCACATCAATGAGCAGTTTTCCAATAGGTATCTAAAGCATTCCTAACGACTCACTAGATGGCGCCCCGACAATTTTGGTAATTGACAATAGCTTGAAATAGTTTCTTAGCAAAGAGGATATAAACACTGGGTACGTTGTATTGGATAATATTGTATTTGTCAATAGTTTTCAACCATTTTAGAGGTTGTAATAATAATGAAACATGGTGCCAAGTTATATAAATATTTCTTTGTATATTTCCTTCAACCTTTTGTTCAACAGTTATGTTTATATTAATAAACAATTTATTTTTAAGTTTAGTAGTAGTTGGCTGCATGAAATTACTGCCACCATCATACAGACTAAAAAAAGATTACCAAAATTGTAGAAGCGCCATCTATTGATGCTTTTTGAAACCAACGGACAATACCTACCGGAAAACTCCTCATTGGCTTAGAACATTGAACTCGTGATCGTGTTCTTGTATATGAAAGTGTTCAATATTAAAATTCTAAATTTATTTTGTTTTTTGTTACTACACAATGTAGTGAAATTTATGAGTTAGGTACCTCATTAGTAGTGAGCATGATGTGTCTACTTCGAGAAGGATGTACACTTTTTTCTACCATACGAGCTTTGTTAATTAAGTCGTCTATCTTGTGTAACATCTAGTTTAGTAAACATAATACAAAAATAAAATAAAAAAGTACATTTATTTACTTAAGTACACCGTGTACAATGTACACCGCTACATTGGAAGACATTTTCAAGGTATTGAACAACAAAGACACCAATGGAGCCTCGGTGGCCGAGGATTAGGGTTAGGGTATCCGACTCGTAAACGAGATGTACAGAGTTCGAATCCCGCTGCGGCCATGTACCAATGACACTTTTCTGAGTTATTTACATTAGTTTAACACTAACCGATGCTCCGACCGATGCGGTGAGGGAAAACATCGTGATGAAACCTGCACATTCAGACGACTGAATGTGTAACCATGATCCAGGTCAGGCTCCCCTGGTAGCAGGGTCATGGAAGTCAGATGGCAGTCGCGTGGCCACTATAATTACCTGATCTGCCAAACCCTGGATCATGGCCACGGTGTACCCCGGGTCCTCATGCGCGAGGGCAAAACCGGGATATTAACGATATTAACGCTAAATTAATTAGTTTTTTTTTTTAGCTTAAGACGTGGATGATTTTAACCAACCAAATGAGTTTTAAACGTCCAGATTGGCGTTACAGGCCATTATTCCAATCTCGCTTAGATCTCAGGATTTACAGGTACATTATTTTAACAATTATGTAGATCTATAACTTGCTAAAAGTAACGCCGAATAGGTTTTTTATTTAAGGTTTAGTTTTTAATAACAAGCAAAAATGTATCAAAATTAGCACATGGAATTCGCACTAAGGTTCGAACCTGGTACATCTCGCTTGCGAGTCGAATATCTTTACCAATAGGTCACCGATGCTTCGATGATGTTGACAAAACGCATTACTTACACCAAAGTGCGACCGGCCTTGTTTACGCGATCAAAGAATCTGAATCACGCGCGCAACGAATTTGCTCGATAATTGCTTTTAATGAAACCATGAAAACAAGGTCGCAATGTGTAAGGTCTTCCTGTCTAGTTTGTAATCAAACAATCCTCTAATTCTGGAGATTCTTGGACTGTTAAAAAATCGTTTTCAAGTGACGCTTTTACCAACAGCATTTCACACACACAGCATTTCAGACACAGTAAACAATCAAGATAATTTTAATAAGAACAGAAAAAAGAATCGCCCTGGATGGTAAGGGACCGACCGACCTGTGTGACCGAATCTGTCTTTACCGTGTTGACCTCTACAGCCATCAGAGAAAGTGCCGCACTATTAACAGTGACATCATACATACATATATAAAGCTCACGCCTGTGTCCCACAGGTGGGGTAGGCAGAGACTTTGGACCGCCACTTTGCTCTGTCCTGCCACAACTCCCTAGCCTCGCATATATCCACAACTCTTTTCATACATCTTCTTTTATTCTTACCACTTCGGACCCCAGCTTCCGCAGGTACTGTCTTTTGTAACAGTGACGTTGGCATCTATAATAGATGTCTGAGGCCAATGATGATGATTCATCAGCTGTCCCGATAATAGCATTCTCGAGGTTCCGAGGTCTCGAAGTCCCGAGGTCTCGAGGTCCCGAGGTCGCCGCTAGACACCCACCTATCCCGGTAGCAGCTGGCGAGGTCCTGGTGCAGGGCGGGCGCGGGCTCGCGAGCCAACGCCGCCTGCGTGGCGAGGTCCCTCAGCGCAGCCCCTGCTTCCAACTCGGCGCTCAGGAGGAACACTTCGGCGAGCCGCCAGGGGGACACCACTGAGCGGATGAAGCGCGCGTGCTCGCAGCCTGACGGGAGGATGGGAAAGACCAGATTAGATGGGTACAATGCCAGGTTCGATCGCAACCTCGGTAAGTAGGGCGCCCTCCGGCCGGGTGGAGTGACAATTTGCGGACAACTGGCTTTATCAGGTGGTAGGACTCTGTCAAGCTTGTGGAGTGCTGGGTGAGTACGACTGCCTTAACTATTTCTGGCGCCGAGTTTCTGTCTGCTCGAGTTGTATAAGGTAGCCATCGCAATTACAGGCCATGAGCCATTTCCTATTAGTCCACACAGTGACAACGTGCGGTTCTCGATTTTTGTTAACTGCAACCTAAAATCTTGAATAATAAATGTTACGGGCGACAGTTACCGCTTACCATCAGGCAGGGTGTCTGCTCGTTTGTCATTGAGTAGACTAAACAAATTTTGGCGTGGGTCCATGAGATGGTGGTATGGAGCCCCTGCAGTATCCCAGTACCGGTGTGTCAGTGTCAATGGGCGTGTCAAAGGTGTTGTCGGTGTCTCAACTCTCAGAGCCGGTGTGTCAGTAATAATGGGCACGTGTGGGCCATGATGGTGTCGGTGTGTCAGTGTCGGTGTCTCAGCTCACAGTGCTGGTGTGTCAGTGATAATGGGCATGACTGGTGTCGGTGTGTCAGTGTCAGCGTCTCAGGTCTCACTGCTGGTGTGTCAGTGATAACGGACATGTGTGGTGTCGGTGTGTCTATGTTGGTGTCTCAGTTCTCAGTGCCCGTGTGTCAGTGATAATGGGCATGTGTGGTGTCGGTGTGTCAGTGCCGGTGTCTCAGCTCTCAGTGCCGGTGTGTCAGTGATAACGGGCATGTGTGGTGTCGGTGTGTCAATGTTGGTGTCTCAGTTCTCAGTGCCCGTGTGTCAGTGATAATGGGCATGTGTGGTGTCGGTGTGTCAGTGCCGGTGTCTCAGCTCTCAGTGCCGGTGTGTCAGTGATAATGGGCATGTGTGGTGTCGGTGTGTCAGTGATAATGGGCATGTGTGGTGTCGGTGTGTCAGTGCCGGTGTCTTTGCTCCCAGTGCCGGTGTGTCAGTGATAATGGGCATGTGTGGTGTCGGTGTGTCAGTGCCGGTGTCTTTGCTCCCAGTGCCGGTGTGTCAGTGATAATGGGCATGTGTGGTGTCGGTTTGTCAGTGCCGGTGTCTTTGCTCCCAGTGCCGGTGTGTCAGTGATAATGGGCATGTGTGGTGTCGGTTTGTCAGTGCCGGTGTCTTTGCTCCCAGTGCCGGTGTGTCAGTGATAATGGGCATGTGTGGTGTCGGTGTGTCAGTGCCGGTGGCTCAGCTCCCAGTGCCGGTGTGTCAGTGATAATGGGCATGTGTGGTGTCGGTGTGTCAGTGCCGGTGTCTCAGCTCTCAGTGCCGGTGTGTCAGTGATAATGGGCATGTGTGGTGTCGGTGTGTCAGTGCCGGTGTCTCAGCTCTCAGTGCCAGTGTGTCAGTGATAATGGGCACGTCTGGGCCATGATGGTGTCGGTGTGTCAGTGTTTGTGGCTCAGCTCACAGTGCTGGTGTGTCAGTGATAATGGGCATGACTGGTGTCGGTGTGTCAGTGTCAGCGTCTCAGGTCTCACTGCTGGTGTGTCAGTGATAACGGACATGTGTGGTGTCGGTGTGTCTATGTTGGTGTCTCAGTTCTCAGTGCCCGTGTGTCAGTGATAATGGGCATGTGTGGTGTCGGTGTGTCAGTGCCGGTGTCTCAGCTCTCAGTGCCGGTGTGTCAGTGATAATGGGCATGTGTGGTGTCGGTGTGTCAGTGATAATGGGCATGTGTGGTGTCGGTGTGTCAGTGATAATGGGCATGTGTGGTGTCGGTGTGTCAGTGCCGGTGTCTTTGCTCCCAGTGCCGGTGTGTCAGTGATAATGGGCATGTGTGGTGTCGGTGTGTCAGTGCCGGTGGCTCAGCTCTCAGTGCCGGTGTGTCAGTGATAATGGGCATGTGTGGTGTCGGTGTGTCAGTGCCGGTGTCTTTGCTCCCAGTGCCGGTGTGTCAGTGATAATGGGCATGTGTGGTGTCGGTGTGTCAGTGCCGGTGGCTCAGCTTTCAGTGCCGGTGTGTCAGTGATAATGGGCATGTGTGGTGTCGGTGTGTCAGTGATAATGGGCATGTGTGGTGTCGGTGTGTCAGTGCCGGTGTCTTTGCTCCCAGTGCCGGTGTGTCAGTGATAATGGGCATGTGTGGTGTCGGTTTGTCAGTGCCGGTGTCTTTGCTCCCAGTGCCGGTGTGTCAGTGATAATGGGCATGTGTGGTGTCGGTTTGTCAGTGCCGGTGTCTTTGCTCCCAGTGCCGGTGTGTCAGTGATAATGGGCATGTGTGGTGTCGGTGTGTCAATTTCGGTGTCTCGGCTCTCAGTGCCAGTGTGTCAGTGATAATGGGCATATGTGGTGTCGGTGTCTCAGCTCTCACCGGTCTGTCAGTTATAATGGGCATGTGTGGTGTCGGTGTGTCAATGTCGGTGTCTCGGCTCTCAGTGCCAGTGTGTCAGTGATAATGGGCATATGTGGTGTCGGTATCTTAGCTCCCAGTGCCGGTGTGTCAGTGATAATAGGCATGTGTGGTGTCGGTGTCTCAGCTTTCAGTGCCAGTGTGTCAGTGATAATGGGCATATGTGGTGTCGGTGTGTCAGTGTCGGTGTCTCGGCTCTCAGTGCCAGTGTGTCAGTGATAATGGGCATATGTGGTGTCGGTATCTTAGCTCCCAGTGCCGGTGTGTCAGTGATAATAGGCATGTGTGGTGTCGGTGTCTCGGCTTTCAGTGCCAGTGTGTCAGTGATAATGGGCATATGTGGTGTCGGTGTGTCAGTGTCGGCGACTTACCGCGGTCGGGGCGCGCGTCGCGCGGGCGCCTCGCGGCGGCCGCGATCCGGCGCCGCAGCGTGCCCAGACCGGCGCCCCCCGCCTTCTTCTTGCGCTCCCTGGTGAAAACATATGTAATATGTATAGGGATTTACTTTCAAGTGTTCTGTGGGATTTAAGTTCGACAGAGCTGCGGTGTGAGTCTCTAAGGGATATTTCAGAAAGAGAGTGACGGAGAATTTCATTAGATATTCGCGCATTGCTATGGCCACCTTGCTACGATCTGTCTGACATTAAATAGTTGCGATATGCTTTTAGAGATTTCGTAGCGAATCGACCAAATACACCCATACCATGACGGCCTTTGTCGCGTGCGTGAAAGTACATAACGGTCCATTGCAGGAATTAGGGCCTCTCTTACAAAAGGGGAGGTTACTGCCATAATCTCCACGCTTGTGAGGCGGGTTGGAAATCGCAATGTTATAAATATGACAATGGAAAACGATCCTGCCCATTTTTCAGCCTACGGAGACTATAGCAGAGTAAACTGCTCTGTAGTAAGTGGCAAATTGATTGACAACAGCGATCGCTGACTTCTCGGCGCAAACTAATTCGTGTGTGATCAGAGCGATTGTTGTAATACTTCAAAGGATCATATTTGTCCAAATTTTATGTAGAACGTATTTATAAAAGAAACCTTTTTAGTCAACTACTGCCTAACTTTCGTTCCTAATGACTAGTAATGGCAGATGGGGGTCAAGCACTTTCAATAACAAAAATTCACTGCAGACACTATTTCATAATATTTTTTAATTGTTATACCACTAAGGTGGCAAACAAGCAACAAGAAATATATTATAAACTGTTCCACTTACATAACATTTTAACGAATATGATTATTGTAATCATTATAGCCATTGCTGTGACGGCTTACAAATCGGTTCCAACCGAGATATTGACGTCCGCTATAGCTAATCTACAGCACTTTTGATTGACGTTTAAATAAGGGCGACTCCACGTTATAAATCGCTCTAAGCAAAGTCTAGAGAACTAAAGAACGCGGTATTGGAAAATCATAATAAAAGGCATTGCTGCTATCAATAGCTAAAATTCATTTTTTTTCCTTCCATACCAAGGTTGTCTGGAAGAGATCACTCTAGTCATAAGACCGCCCTTTGTACTGCTTATTATTATATATTTTATCCTGTATGTATCTAGTGTGCAAATAAGGAGTATTGTATTTTATTTATTTATTTAACAAATTTATTGCACACAATAAAGAAATACAGAGATATAACATAGATATAACTGACACAACAGGCACTACTTATATTGTATTGTATTGTATCGACGTTTGCACTTTCTACAGGATTTGCCTAAATGTTTATGCAAGTTTGGTTTCAATACTAATGACAGAAACCTTATTTTAGTGTATGTCCACGATTTTTACCGTGAAATTCGGTTATATGGCACCTACATTGAACTTCCTCAACTCACTGTCTAACTCCTACTTTACAGAGCCTGATCCTGGCTACAATACAAGGTTTATTAATAACTAACCGATCACACAGGAGATCAAAATACGCTGTCGCTGCAATAACGTGGCTCATCGGCTCACACGTCGCGTTTTGACGCGAGATGTCCACACCGTAGCGACAGCGAATTTTGTGTTCCGGTGTGGACATCTTGCGTCAAAAATGTGACACAGAGCGCCGGTTTCGGTCCTTAACATCATACAAAACACGCAGACTCACCGTATAACGTCAGCCATGGTCGGCGGCGCGGCCGGCACACCCTCACAGGCCTCGCCCTCCTGCGGGACAAACAACTTAAATCAACTTTTTTGTAGGTATACGACATTAAATACCACAAGGACAGAGATAGGAAGAACACGACGACGAACTCCAGAGACGCCAGAGACGAATGGCACAGCCAGACTGCCCGATAATGCCAGGCAAAGCCAGACTCCGACAATACCAGGCACAGTCGGACCCACAACCGTCAGTCCATCGTGGTGTGGTAGAGTGACTCATTCGTCAGTCTGTACTGGAGTGGTGCGGTAGTGTGGCTAAAACGTCCGTCCGTCGTGGTGTAGTAGTGTGGCTCATTCGTCAGTCTGTAGTGGTGCAGTAGTGTGAAACAGCCGTCAGTCCGTCGTGGTGTGGTAGTGTGGCTCATTCGCCAGTCTGTAGTGGTGCAGTAGTGTGAAACAGCCGTCAGTCCGTCGTGGTGTGGTAGTGTGGCTCATTCGTCAGTCTGTAGTGGTGCAGTAGTGTGAAACAGCCGTCAGTCCGTCGTGGTGTGGTAGTGTGGCTCATTCGCCAGTCTGTAGTGGTGCAGTAGTGTGAAACAGCCGTCAGTCCGTCGTGGTGTGGTAGTGTGGCTCATTCGCCAGTCTGTAGTGGTGCAGTAGTGTGAAACAGCCGTCAGTCCGTCGTGGTGTGGTAGTGTGGCTCATTCGCCAGTCTGTAGTGGTGCAGTAGTGTGAAACAGCCGTCAGTCCGTCGTGGTGTGGTAGTGTGGCTCATTCGTCAGTCTGTAGTGGTGCAGTAGTGTGAAACAGCCGTCAGTCCGTCGTGGTGTGGTAGTGTGGCTCATTCGTCAGTCTGTAGTGGTGCAGTAGTGTGAAACAGCCGTCAGTCCGTCGTGGTGTGGTAGTGTGGCTCATTCGTCAGTCTGTAGTGGTGCAGTAGTGTGAAACAGCCGTCAGTCCATCGTGGTGTGGTAGTGTGGCTCATTCGTCAGTCTGTAGTGGTGCAGTAGTGTGAAACAGCCGTCAGTCCGTCGTGGTGTGGTAGTGTGGCTCATTCGCCAGTCTGTAGTGGTGCAGTAGTGTGAAACAGCCGTCAGTTCGTCGTGGTGTGGTAGTGTGGCTCATTCGTGAGTCTGTAGTGGTGCAGTAGTGTGGCTCATTCGTCAGTCTGTAGTGGTGCAGTAGTGTGAAACAGCCGTCAGTCCGTCGTGGTGTGGTAGTGTGGCTCATTCGTCAGTCTGTAGTGGTGCAGTAGTGTGAAACAGCCGTCAGTCCGTCGTGGTGTGGTAGTGTGGCTCATTCGCCAGTCTGTAGTGGTGCAGTAGTGTGAAACAGCCGTCAGTCCGTCGTGGTGTGGTAGTGTGGCTCATTCGTCAGTCTGTAGTGGTGCAGTAGTGTGAAACAGCCGTCAGTCCGTCGTGGTGTGGTAGTGTGGCTCATTCGTCAGTCTGTAGTGGTGCAGTAGTAGTGTGAAACAGCCGTCAGTCCGTCGTGGTGTGGTAGTGTGGCTCATTCGTCAGTCTGTAGTGGTGCAGTAGTGTGAAACAGCCGTCAGTCCGTCGTGGTGTGGTAGTGTGGCTCATTCGCCAGTCTGTAGTGGTGCAGTAGTGTGAAACAGCCGTCAGTCCGTCGTGGTGTGGTAGTGTGGCTCATTCGTCAGTCTGTAGTGGTGCAGTAGTGTGAAACAGCCGTCAGTCCGTCGTGGTGTGGTAGTGTGGCTCATTCGCCAGTCTGTAGTGGTGCAGTAGTGTGAAACAGCCGTCAGTCCGTCGTGGTGTGGTAGTGTGGCTCATTCGCCAGTCTGTAGTGGTGCAGTAGTGTAAAACAGCCGTCAGTCCGTCGTGGTGTGGTAGTGTGGCTCATTCGCCAGTCTGTAGTGGTGCAGTAGTGTGAAACAGCCGTCAGTCCGTCGTGGTGTGGTAGTGTGGCTCATTCGCCAGTCTGTAGTGGTGCAGTAGTGTGAAACAGCCGTCAGTCCGTCGTGGTGTGGTAGTGTGGCTAATTCGCCAGTCTGTAGTGGTGCAGTAGTGTGAAACAGCCGTCAGTCCGTCGTGGTGTGGTAGTGTGGCTCATTCGCCAGTCTGTAGTGGTGCAGTAGTGTGAAACAGCCGTCAGTCCGTCGTGGTGTGGTAGTGTGGCTCATTCGCCAGTCTGTAGTGGTGCAGTAGTGTGAAACAGCCGTCAGTCCGTCGTGGTGTGGCAGTGTGGCTCATTCGCCAGTCTGTAGTGGTGCAGTAGTGTGAAACAGCCGTCAGTCCGTCGTGGTGTGGTAGTGTGGCTCATTCGTCAGTCTGTAGTGGTGCAGTAGTGTGGCTCATTCGTCAGTCTGTAGTGGTGCAGTAGTGTGAAACAGTCGTCAGTCCGTCGTGGTGTGGTAGTGTGGCTCATTCGTCAGTCTGTAGTGGTGCAGTAGTGTGAAACAGCCGTCAGTCCGTCGTGGTGTGGTAGTGTGGCTCATTCGTCAGTCTGTAGTGGTGCAGTAGTGTGAAACAGCCGTCAGTCCGTCGTGGTGTGGTAGTGTGGCTCATTCGTCAGTCTGTAGTGGTGCAGTAGTGTGAAACAGCCGTCAGTCCGTCGTGGTGTGGTAGTGTGGCTCATTCGTCAGTCTGTAGTGGTGCAGTAGTGTGAAACAGCCGTCAGTCCGTCGTGGTGTGGTAGTGTGGCTCATTCGCCAGTCTGTAGTGGTGCAGTAGTGTGAAACAGCCGTCAGTCCGTCGTGGTGTGGTAGTGTGGCTCATTCGCCAGTCTGTAGTGGTGCAGTAGTGTGAAACAGCCGTCAGTCCGTCGTGGTGTGGTAGTGTGGCTAATTCGTCAGTCTGTAGTGGTGCAGTAGTGTGAAACAGCCGTCAGTCCGTCGTGGTGTGGTAGTGTGGCTCATTCGTCAGTCTGTAGTGGTGCAGTAGTGTAAAACAGCCGTCAGTCCGTCGTGGTGTGGTAATGTAGCTCATTCGTCAGTCCGTCGTGGTGTGGTAGTGTGACTCATTGGTCAGTCTGTAGTGGTGCGGTGGTGTGGCTTAATTGGCCGGCAATACTTAGTGTAGTTGTACGGTAGTGTGACTCACTAGTCAGTCTGTAGTGGTGCGATAGTGTGGCCCAGCTGTCAGTCTATAGTGGCGTCCTTCAATGTTTAGCGTTAAAGTAGTTTGCGGTAGCTATCAAATCGGCCAAAACAGCTATCGAATCGGCGCCGCCATCATCGCAGCCGCGCGGTAGTGTGGCTCATTGGTCAGTAGGGTCTCACCTGCGGGTGTGAGAGCGCGGCGCCCATGTCGGGGGCGCCGGAGCGCGCGCGCAGGCAGCACAGCAGCTGGCTCATGGGCGACGCGGCGCCGTCATCATCGCAGCCGCGCGGTAGTGTGGCTCATTGGTCAGTAGGGTCTCACCTGCGGGTGTGAGAGCGCGGCGCCCATGTCGGGGGCGCCGGGGCGCGCGCGCAGGCAGCACAGCAGCTGGCTCATGGGCGACGCGGCGCCGCCATCATCGCAGCCGCGCGGTAGTGTGGCTCTATGGTCAGTAGGGTCTCACCTGCGGGTGTGAGAGCGCGGCGCCCATGTCGGGGGCGCCGGAGCGCGCGCGCAGGCAGCACAGCAGCTGGCTCATGGGCGACGCGGCGCCGCCATCATCGCAGCCGCCGCGGCCAGCGCCCGCCTCCACGACGATCTGGTGGCAACCACACGGGACTGTTACTCATCACATTACAGAACAGTTGATGGCTAAATAGGTAGATAAATTCAGGTCAAGAGTACCCTAAACCAATGTGGAACAAGTCCGCAAATGAAAAATATTTTTTCCTAGCAAGCTTTTATCTTGTCAATATTTAGAAGTTCCTATGGCCACTTTCCGTCTCCATCCGCATCATAACATTGCATAGTTTCCAAACAGTACATAAGTATGCAAGATTTCAACTCAATCGGACCATTTGCCTTTGCAAGATGGTTAAATTAGCCGGTTAACTAGATGGCTAGCTTTATAAGCAATTATTTCATTGGAATATTTGCCAAATTTATGAACTTTGAAAGTTACGTCTAACGAACGATATTGCCCCGAGTTTACGGAGCTCCTCCATGCATTGTCACAACATTAACGTAACCCAACCGAATGAAAACCTAATGCAAACTATTATTATTGTTTGAGATTATTGTGATTAAGTTAGCATTGTGACAGTATTTGGAGGAGCTCCGTAAACTCGGGTCAATTTTTTTCTTTAAACATTACTTTAAAAATTCTTGAAATTTGCAAATTTTCAATTAAATCATAGCATAAGAAGCTAGCCGTTTCATTAACTGGCTAATTTAACCATCCGGCTGCGACATATACATTGCGAAAAAACACGGGAACATGTGAAAGTAAATAAACGCTTGTAAAAACCGAGAAAGATACAAGGTTGCAAGTGGTACGATGTGGTCTCTGCCTACCCCCACGGAGGAAAGGCGTGACGTCATGTATATGGTACAAGCAGAGTCCCACTGGGATTCGTACTCGTGTCGTCCGCATACGAAACGCGCGTACTAACCCCTGGGGCACTACGATTGCAACAGTCAACTTACCATCATCAATGCTCATAATATTACGTCGTACAATAATGTTGTTATGTAAAATGCAATACTTGCGCGAGAGACCTAGATACTGGAATTACTATAACAGTAATAATGAAGTCAAGATTTTGTAGATCTGTTTGTTATCTGTAGAAACATCAAATCATCTTAGCGTTAATGTCCCGGTTGTGCTCTCGAGGACGAGGGCCCGGGGTCCTTGACCATGATCCAGGATTTGGCAGGTCAGGTAATTACAGTGGAGCGACTGCCATCTGACCTCCATGACCCTGCTACCAGGGGAAACTGGCCAGATTGGATCATGGTTACACATCCAGTCGCCTGAATGTGCAGGTTTCATCACGATGTTTTCCCTCACCGTAAGAGCATCGGTTAGAATTCAACTAATGTACATAACTCAGAAAACAGTCATTGGTACATCTGTAGAAACATATCTATACAAAACACCTTTATGCTTTTATGTTGGTCGTCAATATAGACGAGTCCAAAATTTCAAGTCGGTTACAAAAATATTTAATTCTGTAACATGTGGGGGCTGAGTCGGGGGATTTCCGACGTTACCATTCTAAACTAGATATGCAGATATGCAATGGATTGTAATACAAAGAAATATTGTTTTCATACTGTGTTAGTTACATTTATACCTACTATGAATAGATTCTAAAGGTTTCTAACAATGAAAGATTGTTCTTGTTCTGTGTTAGTTTCACCTACACTATATTCCGATTCGTTCCGATAAACTGTTGGTGAACCTAATAAATAAATAAAATATATGCTGAAAAGGATGCGATAATTTGTCGTGATAATATGCGGTGATATCATCATGAATAATTTCAAACAAAAACGCATACAGTACAAGCGTAGGCAGTATTTTTTACTTATCAGCAAAGGGATAAAATAAAATGCCGAGCATGAGGCTTACATTTCTGAGCTTGCACGTTTTTCTAAACACGGAGGACGTCAGAGCTCTATTCTGAGATAGGTATTAATGGTTTTTAGACATTTGTTGACAAATGTTTTCGATTTAGGATAATGCTGGCTGGCTAGCTGGCCGTTTGGTGTCCGGTAGAGTAGAATAGCACCAACCCCTTACACTTAAAGCGACTAATGTTTTCGAGGCGGAAGATCTAGAGTCTCTGCAAGCTGGTAAATGGGCAGCAGCGTTTTGCATTGCTATATTTAGAACACTGCGATCTCCAACCCGCCTGCGAAGCATGGAGATTATTTCAATAGCCTCCCCTTTTATGGGGGAGGCCCTTTATCGTAATCACTGTGAGGACTAAGATGAAACGCCTGTAACTGCGCTGGCTACCTTATCCTATTCAAACCGGAACACAACAATGCAAGCATTGTTGCTCGGCGGAAGAAATTGATTAAGGCGGTGGTACTCACACGGGCGGACTCCTCTGGCTTGACAGAGTACTACAGTCGCCATCAGATATATGGTGGCGGCCAAGGTACTCAAATATTTCGGAGCAGCATTAAATTTCAATATATTAGTTACGATAGATAAGGTCTATAATATCAGACCATATAATTCGCCATAAATTTGGGAGCACCGACTTTTCAATTAATTCGTGACATACAATAAGATAAAGATATCGTAACAAACAGCTCGTCAATGGTATCTAAGCAGTCAGGTTGATCATAAATATCGGAACATTTATGGAAAATGTACCTTAAGTCTGTGTAATACAATTTAAAATAGTTAACATTGGACTCATAAAAATAAGGTTTCAAACAGGCATTAATACAATGTTATCAATAATTTAAATTTAGAGAGAAATGTTTTTTTTGTGATATTCACCGAAAAGAGTGTGGACTTGTCATCGTGACAAATATATTTCTGTCTATTTCGAATTAGACAAATATTCTTAACAAAACTAAATGCCTATAAAAACGTTGTTTCGACGCAATGTAAAAATTGGCGGGCGGGGCGTAGAATGAGTAGCTTAATTTCGTCAAATGATGACAGGTACTTAATGGCGTAATTGATAGTCCCTTGACTATTAAAGCATAAAGTCATGGGTTCAAATCTGATGCAAGTGCGTGAATTGATTTTTATTTGCTTTTTATGGATATGGATTGTTATTATTATACTGGCAGCTATTATACTAGATATTTTATTCTACCCAGAGAAGAAAGTCACTTACAAGTTTTTTTAGTAGGTAGGTATAGGTAGTAACAGTAGTAGTAATAAATAAATAAATATTATAACTAGGACAATTTTACACAAACTGACCTAGTCCCACGGTAAGCACATTAAGTCTTGTGTTGTGGGTACTAGACGACGATATATATACAGATATAGTGAGAAATAATTTTCCTTCATATTTTATCAGAAGAACCTACTTGGTAATTATCTTTCACGTGCGAACTCTTTTAACGCGTGTGGTCCTACTTCAAACTGCGTTGGATATTTGTTTTCTTGGTTTTCTATATTCTTGACGTTGACAACTTCCTTCAATTGTTATCCTCGTGCTATTTTATCAAAAGTAGACTGCGAAAATTGTTATTTTAATCTTAAACAGTTTTGCCCACGACCATGATACCCTATCGCGTAGATACTGAAATAAAAAAGAAAATTATACAATTGCGGAATGATGGTCTACCTATAACAGACGTAGCTAATGAAGTTGGAGTTGCAGTAAGTATTGTTTACTATACATACTTACAGAATTTAAATGCAAAGGTTATTACACTTATTACGATAATAATTTAATAAATTAAACATTTATTTCAGGGAAACACTGTGTATCGATGGCTGGAGAGATGGCAGCAAGAAGGAGCATTGACGAATCACGTATCTTTTGGACGTCCGCGTTCTACGACACGGCGTCAGGACACGGATATCATAAATCAAGCTCGTGAAGAAAGATTCATAAATACCACCCAGTTTTCAAATCAATACCAAGTATCGAGCAGTACCATACGACGGCGTCTAAAAGAGGGTGGTTTACAAAATAGAGTGCCAGCAAGGAAACCGGCAATAACTGATAGACACAATGAGTACAGGTTGCAATTTGCAGCTAGGTATTTGAATCATAATTTTAATAATGTGATTCTTATGGACGAAAAGTTGTTCTGTTCAGCAGATAATGGCCGAATGAGTTTATGGAGACCAGACAATACGCGTTATCTGGAGCAAAATGTAGTGCCTGATCGCCAGAGTGGGCGTATAACAATTGGATTTTGGGGCTGGATGTGTAAAGATGGCCCAGGGGAGCTGGTAGAAATTACAGGTCGTATGAATGCGGTGCATTACAAAGAAATACTTGAGGAGTCGTTTTTGCCTACTGTCCAAGTATTTTACCCCAATGAGCGTATAACATTCATGCAAGACAACAGCTCGGTGCATAATGCTCGCTTGGTCCAGGGATGGATTAATGACCACAGAGATGTGCTGACTCGCATAAAAATGCCTGCAAAGAGCCCCGATCTAAACCCCATAGAAAATCTATAGGGTAAAATGGTGCAAGAGTGGGACGGAAACCAGTGTCGCACCAAAGATGCTTTAAGACGTCACGCTATCAACGTTTGGGAGTCTTTTAGAGGGCGAAACGTGTGTGAAAATCTGGTCGGCTCAATGCGAAGACGATTGCATGCTGTTTTAAACGCTGAGGGAAGTTACACGAAATACTAACGTTTTCACAGGCTGAAGATATTTAGAGTTTTATTTAGTTTACGAGTAGTGAAGTACGTATTAAAATGTTATTTTAATGGTGTAAGTAAATAAAGTGTCTGTGTTTGAATCTTAAAATAAAAAGTATTTTCTTCTTAATCATTTTTTTATTTACCTTACTCATATTAATATGAATACCTATCAATATACAGTTTTCGAGAATGCTGCTTAACATTATCTCATGTGTCTAAGAAACTCACTTGCTCACCCATAATAGTCGTCAAAATCATCCTTGACATTGACAACTTAGTCAATATAGGTAGTAACGAATTCAAATGTGTACAATACTATAAACATCAGTTAACGATTCGGCTTTTCTCTTGTATCATCGCCTAAATCCGGAGACGGAAATGACACGAAATACATTACCGCGATTTCTTTTAAGTAGCATTCAATTTGAAGTATCATAAACGCAATGTATAGCACCTGCCTCCATGACATTTCTAACCGGTAGACCTAAGAAATGTATTATGCTGAAGCGACATGAATTTGAACATTCATTATTTATTGAAGCTATACTTGTATACAATATACAAAAAAAAAAATATAAGTCAATATTTTACTGTTTGATGTAAGTACGATATTACGTCAGATTAATAATTGATAATAATCACCAAATTAAAAAAATTAAAAACCGGCTTCAACCGATTTTTGTTGATATTTCATAAACTGCTTGACAGATTTTGATAAAATTTGATTGAATCGAATATTTTTACCAATGAAATTAGCGTTCATAAACATACACGTATCATATATGTATCATATACGTCAAACTGTTTTTATTGACACTAAGAAGGCAGACTGACAAAATAGTCAATTATTTTTCTTATTTCAATATAAAGGTTGTGTTAGTTTTGAGCTACAAAGTAGGTTTTGTTGCTCATATCGTTCTTGTATTGTATTTAATAAGACAATGAGTAATATAATTAAAGGTCATATCTGTAAATTGATAACTCTATGTGAGAGATGGGGGATTCACGACAATTACCGAGGTTGGCCGAATCGTTAACTGATTTTAATCGTATTGTACTATGTGACACAGATTTACAGTATATTTTTCCATAAATGTTCCGATATTTATGATCAACCTGACTGCTTAGATACCATTGGCAACCTGTTTGTTACGATATCTTTATCTTATTGTATGTCACGAATTAATTGAAAAGTCGGTGCTCCCAAATTTATGGCGAATTATATGGTCCGATATTATAGACCTTATCTATCGTAACTAATATATTGAAATTTAATGCTGCTCCGAAATATTTGAGTACCTTGGCCGCTACCATATATCTGATGGCGACTGTACCATTTGAGAGTTCACTGTCGAACTAAGGCCTTCCCCAACGCCCTCCACATCAACAACTTTATGCATTCATCGACTCGCTATGATTTAAAAGATCGTCGGTCCATCATCAGCACGCTGCCGTAGATGTTTGGAGGTATCTTTGGCATCCGAGACATCGCAGATAAGCTGCAAGAGAGCCTTCGATAATACGGCCACGTCTTGCGCAGACCGGCAAATTTTGCAGGGAACAAATGTCTGGTAATGCCACCCTCGTCAAGCAAGATAAGGTGAGGCATGCGTGCCAACAAATTCACCACCAAGGTATGCCGTAGCCCGAGCGAAGTGGACCAACAGGAGTAGGAAGGCGGACCCCGGGCCCGACATCGAATACAAACATACATACATACATACTCACACGCGTATCCCATAGGGGTAGGTAGAGACTATCAAGTGTGTGGCACTCGATAGCTACGATCCTGACACACCTCTCTCGCCTCTCCCACATTACATACATCTTTTCATGCATTTACGCCGGTTAAGGGTACTCCAGACCTACTATTTTGGAAGCAGATCATTTATCTGATCATCATCACAGCCCGTAACAGTCCACTGCAGGACTTCAGGCCTCTCCCACGAAAAGGGAGGTTACTGCCATAATCTCCACGCTTGCGATCTCCAACCCGCCTGGGTTGGAGATCGCAGTGTTTAAATATAACCACGGAAAATGCTGCTGCCCATTTTCCAGCCTACGGAGACTTGATCTTTTGCCTCGAAAATATTAATCGCCTTGTACGACACCCACGAGTGTAAGGGGTTGGTGCTATTCTACTCTGCCGGACACCACACGGCCAATCTGATCAGTATACGGTATTTTGATCAGTGTATGTGGCGAGAGCGAAACCAGTACTGAACGCCAAGAATGATGTCCGTTCATCTCGTGGGGGGCCATCCCACGCTGCAACTGCCGGTACGCGGTCGCCACCCGAGAAAATTCCCGCCCTTTTAGCCCACGGTTTAGCCAGCTATGTGGCCTGCTCATGCTCAATGACATTTCAGTTTTGCGTATCTAAAACTTGCCGGTGACCTTAGCTACGGATATTTTCATTTCTGTAGCCGTATTCACAATGGCTCGGAAATCGGATTCGGATACGGAATCGACAAAGGACCTCGCATAAGTTCTTAGGAAAATGTGGTTTCAGTTAATTTTGATTAAATTTTCATATGTTATAGAGAGTAGAGTTTCCGTGGAATCTATCGGGATTCTGAATATCAGTTTTCGAATCGATCGACACGGATTCGCCGCTCACGAATTTCGTGTCGAATCGTTCGGAAACGGTTTCGAATCATTGTGAATACGGCTACTGATCCTATCACGTAGCAAATCTCCGAGTATAGTTTTTTCCATCGCAATTACTGGTGACTCAAAGACATTCGTCTTGAAACAAGTGTTTTGGACGAGAAGTGTTCAAGCCCATTCAGGTGAAATTAGTGTTAAGTGTTTTTAGATTATATTTCGGTCGCTAGATGTCGCTAGCGGAATTCTACATCGCGCTAGCATCGTCGCACTAACCATATTTCCAATACTCTTATATTTGTATTAAATTGAATGAGATATTTGTATTAAACCTCTCCGTTCTTAAGGTGTTATGTTTTTTATTTCGACACCGTGGGATTTACGCCCTTGTTACTTGAACAAGAAGATCTTTCGGCAATTTCCCGGACGCTGCCCAACCGGACCTGCTCCTTCTCAAAGTTAGTATTTTGATTTTGGGCCGCTGGAAGTCGTCAAACCTGCGCGCGAGAATGTAGTGGATGACGTTGGAATTAAGTTTTAACGCTTGACACTATTTAAAAGAAAGAAGTTATAAGGATGGCGTTATTGTACACTTTTATTCCAGAATAACACATAGACACATTTACAATTTTATGCAGATAATGTTGAAGGTAACATCTTACTGGTTTACGTAATTTAGGAGTAATTAAAGTCATCTTGGCGTTCATGTCCCAGTTGTGCTCTCGAGAACGAGGGCCCGGGGTCCGCCTTCACCATGATTTGGCGATGAGGTAATTACAGTGGAGTGACTACTATCTGACCTCTGTGACCCTGCTACCAGGGGAACCTGACCAGATTGGATTATGATTAGGAGCAATGAAAGTACTGAATGGATTTTACCTTTGATAGGCCAGTGATCGTAATGAGTGTTTATTTGCCAACGAATTCTGTGGATAATTTACAGGACTTCACTGATTGTCTGAGCGCGGTGAGCGCTATAATCGATGAATATGGTGTCGAATCTGTGTTTATATTGGGCGATTTTAATGCGGATCCGGGTGAGTTGTTTTACAGTGAGCTTATGAATATTTGTAGAGACCAGAACTGGTCATGTGTTGACACAGACATGCTGGGTCTGGGTACGGGTAATTTTACTTTTATAAGTGATGTGCACGGGACCAGTAGCTGGCTGGATCACTGTATTGCGACTCACGCGGCTAAGCGGGCGGTCGTCGATGTAGCTGTTAGTTATGACACTAATTGGTCCGATCATTTCCCATTGATAGTGAACTGTAACCTCAAATTAATAAATAGTAAGGTGGCGCCTAAAATCATAAATATTAATTATGATATAGTTTGGGGTGTTAGAAGTAAGGAACAAGTCGCAATGTATACCAAAGAGTGTCATAATAGGTTAAGGCTGATTGACTTTCCTTCTCAGTGTAAGACCTGTGCTGACCGATATTGTGGGGACCGTGGCCACAGGTATGTTCTGGATACGCTGTATTCTGACATTGTGACCGCCCTCCGGGACGCGGCGGCGGTGAGTCGGGGAAGCGTGAGGGGGGGAGGTGGTGGCTCACGCATAGCGGGGTGGAACAAATACGTTGGCGACGCTCACAGGGAGGCTAGGTCCAAATTTCATGATTGGGTTTTGTGTGGTAAGCCCAGGTCCGGTGTCCTGTATAAGGAAATGTGCGTTAGTCGTAGAAAGTTTAAATCTCGTTTAAAATGGTGTCAAAATCACCAGGACCAAATAAGAATGGATGCCCTCGCGGTGAAACACAGTAAAGGGGATTTCCGCGGTTTCTGGCAGGGTACCAATAAAGTGAATGTAAAGCCAGGCCTCCCTGTGAGCGTCGACGGGGTAAACGATCCGAAGGAGATTGCAAATATTTTTAAGAACCATTTTGCAGTAAAGTCCTTGCTGGAACCGGGGGTGGAGGTGCTTAATGCTGACATGTACAGTAAAGACGTGGGAACCATGTTCCTAGCGAAAGATGTAACGAGCGCTATAAGATCTATGTCGAGAGGCAAGTCCCCTGGCCACGATGGACTCAGCATTGAGCACCTGCAGCACGCCGGACCACACCTTGGTAGGGTCTTGGCGTTGTTCTACTCGTTGTGCGTGGGCCATTCCTACCTGCCAGCGGACTTCATGAAAACGGTGGTGGTGCCTGTGGTGAAAAACAAGACTGGCGATCTTACCGATAAGAGTAACTATAGGCCGATTTCTCTCGCCACTATTGTAGCTAAAGTGTTTGACGGTTTGCTTAACTCACAGCTAAATAAACACGTAGTGTTGCATGATAACCAGTTCGGATTTCGACCTCGGTTATCCACTGAAAGTGCAATACTGTGTCTAAAGCATACCGTCAAATACTACACGGATCGCAAGACGCCAGTGTATGCGTGCTTCCTCGACTTGTCCAAAGCCTTTGATCGGGTGGAGTACACACTGTTGTGGGATAAGTTGAGGACTATCGACTTGCCACAGGAGCTCATCAGCGTGTTCCAGTACTGGTACGCACACCAGTCTAATAGCGTCAGGTGGGCGGGTGCAGTGTCGGATCCGTATCAGCTGGAGTGTGGTGTGAGGCAGGGCGGATTAACATCACCAACCCTGTTTAATTTGTACATTAACGGGCTAATTATTGCGCTTAGTGGACGGCATGTCGGCTGCTATATTGACGGTGTCTGTGTCAATAACCTGAGTTACGCGGACGACATGGTGCTGCTGAGCGCATCGGTTTGTGGCCTACGAAAGCTGATGCGGATATGTGAGGAATATGCGTGTGGCCACGGTCTAACATACAATGTTACGAAGAGTCAATACATGGTCTTTGAGGCTGCTGGTGCGAGATGCCCCGCTAACATACCTGAAGTTAAATTAAATGGTATACATCTGGAAAGAGTCCCACAATTTCGATACCTAGGGCATATACTCACCGTCGACCTCAGGGATCATGCTGATATGGAACGGGAGCGAAGGGCGCTGTCGGTCAGGGCAAATATGATTGCGCGTAGGTTTGCCCGATGCTCGAGAGAAGTGAGGGTCACCCTCTTTAGAGCGTACTGTACATCTCTGTATTCGTGCAGCCTATGGGCTAATTATTCTGACAAAAGTTACAGCGCCCTTCGCGTTCAATATAACAACGCGTTTAGGGCGGTGATGGGGCTGCCCCGATTCTGCAGCGCATCGGGCATGTTCGCGGAGGCGCACACCGACTGTTTCCACGCAACTATGCGTAAACGTGCCGCGTCTCTGGTGCGCAGGGTACGGGCCAGCTCCAACACCGTCCTGGTGATGATTGCAGCTAGGTTGGACTGCCACATAATTGGGAAATGCTGTGCCAGACATATCGCTTTACAGATGCCTGACAGAAAATACAAATGATGATTGCATTAATTAGTACATTTCAGTTTGTGATTGGTTCTGACATTTTCATATCCATAATTTGATTTTATTTTGACATTATTATTGATTCTGTACCTACTTATAAATTAATTGATCTCCATATTTTTGACATGCAATACATATTATTTAAAGGCTGACATTTGTATAACTTTATCTGACATATATACCGATGTTTATTTTTGTTTTATGATTATGACATGAATTAATTCTAAAGTGACGTTGTAATGCTAACGATGAATGTATTTATTATTATAAACTATAATTATTAATGAAATGTAATAAGAATATGAGTCTGTGAAACTTGAAATAAATGATATTTAATTTAATTTAATTTATTTTGTTAGAAAATTCAAACCTATTTATGATTCAATACTGGCTTTCCATCATTATTTAATCGTACTCGTACTACTACTTATCTCTCAAAGGCACATATTTAACCGTGTAGTAAGAATAACTGTTAAGAGTAAACTTTGAAAATGTTTTTCTAAAACACAATGGTAATAATCTCAAAACTATTATTAAATGATAGGTATTAGAACAGTAGCCTGATCAGAATAGGTTGGTACTTCGAATATTGTTTGAAGACACAATTTAACAATGTATAGAATATATATTATAAGACTTTAAGTATAAAGTTTTATGATATTTTTTTGATATTATATATTTATAGGTATTTATTTAGAATTTGTGTTATTTATTATATATGTAGGTAATATTACTATTATACAGGGTGTTACATAATATATGTATAAAGCCGTGAACTGGATGGAGTGTTAAACATAATAAAACGATAGGTACAATTATTTCTGTCGTACGTGAATTTTTTTTATATAACATATGTATGAAGCCGTGAACCGTATAGAGTGCTAAATGTATGAAAACGATAGGTACAAAAATTCCACGTACAACAGAAATAATTGTACCTATCGTTTTATTATGTTTAACACTCTAACCAGTTCACGGCTTTATACATATATTATGTAACACCCTGTATATATAGATTCTTATGTAAGTAATTCAATTATATTATGTATTTGGGTGCATGTCATATCTGCTTCTCTATTCTAGCCCTCTCTTCTTTAGGTCTGCTGTAAGACATTTATTTTAAGAAATAAGCTGTACCTTTTGTGATTGTTATCTTTATGTTCATACTATTGTCACTTTCTTTGTGCACAATAAATGGTTAAATAAATAAATAGGTTTCTAAAATGCCAACGTAATAAAGTGTGCGGTGGATGTGTGACTTGACCAAATGTGTAACTAGTACATCCGTGGCAGACTTGGTGTGAGAGATATCACGGGTAAAATCACAGAGGTGTGCCAGAGCTAGTTTGGTCATCCAGCAATACATGGGATAATAGGTGCATAAACCTGCCTGTATCAGGAAAGAGGTCCCGCGGGAGACCCAGCAGGCAATGGATGATAAATGATGAACTTTAAATAAGTATTGATTACATTGTCCGATTTGACTTGTCATTATTCATATTGACAAGGGTAATATAATTATTTATAATGCCTGGATTAATCACTTGGTCCATACCATATACACAATTGTACTGTTTTACAGACATGTCATATGTTCTGGGTCAAATATCTCAAGGATTTTGTATGATTTTTATTTTGGATTTCACGATCATTTAGATTTCCAAGTAATGCATGTATCCTGACCAGTAAATAAAAATCCTTATATCTGAATTTAGGTCAAGGGCAATATTTCAGAGATTGGGAATTGAGCACATTAAAAACATAATATGTAATTGTATATCTGAATCTGGGCAGTAATTATCAGTTTAATTATTTGGGGCTTCCATTTTCCTGGCTCTGATAATAATTAATTACAATGCTATTGTTTTGTTAATATTTATGAACCATGTAACAGATAGACTTTACAATTACTGCTTTGATAAAACACATAGAATGCAAAATAAATTGAAATTGATAAAAAGCAATGTAAATAGTCCTAAACAGAATTATATACCTTTGTTTTCAAAAACCATTTACATTCTATGGCTGTATATAGGGCTGTTCTAATAGTAACCGCAACCCTGCCACCCCCTAACCCTGTCATCGCAGCCTTGTGTATCCATGAATCAAACCCAGCTATTCCATGAAGAGGGAGGGAGGGTTGACATTGCTCAGTTGGTGTTGACCCAGAAGGGTTTGTGCCCTACTTAGCCAGCGGGGGTGCGGCGCCACTTTTGAAAGTGAAGGCTGCGGGGCGGGGGCGGCGTGTGACGTCACGGCACTGCGCGCGCCTCTACTCTGCCCGACACCGAGATGTGACCTACATACTGTTTGCGACATTTTATACCTATTGCTGCAAATGTCAACACTACGAAACGATGCCGTTGGGCAACGGCGACCCACAAACCGTATTCCATGCCCCGTTCATCAGTTTCTAGCGTGTCTGGAGACTATTTACTTATTTACAATAGTTGTATAGCGATGCCTGCTTGAACGGGAGTTGTACATGGAAACAATTCACGTATTTGTGAGGCTCAACGGTTTTAATATCGAGATTAATTCATGCTTACCGAGTACAACGGACATCACAGCAGAAAAAACTGATTATTGCGTTCGTATTTCACTGAAACATCACCATCGTATCACAGAACCGCCATGATCAAAGGGAATTATGTACACTTGTTAAACACAATTTCACTAATCACCACAACTCCATTGCGCTGGATTACGCGCTAAATACAACTAACACTACGACCTACACATATTTATACGGGAATAAGTCACGTATACAAGCTCGTTGTGTTAAAAAACTAAAAATTCGTGAAAGAGAACGGCCCGTTATCCTCCCGTCCTATACGATTCCGATTGTACTACTGCCAACTGGATAAAAATATAAATAAATACACGGTTTACCAACTTGACAAAACTAACTTGCGTATTTTGTTCAAAAACTATGAGTTTTTAACTCAACTGTTAAAATCAAATTCCATTTACAATATAATAAAATTGTACTTGTAAAGTTTTCCGATGTACAAATATTTACGAAATTAAAACTTTGTAAAAAACCTGCCATAATATTGGCATATTCACACAGTAATGGAAAAAATATAATTTTATTTTGAACCTCTAGACACAAATAATCTCCGATTCTAGTTTACGATCTTCCTAATATAGTGTATTCAGTGAATGGTCAAAATAAAATCTACAAATTTATTATTGGCTAAATGGCTGTCAAAAACATGAATAGAGCCAATGAGAGACGTTCATGTCGATCCGCATGCGCATTAGTTTGACATGCCATTTAGTGACGTTAAGAAACGTTGAATTATTTATCGATATGCACATTTTATGCTCAAAAGTCTAACTAAAGTCACTCAGAGATTGACTGATGGTTTTTTTAACATTTCTGTAACAAAAATTTGTTTAGTTAGTTATAATTATAATGCACCAGGCGATTTGCTTTAACTCTACGATGCGCAAGCAGAAGTCCCTGCCTTTATTTATATCTGCTAATAAAATAAATACCTGTGAGTGAAAAGGCATATTTTGTGTCAACTCACTCTATCTCAATAGATGGAGTGAACACATCCCTGTCCCCAGCCTAAAACTCTTACTGTATGTCTATTTACTTTTTCTGATTTTATATCTTCTGTCTTTTTCTTTCTTCCCAATAAAACCATTATAATGTGGTTTACTCATTACTTCACAGTTTTACTATAAAACCATTAAATAATAAATAGTGATCTTGGCTTTAATTTCTCGGTTGTGCGACGGCCCGGGGTCCGCCTTGGCCATGATCCAGGATTAGGGAGATCAGGAATTTACAGTGGAGCGACTGTCATCTGACCTTCGTGTCCCTGCTACCAGGAACCTGAGCAGATTGGACGTCACAAGTAAGTAATACTGCTTCGTAAGGCGGTGTAGGTACTTGAGAGCAAATTAAAGCGCCTAGCTAAAATTACTAGACTAGCTAGACATCCGGAGCCGAAGCCTATCTAATCTGGCAAAGTCGGAGCTGGTTTAGAAATGACAACGGCTGAGACTGTACAAAATTGAATACCTTATACCTTATTCGCCTTACGTACTTAGTTTACGTATCGTTTGAAGAGTATCATTTTTTGAGCAACTAGGTCCTAGCCATGGTTTTGCTGGACGTACAAGCCACAAAAATCGGGTGGGGCTGTGTTGGAACACACGACCGTTGATTTCAACGTGAGACGTCTGTGTTCGCGGGGTCGGTGGCAGAGGTAGTAGTGCTGGCGTAGTAAGGATCGTTTACTAAGCGTACCTTCCCAGCTTTGAGATGCTACCGAAACCGCCACGCTCGCTCAGCGCCGGACATGTGGCCCAAGACTCTCTTTCCGACGATAGCCGCGATTTATATTCCTTGCTGGCTGTGGGACGGGCCGAGACTAACATATTAAATTTAATTTATTTAACACTTTATAGCACAGGTGAGGTTTTCCCCGGAGAGTACAACATGAAGTTCTTCAAGAAAGGGGTGAAAAGGTTTTTACGAGGTCGGTAATTCATGGGTAATGCCCCTGGTATTGCAAACGTTCATAGGCTGCGGTGACTGCCTACCATCAGGCAGGCCGTAAGCTTGATTGCCACCTGTGTGGTATAAAGAAAAGACACAATTAAACACAGGTTCAGTTTTCTCCCAGCAATTCTTAAGGATTCAGTTCGGATCTTGTTCGATCGTTACCTACTTAATTTACATACAACTCATTAAATTTTTAAGGCGATAAACAATAAAACGGCGTTATTTTGACAGTGACATGACCTTACTCGCTGGTGGCACTGTCTATACGTCACCCAGCGTACGCCCCCACGCCAAACAAGCTACCGCATCGATACCTACCGCAAACTCAAAGCTGCAAGCAAAGCACATCACTAGACAAACGAAATTTTGATGTCGGTTTTGTTTATTCCTGTCCTTGTAGAATTAGAATAAAATATTAGGACTAACTTATGAAAATCAAATCAATGTGTTTTGTTGTTTGATGTTATCGTAATTTAGTTTCTAACTGAAGTGCTGTAATGTCTCTCTGAGAACAGCTGATTACTATTTAGGTAAGTAAACGTAAATTGGTAGGTACGTATTTTGATTTATATTTTGTGTTTTCCTATTTTAGTGAATAACAAAAATTATATTAATATCATTGGAGTGTGTATTTTAGTATTTTACTTAAATCCTCTATAAATCGTGGACCACACAGTAGCTCAGTGTCTTTAACCTATTTTGTGTCGTCAATTTTTCAAATTTTTGGATTTCCTCTGCTTTACCGAAGCTCCACGGTCACACAGTACCAATATGGTCCACCAGGAGACCTCAGCTTTAAATTAAGTTTGTAATTAAAAAGTAATTAAGCAACTCTAATGAAATTTACTCAGTTACATAGCTATTGGTGCTGCCTTCTAGAATTTACCAAGAGAGTACCGTTTTAGTCCACAATTGAATTACAATCAGAGTAGGTTAGGTTAATGGGCTCCTTTTTCCGCACTTGAACTCAAACTTCATCCTTTTTATGCATGACAATCACACAGGAAATAGTCCAATGGCAGTTCAATCGCATTGGTCATTTGTTTTGACGGTTCAGTCCGTTCTTGAAGGCATTGACAGACGGTGCACATATCACATGTTCTGGTAACTTGTTCCATGGGTTTACAATACGATTAGGCGAAAGTTGTCAGGGGTTGTAGGCACTTGGCGATTGCAGCAGTTGCAAAGAGTGTCCTCTTATGGAATGGTTAGTATTAGGCTGTATGTGGTCATGCTGAACATCACAATGGCCATGTTAGATCTTATAGGTTTCTATAAGGTCTCCTTACTGTCTGGTGAACGTTGAATTCAAAACATACTACTGAATTGAGCTCCAATTCAGTAGTATGTTTTCAAGCTATTAAATTAGCAAAGTTAGGGCCCAGGCGTCTGATTATAGTGAACGGATTGGTCATTATCTCCACTTCGCTAGCTGGTTGCAGGTAGCAGCTGGCAGGAAAACAATGGAAAACCCTGGTCAAGTATACAAGAAGCCATATTTCCCAAAGTACTGAACCAATTAGAATGAAACATCCTAAGGACCATCTAGACTAAACTAGCTTTCAAATAAAGAAAACTGTATCAAAATCAGTCCATTGGTTCAGGAGCTATGATGTTAAAGACAGTTACACAGATCTACAGATACATCAAACTTGAACCATTTTCTTGTTTCTCCTACAACAGCCCACACAGACACTTCTTGACCACTCGAGTCGTGAATTTCTGGAATAAGTTGCCTGAAATTTTAGTGACAGCAGAAAAGACAGTTCAAAAATAGACTCATCAAATATTTACACTCTGATTGATGAAATAGGAGAAGAGCCAGATACAGGCATCAATCAGTTGTTTTGACAACTGCTTGACTGCATAATAATAAATAATAATAATAATCCTTCTTTTTTTCGTCAGGGGTTACTAATACCTCGTTTACTATAACTTTGCAAAAAAAAAACCTGAATTTTGTATGAAACAGCAATTTTTTTCCGAAATTTTATAGTTGGTGCCATAGTAAAAGTCGTTTGTTGTCACCAGCACCACTTCGTATTATTAATTGGAAATCACCCTGTATAAAATGGCCGACGGATGTTCCCAAAAAAAAATCCAACTGTCATCCATCGCCATAGAAATTGAACCACAAGGCCACTCCTCCTTACGGGTAAGGTTTTCCTTTCATCATTGGCCTAACCGGTGACTTGTAACAATGAACTCTCTTTTGTGCAGAGCGGCGATGGAGCCAACCGCAGGGCCCTCGCAGAGCAGCCAGAGCATCCTGGTGGAGCGGGCCGGCAGCCCAAACATCCTAGAGCCAGATTCTCCACCTCCGGTATGGTTCAGTATTTAAATACTTTCATTTTTTCTTCACAACTATTGGGTATACTAGACAGGAGCGTCGGTGGTCTGATGTCGGATTCCCCACTGCCGCCGTGTACCAATAACCAATGTAAAACTGTGTTACGTACAGTTGAACTGATGCTGCTACGGTGAGGGAAAACATCGTAGGGAAACCTGCACGTTCCTGCACGTTCAGGCGACTGAATGTGCAGCCGTGATCCAATCTGGTCAGGTTCCAATGTTAACAGGGTCACGGAGGTCAGATGGCAGCTGCTCCACTCTATTTACCTCATCTGCCAAATCCTGGATCATGGTCAGGGCAGAACCCGGGCTCTCGCGCACGAGAGCACAACCGGGACATTAACGCCGATATGACCAGGTATGCGGGGCTGGAGCGTTGGTGGCCTAATGTCGGTCTCGTAAGCGAGAGATAGTGAGTTCGATTCCCAGTGTGACATGAGGCAATTCATCTTAGTCCTCACAGACCTCACAGTGACATCGTACCTACGGTTAAGCATTTTTGTTGCCAGTAACCTAAATGTTACGGATGACAGTTACCACTTAACATCAGGTAGACTGTCTGCTCGTTTGTGACTGCATAGAATAAAAAAAAAGACAAGATATAAGGCACAGTCGCTTGTGGCAGGTACAGTTATTGACAATGGTAACCAAGAATCCATTTCCAGGTGGCGTGGCAACACCGGCCTGACGCTGCTGTCTTCCACCAGCCGGACGCCAGGGACGGCATACGAGACTTCAGTGATGCCACCGATGACACAAGCAACGATTCACTAGTCAGCCGACCGCACAGGAACCGCAGAAACATTATAGAAGAGATAGAGGTTCAGGTGGTAGACATAAATGACTCGAACTCCAATATGACCCCATCAGAAACGTCTGAGCCAATAGACACCAACGAAAATAGTAACAGCTCATCGCTACCAGCTATAGAAGCTGGCAATCGAGCTGAAGATGAGGAACCCCCGTCGAAAGTCCGGAAAATAAGCTCAAGATCCAACGAGGACATGGACGGCGAGACTTGCCCCATTTGCCTAGACTCCTGGGGCAATTCGGGGGAACATAGACTGGTTGCATTAAAGTGTGGACATCTATTCGGATCCGAATGTGTAACGCGGTGGTTGAGGGCTCAACAGGCGAAGGACAGGACGTGCCCTACTTGCAAATCAAAAGCTACCCTCAAGGATATTAGATACATATACGCTAGGAGGCTAGTCGCTGCAGATACGTCCCAAATAACAGGGTTACAAAAGCAGATAGACTCGCTTCAGTCAGAGAAGAGTAGGGTGGAGTTGGAGCTGCAGAAAACCAGGATCGCTCACAGAGCCTGCATGCTGCAACTGGAAGTGTTGAGGAACACGTTAATGAAATCACAGCCCCAGAAGGAGCAGACTGTGAGGAAATCCTGGAGGTTTGCTCTGGAGAAGAATTTGGAGGTCAGCAAAGACGGTGGATGTCGAGTCATGACGTATAATTGCAGGACGTATGAGCTGTACGTCTCGCAGAAGAGTACCAATAACCTGTTCCCGGGATACGGTATAAGGAAAGTGAGTTGTGTCGACAACAAGTTGGGGCCTTTCGTCCATTTGCACCCGAAAGCGATCAGAGATATAACGTACTCGCAACCCAAGGACTTATTGCTCAGCGTGGGCTTAGATAGCTCAGCTAGGATAGTTGAAAGAGGTATACTAAGTGTAACAGTGAACTCCGGGATCCCTCTATGGTCTTGCTCGTGGGATTATCTGAGAGGAAACGAGTTCTATGTGGGAGGAGTGGGCGGGGTCATCCACCAATACGACGTTAGAAACCCTAGTACTTATATCCAAAGGCTGCATGCTCCAAGTGACTTGTCGCCGGTTGTTTCACTCTGCTCCACCGAGTTTGGTCTCCTGTCGTGCCAATTGAACACTTGCTGGTTGTGGGTGGCCAATATGAGGCAGTGGGAGCCCCGAGCGATACCGTTGGACGGTCCGTTCATGTCGCTGTCTTACGACAACGAGTCCCATAGGGCGTTAGTGTCGTGCAGGCCAGGGCCCAACGGAGAGAGGTCAAGACTGTCCCTGTGCAGACTGAAAGCGAATGTCCCGAATGGGGAAGTGATGTTTGATACGGAGAATACCTTCGCTGGATCAGCTCGGGCGTCTCTAATGTCGCGAGCAGCGTTCGTCCGGGCACCGGGAGCCTCCTGGGTCGCCGCTCACTCCGAGAGCGATTCCACTTTGTACCTACATGGCTTAGATGGTTCGAGATCGATGTCGCTGCCAGCTGTGGAGCCAGCATTGGATGTGATGTCTGTCCAACTGAACGGAGATACAGTGGTAGCGGCGTTGTCAGAATCCAGGCTGAGGATGTACAAGGCTGTGCCGACGAACTCCTGACGGTTCTAGGATAAGTGGCGCTCGAAGAGTTGGACGTTCTATTGCTGTGAGACGGAGGATCCTGTGATGTAAGTTACTGATGCCATACTGATTATTATTAGAAGACCCGGTGTCTGGTGAAGCATATTTTGTGAAAATGATTTTGGATCTTATTTGCTTGTGGTTAGCGCTCGCAATTAATTGATTTCTTAATATAGAGACTGGAGGGTACCGTGAGAAGCGCTAAGGGTACTAAAATAAGATTCAAATTTTGCTGTTTTTGCCATTTTAGACGTTCGGTCTTTAGGTTTCTGTGTAAATATTTTTGTTGTAATGAAATGCGAAGGAGGTGCCCTTTGAATAGTTATCCGTTGCCTGGATAGATGGCGCTTTCATAAGTGAAGCAAATGCTGTTAATTTTTAATATGGACATTGAAGAAAATATCTCTTACCCAATCGATATTTATCGTAATAATGATTTCAGTGACATATCTGCCTACTTAATATTTTCGTTTTTTTTCTGTACTTATAGTCATTTTGTATAATCGTATAATGAGACAGTTTTAAACTAGCCGTATTGTTTAAGTTTTTCTATGTATTTATATATATTTTATAGTGGAAATTGTTTTATGCACTATATATCTCATTGACTTTTACGTAATTCTAGCCAAACTACCTACTGAATCATAAGCCAAAGACAGCGTTATTGCAATGTCTTCCAGGTAACCAGAAGCCTTTCAGGTGCTTTCTGATGATATTAAGGTTTTGTGAAAAGCTTTTTATAAAAACACGTTAATACACGTGTTTTTATATAAATACAATACAATATGATTTAATAATTATAATTTTGGGGAAGGTCTTGTTTTCACTCTTTTCTGGTAAAAGGGTTAACAGTTTACTTTCCTATTTTTCATTTCAATGCAAGGCTTTCTTAAACTAGTAGCTGGCTGGAGCCGACCAACCCTCAGTTGCAGTTGATATTAATCCTTATGCAGTATAAAATAAAGTCGCTTTTGGGTGCGCATCCGAATTAATCCAAAAGCGACTTTATTTTGTACATCGTAAGGATTACTATCGACTGCAAATGACGGACCAGCCAAATCGGAGCGTCTGTTACTAGTTTTATACTGATACAATCTTAATTTTCCGATAATTGTTTTTGCTGCTAGTGCAACTTGTTATAGAGTTGGGCAACGCATTGACGATGTCGCTAATGTCTACAGGCGGCGGTGACAACTTTCCATTAGGTAGCCCGCTTGCCTGTTTGCCTGCCGTATGTCATGAAAAAAATATGCCCGACCAATTGCAAACAAAGACTATTTTATTTGTTAATCCATAATGTGTAGGTAATGCAATAATTATAATATTATTAATTATAATTTAGAACCGGAATAATGTCTGTTTTACGTTGCCTTAATATATCATTATTGCTGGCCAAAATAAACGTTTAACTTTTGACTTGGACTATTACTTGATAAATGGTGGTTGGCTGGCTGTGTGGTGTCCGGCAGAGTAGACTAGCACCAACTCCTTACACTCGTGGGTGTCGTACAAGGCGACTAATGTTTTCGAGGCAAAAGATCTAGTCTCCATAGGCTGGAAAATGGGCAGCAGCGTTCATTATTATATATATTTATAGCACTGCAATCTCCAACCCGCCTGCCAAGCGTGGAGATTATGGCAATAACCTCACCTTTTTTCGGAGAGGCCCTAAGTTCTGCAGTTGGCTGTTAGGGCTGTGATGACTTGATGAATAAACTAGAAGTAACCCCACAATCATACCTGAATATCAAAACTATTTTCTCTAAAACGTATTGTATGAATAATTTATAGTATTATCTACTTGTATTGTATTTGGATACGCATTCAGTCGCATGTTATTGGCTAGAATGGTCAAGGCGGACCCCGGGCCCTCGTGCGCAAGAGCACAACCGGAACATTAACGCCAAGATGATTATTATTTAATTCAGAAACAAAATACAAATTCTTTAATATTTTCCATCTTTCCTTCCAAATAACGAAATAAAGCAAAAGCAAATGACGTCATTTCTAAACCCATGGCATTCAGCTACAGAAGACTTGTATACCAAAAACCAGTATAAAAGGAATTAACATTGCTATGCGCATCTATTGAAGCTTTAGCTCATCTTATACTGGATTTGTGTAGGTCGATATGCAGTCTACTGTACACACTTATTTCTTTATGCAACCGAAAAGATTTGAAATATAATAATTTTGTTTGTTTTTGTGTGTTTGTAATATTATATTGTAAATCGTAAAATGTATTGTAAGTACTTTCTAGAAACTGAAAAGCAATATTGTTGAAACATTTGTCTGTATTTTATTTATACCCATTGAATACGCCCTTTTGACACAGGGATGTTTTGCGAACGGGGTTGCGTCACAAGGGAATAAACCACATAATAAGTACCATCTAAACCATACAGCGTAAAAAGACTCGACATATGCGGGCGCTTATTACATTTGGCTCAATTCAGTCGTCTTAAATTCAGAACCGTGAGAGCAAATCAAAATGGAACGTACTGCTTATTAAATAAAGTCCATTTTTATATCGCGCCGTATAAAAATCTATGCGACTTGAATCAAAATATAAGGACAAAAATGGACCTGATTCTATGAAACTTTGACTTGCCCTCACGCATTTTGCTTCTGAAATTAGCCAGGTCTAAAAAGCGCAACAGCGAGACTCGACGTAGCGGCTACAATTATCTTTTTTTTATTAATTGGACTAGCCAGGCATTTGACCGCCATCTCACATTTCAATTACAGTCCGCTGCGTATAGACCGAATCTGCCGGTATCAGGATAGAGCCTTACCCCTGTAAGCGATTCAAGAAGCGTTGGATTGACATCGCCGAGTCGGATGCGAGAGCCAACGGCTTACGACGCGAGGATGCCGAAGACCGGCCGAAGTGGAGGAGAACGAGTAGGAAAGCGGACCCTGGCAGAGGCCGCAATAAGCGCTAGAACGATGATTATGATTACAGTCAGCCGCAAAGCCGGTACGTGGTCGCCACTCGGAAACTATCCTTCCCCATCCATCTTTTCTGCGAGCTTTATGCCCCTGCCCACACTACCACTTGGGAATCCATACACACTCATACATATTCTTATACATTTACGCCTGTTAAGGGATGTTAAAAAAAATCAACGACTCATACATAAATGTGAATTCATTTTATTTTCATTAAAAAAGTACTTATCACATATAATTTACAATAATTGTGTGTCTATTTAGGCAAAGGGATGTTATAAAAGCAGAGTATCTAGCGCACTAACTCAGAAAGTAAGGTAGCTAAAAAGTAGGATATCACAAGTTGACATAAATATTATTTAAATATATTGTTATGGCCTCTACATGAAAGCCAGTATTGAGTTTCGCAACTCCAATAGTGATAAAATATTTTCTCATATTCTCATACAAATGTGTTCGTTCAGGGGTCTAAAAAGGCCACATTCGCATTTCATATTATGATTCTATAAGTGTGCCACAAATTTATCTGATCCTGTGGCCAAAACAGGAACTAAGTGACGCCATTTTGAATGAGGAGTTTTCCAGTAGGTATTGTCAGTTGGTATCAAAAAGTATCAATAGATGGCGCTCCTACAATTTTGGTAATTTTATTTAAATCTGTATGATGGTGGCTGTGATTTCATGCAGCCAACTAATGCTAAACTTAAAAATAAACTGTTTATTAATGTAAACATAACTGTTAAAGGTTGAACGAAGTGTACAATGAAATATTTATGTAAGTTGGCACTTGGTGGAAGATCGAAAGGGAGGCCTTTGCCCTGCAGTGGGACAGAAATGGCTAAAAATAAATAATAAATAAATAAATAAGTTGGCACTATGTTCCATTATTATTAAAACCTCTAAAATGGTTGAAAACTATTGACAAATACAATATTATCCAATACAACGTACTCAGTGTTTATATCCTGTTTGCTAAGAACCTATTTCAAGTGATTATTAATTACCAAAATCGTCGGGGCGCCATCTAGTGAGTGGTTAGGAATGCTTTAGATACCTATTGGAAAACTGCTCATTGCGACGCCGCAGATAAGTTAGTCACAAATTAATATGACTCATAATATAAAACGCCAATGTGGCCTTTTTAGACCCCAGTACATAATATAAGGCGAGTGACTTTAATTAAATTAATAGAATTGAAAACGTGAATAAAAACGGCCAAATTGCAACAGACTTGCTAATAATATGATAATAAGGGTTCTCACATTTAAAGCGGACCCTGGGCCCTCGCGAACCGAGACATAACGTTAAGATGATGATGATAATGATGATGATGAAACACAAATGTTGCCTTTTCAGACCCCCAGTCCAGTTTTCAATCGTTCCAATTGCATCCCTTTGACTATTTGAAAATAGTGTCATAATTTCTTTCATTACCAAAATGCCAGCTAACATATAATGTGAATCAAAGAAGTCTCGCTTTTGTACTATCTATTCATATTGTGACGCTCTAGAGCAGCTATACAAGTGCCTTAACTAAGGGCCAGGGGGCTTTCCATGAGCTCTTAAAGCAGGACCTAAACAGAACTGCCCTGCTAGAACGAGACAAGCTTATGTGACACGTATAGCGCTGTCCCGTTCCAAGCAGGGCAGTTCTGTTAAAACCGACATTTTCTTTAGCCTAAAAACTGTATTAAAACGTCACTGAAATTGATCTTCTGCGCTTATTACACATTCTTAAATTCAGTGACTGAATTCAGAAACATAAAACGTGAGAGCAAATCAAAGTGGAATGTATTGCCCATAGAATAAGGTCCATTATTGTATCACTTATATTAAGTCATGCATCGCTCCGCTTTTCAAAAATCAGAGATAGAAAAATTGAACTTATTCTATGAGCAATACATTCCACTTTGATTTGCTCTCACGCTTTTTGTTTCTGAATTCAGTCACTGAATTTAGGAATGTGTAATAAGCGTGTATATACGATTGTCGAAGATGACATGACTTTTCAAGATGACATATAAGGGAAAAAAGACATTTTCATATTAACCCCAATAGATGGCGCTGTTCTTAGTAAACCGCGGTCGCGGAACAAAAATAAATTCGAGCCTGATGCATTATAAAAAAAATTCGAGCGTCATTCATTGTTAATATTTACGCGGGAGCGACAGAGTAAGTAGTAATCCTACGTTTGTGAAAATAGCTTGTAAGGTGCGAGTGAAACTATGTACAAACTAGACAAGAGTTCAGTATAGCGCCATCTATTGACAACGTGATAAAGCTTGTTGGTTTTATGTTTGCTGTCAAATTAATCTCTCATTAGTTTTTTTACTGACGCAAATTGTAAATCAGAGTGTAGGAGGCTACTTTCTACGGCCGTTCGTAATCCATTCGAACGAATAGGGATAACAACAGAAAAAAGAATTTTTTTGGCCGACAGTAGTTTTTGTAGGCTAAAAAAAATAATGGACACGTACTTTACTCTTTTGTTACTTAAATAGTACAGTGCGTTGAAATGTTGCGTGAAATTTTCCTCAGATGTGACGTCACGAGACCGATACTTTGATACGCTTTAGCTTTGTAACTTTCTATTAATTTGACAAATAAATAATACGTGTCTTATATTTTATTATAATCTAACTGACGGACTAATCAGAATTTAAACATTTTTACCCAGTCATCATCCCCCTATTGACGATGACGCGCTCTAAGAACTCCAAACATGATTATAATGTTTTCGACTGTTGTTGTTGTATGGCAAACTATATGAGTGACTTTCATCACACATATCAGGTTTGCTATATATGCAGACTACTCTAGGTCAACTCGTGACCATGAAGCTTGCAACTGCGTTGAAATATCGATGTGAAAACTGTGATACAGTTTAGTGAATAATCACGAGTCTTAAAACCAAGTATTGAACAACACCAAGACGCCAGTAAGGAGCGAGCACTAGTAACATCAAAAAACCGTTGAATTAAAGATCTAAAATAAACTTTTTTTTTATGTCATACGGTAGGCAAACAGGCAAGCGGGCCACCTGATGGAAAGTGGTCACCACTGCCTATAGACAATAGCAACACCGAGAGTATCGCCAATGCGTTGCCCACCGCTATAACACGTTACTCTGGCAGCAAAAAGGCAAATATCCCTCCACTGCCAAAGCCACGGTTCCCCAAATCCCCACCCCATGGAGCACTGGAGACCTTACTCACCGGCAGAAACACAATACAATTTAAAAGAGTATTGTTTAGCTGCGGTATTCTGTAAGGTGGAGGCATCGAAATAACGATAACAATATAGTAAGAAAATGTTAAATAAATAAAATAAATATCAATACCATATAGCCAAGAGATCACAATGGTTCGAGTTATTAGAGCGCGCCATCTATGACAATTTTTAGGAATCTGGTCTTGAAAACAGGACTCCTACAAAAATCCTAGACGAATATCGACCTTCCATAGTAGCCCCCTTATTTACCTTCACTTTACCATCTTACGCCCCAATTACCCAACAATGACAACTTATCAATCACTCAAACCCAGGTCCGAGTCAGAGTCATCTTTCTGTCTGATTGTCTTCTTGCTCTGGACTACGACTTTGGGCTTGCGGCCGTCCACCGGCGGGGAGAGAAGGTCCCCGGAGTACTCGATCAGGTCCGATCTGGAATGAGGGGCAATAAATAAATAAATAATCGTGGACAAATTCACACAGCGCCATCTAGCCCCAAAGTAAGCAAAGCTTGTGTTAGGGGTGCTAGATAACTGATAAACTACTTATATACTTTACTTTTAAATACATATTATTATACATAGAACACCCGGACCCGTAACAGAAATTAAAATTCATCATTTCAATTTCTGCCCGGCCGGGAATCGAACCCGGGACCTCTTGCGTGGCAGACCGGCATGTTGACCATTGAACCACTCAGGTCGTCAATAGACTGTAAGAGTTATATTCATCATCATATATTGAAGAGTATGACTCTTGTCGGTGGAGCAATCGCCACTCATCTCTCCTGTCTGCCAACCTCTTCATCTCTTTATGAGAGAGGACGAAGAAGGCCTAGATATTAATATTGGAAGGACGTGAAGGAAAAAGTGAGCGCCGGAGATTACAAACAGATGAAAGTTATTAACAGTTATCAACAGAGCCATAGACCTGTACGAGCGTCACGTCCTTAATACTCTCGACATCTTTCATTTAAATCGTGAGAAATTTACAAAGGGCGTTCTGAGATATCTCCGATCGCAGTGATGGGGTTAACACACACGCACACACACACACATACACACACACCAATATACATGTATTACCTTGTTTTATACTTATTTTGATTGATTTTTTGTTTGTCAATGGGGTATCTATATGCTAAGCTCCTTACGGACTATATATTTAAAATTTTAAAATGCAGTTTTGTCATTGGCATTTCAACCATAATGTACTTATATTTTGAACTAATAAATAAATAAATAAATTATAGGTTAGAATAGGATTTCTACGTCACCGAGTACAAGAAATCTACTTTGCGGCGGCAGTAGAGGTTTAGGAGACACACAAAACGTTGGTCTGCCCAATCTGGCACTAAAAAGAAATGTGACTTTAATACGGCTGACTAGCGAAACTGCCAAGAGGATGCGGGTACCCCGATTTTATATACTTCTAGAACCCACACAAGAGGATTTGGAGGTTTGGGGCACTAAAAAAAGTGTCAGGTTGTGCACGGGCGGACTGACATTTTGTGGGTCTCCAAAACCTTACCGATCATGGTCATGGCGGAGCCCGGGCCTTCGTGTGCGAGAGCACAACCGGGATTTTAACGCTAAGGTGATAATTATTTATTTTTAATAACCGACAGAAAAAGTCGGATAACCACTGACTAAGTTTACGTAATTTCAAATATTTTCTTAATTACAGAACCGATTTTAATGAAATTAAACTGGCTTTCAAATAGAGAGAACCGCATCCAAATCGGTCCATCCCTTCGGGAGATACGACGCCACAGACAGACACAGAACAAGTTAGAACCACTGGCTAACCGAACATTGGCTCCCCTGTGTGTGTTCTATTGTGTTCTGAGGGAAATTTTGATCAGGTTCTGGCAGGAACAATTCTGTTATCGCCATTGTGTAGACTTTTTGCTGGTGTCCACGCAAAGATTTGAAAGAACGTTTGTCGCTCGTACAATTCGGATGTGGAATGAGCTCCCAGCCACAGTGTTTCAAGATCATTCAAGAGGTATATTAGAGGTATCTTTGGAGGCGGGCAATGCATTGGTAGCGCCCCTGGTGTTGCTGATGTCCATAGGCAGTGGTGACCACTTCCCATCAGGTGGCCCGCTTGCCTGTTTGCCTGCCGTAGGACGTGAAAAAAACCAGCTGTCCATACTTAGCGATCCGCCACTCCAGCATATCCGTACTGAAGTCGTCCCGGTTCCCGAGGTCCGTGAACCCCACGATGAAGTCCGTCGTCTTGTTGTCCTTCACCAGCGCGATGGTGGGGATCACGCGGACCTTGAGACGGCCTGGTGGGGAGAAGGGTTCGAATCGAATCAAAATTTCTTTATTGAGTAGGACATGTGGCCGTGTGGTGTCCGGCAGAGTAGAATAGCACCAACCCCTCACACTCGTGGGTGTCGTACAAGGCGACTAATGTTTTCGAGGCAACAAATCAAGAGTCTCCGTAGTCGGGAAAATGGGCAACAGCATTTTCCATTGGTATATTGAAACACTGCGATCTCCAACCCGCCTGCCGAGCGTGGAGATTAAGGCAATAACCTCCCCTTTCGTGGGAGAGGCCCTAAGCCCTGCAGTGGACTGTTACGGGCTGTGATGATGAGTAGGACATTACATATCTCTTCCAATCGTCAAAGAGGAGGGGTTAGGAAACACAGTGACATGTTGGCCACCCTAGCACCGGAGCACATCCACCCCACGCCGACAAAGGACACAGTGTCCGACAATACCAGACAGAGCCGGTCAGTGCCCGACAATGCCAAGCAGAGCCGGACCACGTCCGACATGATATATAGGAAACTATATTATACTTAAGAAAAATTCACATAATTTGGGCGTGTTTCACAACCTACTCATAAGTTCCCTATAACTTGAGCAGATGAAATCATGAGTTGAGGACCTGAGGGGTCAGTTGGTTTAACGCCAGACCTTCGCAGAGGTCCTGGATTCAATTCCTAGCTGAAATTTTAAAGATCTGTCGAGACTGACTTGGCTTATTTGGTGAACACACAGCATATGTAATAGCAAAAGTAACAATATTAGTAGCTATTATACTTCGTATCTCTCCCGAAGATGATTACATATTACATGCAGCAGCACACGAGATGATGCCGTCCTAATCACACTTTTAAAGTAAAATATTTTAAATTTAGTTTTAAAATAATAAAAAGTAAGTGTTTTGACTCCTTTGTCTACGGTGGTGAGCACTCCGCCATTTTACCCGGCCCCGACTGTCATTACTCGTTTTGGTGTTGTCCGAGTCACACGTGTTCGTCTAACAAAGTACATTGCGTGATTGCGTGAACATGGGTAAGCGGAAACGATCCAGTAAAGACGACGATGGAGAAATTGTAAAAAGTTTATTAAAAAAGGTTAAAAAACTTGTGCGCAAGCGACGAAGAATTTCGTCGTCATCTTCTGACGATGAACCTACTCTACCGTCTCTTTCACAGTCAACAATAATTGGAGTGGCTAGTGATCTAGAAAATTATGGTAAGTCCAATATTATTTCCTTGAAAATAATAAAGTTTGAAATTATATTTTGCCAAAGAAAAAATCATCTACCCTCAATATTTTTTTTTTATATCCCGACGTAAATTGTGTGTGGATACAGAAATATATCCCGACGTAAATCGTGTGTGGATAGCAAGTTTCTAATAGCAAAGTGCGTAAGATGCTAAATATTATCCCGACGTATACCGTGTGTGGATAAGATTTACCTACCTGTCATCACAGCGCTTATGACACTGGTATGGTAATATTCCCGACGTTTATCGTGTGTGGACAGTTTAACTATCGTATAACTTAATGTTACGATAAAATAAATAAATAATTATATATTTTTGTTTTTTCGTCATTGCAGACGAGATCCCAATTGCCGAAACACCAACGGAAGTGGATCAAACTGAACGTATTCAGGGCTTAGACCCAGATATATTAGAATTACTGGGCACAGATCCTACACAGGACAAAAGCTTTGGTGATGATTTACACCAAGATTTGGCAGTAAGGTGGAAACACATTCTAACTAATGGCATACCCAAAGACGATAAAACTGAACTTATGAAAAAATACCTACCTGCAGAGAATTGTACACACATGAAACCGCCCATATTAAACCCTGAGATAAAATCAGCTCTTGGCGATATTACCTCAAAAAGGGACGCTTGCAGCGAACAGAAACAAAACCAAATGGCTAGCTGTATTTCTGCCATTGGCAAAGCATTAAATCTAGCTCTTACGGAAAACGTACAACAAGAACTCATAAAAACTTTGAGCGATGCTGGGCGATTACTCTGTGATACTCACTACAGAGAATCACTATCGAGAAGGTTTGCTCTCGTAAACTCGATAAGCAAACAAAAACGAGATATGATAAAAAATACGAAGATAGATGAATACCTATTTGGAACAGATTTAGCTGACCATCTAAAATCATCAAAGGCGATATCAAGGTCTGCCTCAGAACTGAGGGCTAAGTACAATCAGCCTAGTTCGTCACAGCGACAGGCTTTAAACGCCAGGGGGACACCGCGAGGACAGGCCGCCGAGCCGCGAGTGAACCCCGGCCAGCCTCGGCGCCAAGCACCGCCGCCCCCGCCGCCGCCGCCGCCGCTGCCGCGTCCGCCCCCAGCTGCGACGGCGCCGCGGGGCCCGCGGCGCGATCCAGTCTACTCGCGGCCCAACTACCGCCAGCAGAACCGGAGACGTTAACTTCACCAGTAGAGGTAGGCACTAATGTCACTTCTGCCGGCAGACTTAGATTTTTTTATGACGAATGGCTTCAGATAACGGATGATAAGACTATTTTGTCATGGATAAAAGGTTACAAAATACCTTTTAATTCTGAACCATATCAGCCCAATTTACCTAAATCTAGATCGTACACACTAGAGGAAATTGACATAATTGATAGTTGCATTTCAGACTTATTGAAGTCTAGTTTCATTTCATCATGTAGTCCCCATGAAAAACAATTCATTTCGCCTATTTTTACTGTTCCAAAACCTAATGGTAAACACAGGTTTATCCTTAATTTAAAAGAATTAAATAAATTTGTTTACTTAAACCATTTCAAGATGGAAGACTATGGCACTGCCCTTAAACTATTAGATAATGATTACTACATGGCAACCTTAGACTTGAAGGACGCCTATTTTTTACTACCAATAGCCGAATGTGACAAAATGTGGCTCCGTTTTTCGTGGAATTCCAAATCTTTTAATAATCAGTTGTTTCAATTCAACGTTTTACCATTTGGGCTTTGTACAGCACCTTATGTATTTACAAAGTTATTAAAACCGGTTTTACACTACTTACGCTCATTAGGACAACTATCAGTAGCATATCTAGACGATTTTTTGTGCATCGGAAATACATTTACAGATTGTTGGAATAATGTTCAGACTACTAGAGAACTGTTAGTAAAATTAGGGTTCATTACACCGGCACACAAAAAAAAAAAATTGTCTGTACACCGGGCGCCACCTATCTACGGGCATGTTTTTCGACCCGCTGAATACGAATTTTAAGTCAGTTTAGGCCGTCCAGCCTTCAATTTTGAGTAAATTGCAAAAAACCACAAAAAATAGCGAAAATACGATGTTTTGGCAAGAAAAAAAATTTTGACATCTAAGGCAAGCATAATTTTTATGTATTTTGATCTGTTAAATACTAATTTCAATCGTACTTTAATCATAAACTTATTTAATTCGAAAAAAATTATAAAATATCTTTAAAAATTGCAAAAATCGTAAAAAATTTGGATTATCTTGGTACAAAAAATTTTGTGAACCCGGATTAACAAAGATTTTCATGTAATTTAATCTGCTTGATCTGATTCTGCAATAAATTTGGCCCATAGTCCCTCCAAACATTCATAAAATTGCAAAAAATTCATAAAATAGCAGAAAATTGCTGCTGAAAAAATTGAAAAAAATCTTTTAATCACAATTAAACAAATTTTTTGTATTTTTTATTTACAAGATACAAGTAATTAACATCCAAGAATGTACACAAATTGGATTTTCAACTGTTTTTCGAGGATCATCGAACATCAAATTTTCGCTATTTTTTGGGGTTTTTTGCAATTTACTCAAAATTGAAGGCTGGACGGCCTAAACTGACTTAAAATTCGTATTCAGCGGGTCGAAAAACATGCCCGTAGATAGGTGGCGCCCGGTGTACAGAAATTTTTTTTTTTTTTGTGTGCCGGTGTTATTAACGAAGACAAAAGTCAATTGTATCCAAGACAAGTGTGTACTTTCTTAGGCTTTACTTTTGACACAAATAACATGTGCTTATCTTTGCCAATAGAAAAGAAAACCCGGATTAAAACAATGGCCAATAAATTATTAACACTGACTAGCAAGATTACTATCCGCGAACTTGCAAGATTTTTAGGCTTATTAACATCTGCGTGTCCCGCCGTCAAGTACGGCTGGGTTTACACAAAATTATTAGAACGAGAAAAATTCCTTGCACTTATTTACTCAAACAACTATAATAAGCACATGTATTTACCAAGTCACTTAAAACGGGACCTATTGTGGTGGCGGGACAATATTTACTCGTCAGTTTGTCCCTTCCAACAAAATGATTATAGTCTGACAATTTTTAGCGACGCCTCAACTACTGGTTGGGGCGCAATGTGTAATAACCAAACAGCTAATGGCAATTGGACCCAGTCACAGCTATTAATGCACATAAATACTCTGGAATTGATAGCTGCGTTTTACGGACTTAAGATATTTGCGTCCCGTCACAAAAATTGTAACATTTTATTAAGAATAGACAATACAACAGCCATTGCCTATATTAATAAAATGGGCGGAATTCAGTACACACATTTAAATAATATTGCTCGTGAGTTATGGAGTTGGTGCGAAAAACGCAATATTTTGGTTTTCGCATCTTATATCCAGTCTAGTGAAAACACAGTCGCAGACTTTGAATCTCGTCAGTCAAATATAGACACGGAGTGGGAGTTGGCAGATTATGCATTCCAAGAAATTACATCCATATTTGGTATACCGGAATTTGATCTATTTGCTAGTATTCAAAATCGTAAATGTCCTAGATACGCATCATGGAAGTTAGATCCTAGTTCTGAAATTATTGACGCATTTACATTTAACTGGAAATATATATATTTCTACGCTTTTCCACCATTCAGCCTCATCTCAAAGGTTTTACATAAAATTAGGTTGGATAAAGCTGAGGGAGTGGTGGTAGTACCACTCTGGCCCACGCAGCCATGGTACCCACTATGGTCAAGGCTCCTCGTATCGCAAGTTATGTATTTCGAACCTAACAAAGATCTTCTGTTTTCGCCTTTCAGAGTCGAGCATCCTCTGTACGCGGATCTGACCCTGATGGCAGGCAAATTATCAGGCAGTCGTTGCTGAGGCGCGGCGTGCCCACTGCCTCTCTCAATATTTTAATGGCATCCTTTTCGGGAAATACAATGAATCAATACAATTCGGCCATAAAATCATGGTGGCATTTTTGTAAAAATAGAAACAATGATTTTTGTAATTCAAATTCTACTCAAGTGATTGAATATCTGACAGAAAAATTTAATTCTGGGGCTAGTTATAGTACACTCAACAGTTATAGATCAGCTTTGTCTATATTATTAGATCAAGATATTATTTCCAGTGATTGTATCAAACGGTTTTTCAAAGGCGTATATCGTCTTAGACCACCGGCTCCCAAATATAATACTACCTGGGACCCGCAGGTAGTGTTAACGTACTTGTCTAATCATTTTCCAAATGATTCCATTTCATTAAAAGACTTAACTGCCAAGTGTATCACACTTATAGCCTTGGCATCTGCACAACGAATGCAAACTTTAAGTTTAATTCGTATTAATAATATTTCCTATCATCCAGACAGGATTGAAATCAAGATTAGTGATTTAATTAAAACATCAAAGCCTGGTTCTTATCAACCGTTGATTGTATTGCCGTACATTAAAGAAAATCCTAAAGTATGTCCTGCCTTGACTCTCAAATCATATATCGATAGAACAAGCGATATTCGCAATAATGAATACCTCTTTATTAGCTATCAAAAACCACACAAAAAGGTAGTAACCCAAACATTGTCTCATTGGGTAAAATATGTATTAGGAAAAAGTGGTATTAATGGTGATTTGTATGGAGCTCATAGTACGCGCCACGCGTCTACGTCTGCAGCTCACCGAGCAGGAGTTAATTTAGAAGTAATACGGAAAGCTGCAGGCTGGACTGAGTCTTCCGTAGTATTTTTGAAATACTACAATAGACATTTATCTGATTCTAGCCACTGTGGCTTTGCTGATTCTCTGTTTCAAAACAATTATTAACTGATTGTTATCGGTATAAGCAGTACTGTTTATTACAATTCATGACCAAATTTATGTTAAATTAAAATAAACAAGTTCCTTCTGTGTTCCTGTGTTTGTAATTTTTTCGATGCTCTAAACATCTGCATGTAATATGTAATCATCTTCGGGAGAGATACGAAGTATAATTTAGAATCAAACGAACTTACCTTGTAAAGTTTGATGTCTAATTATACGAGTGTCTTGACCGAAGATGATTACACTCCCGCCCCCCCTTTTTAAATTCCCAAGACCAATCGAAAAAATTTGCTCTGAAATAATGACAGTCGGGGCCGGGTAAAATGGCGGAGTGCTCACCACCGTAGACAAAGGAGTCAAAACACTTACTTTTTATTATTTTAAAACTAAATTTAAAATATTTTACTTTAAAAGTGTGATTAGGACGGCATCATCTCGTGTGCTGCTGCATGTAATATGTAATCATCTTCGGTCAAGACACTCGTATAATTAGACATCAAACTTTACAAGGTAAGTTCGTTTGATTCTAAAGTATTAAGTTTTTAGGTTCTGCTGTCATTGGCATTGTCGAGGACGGTTCGGTCGTGGTTGGCGAGGGATACGTTATCTACGGCCATAGGGCGGTCAGCGTGTCACTGTGTGCTTCCTTCCTACTTTCCTATCCCCCTCCTTTTTGACGATTGAAAGAGATATTTAATGTCCTAATCAATAAAGAAATTTTGAATTTATTGGCCCCAGTCTATCGGTGGCAAAAAAAAACATAATAAAAAAACACAACCACCAAGCTTCCCCGTTCGGTGAGATGTTCGGATTCGCCGAGTATATTAAAAAAAAGATTGAAGGGTCATCTCCTTTCTACCCTGAACACATGATTTTATCGTCTGTGTCTTGTATAGCGGTTTTGAATTTTAATCAGTATTGTTTTTGTTTGGTTTAATATATTTGTATTTTTTTTTTGTTCTTTGTATAGTATATTTATTGCATTTCGTCACTGTATGGTGATTGTAACTTGTATAACGAATCTCAAATGTACATTGCCTACTAGATTTTTGCTTTCCAACCTCCACTATATTCATGTAAATAGTTGTCTGGACTTGTCATAATCTTACAGAATCTGTGATAATTATACTGTTAATGTACAATAAAGTGTTATTTATTTAACAGTTTATTGTGCACAATAACATGAAATATATGTATAAATAATAAATATGTCACTCACCGGTCAAGAACGGCGCCCTCTCCGCGTCCAGCTTCACGAACCTGGTCTCCACGTGCTTTTTGGCCAGCACCTTCAAACATTCAATATAGTTATGGGTATTACAGAGGTGTTCAATAATCTTCCATAGATTTTCCATCCTTTGCCCGCATGCTGAGGCGTATAAATGTTCTTTCTTTCTTTCTTTACAAATAATTAACTATAATAAGACCACGCTAAATCCGAATAGCTTATTAAAAAAAAATCTGTATGGCAAGTTTTTAAACGTCATAGAACGTCATAACAAACAATTTGATTTCGGTAGGATTGTTCATTTTCGTGAAATATTATTAAATAATGGGAAAAACAATCAAAAAGGAAGATAATTTTCAGCATGATTAATAATTTAGACAAACTAAAAGTGCAAGTTCGAGCTAATAGTGACCACATAACTGAAGGACTGACAAGGTTTGACAAGGACAGATTATTGGCATATTCACACTTTATAATTATTACTATGTCTGACTTATTGTGGTCCTATTATATAATTGTTTCATTTTTCATTAGGTAAATTATAACATTATCCAAAAACAAATTATTTCCAAAAAAAATTAAATGATAATATTTAAGATTGTGTATGTATAATAAGTATAAATTAAGCTTGTATTGTTCTTGGGTGTTCTATGTATAATAAGTATGTATATATACATAACACAAGCTTTGCTTACTTTGGGGCTAGATGGCGCTGTGTGTGAATTTGTCCACGATTATTTATTTATTTATTTATTTTATTTTATTTATTAGGAAGCCAACAAAATATGAAAATATAATAACATTTTGTTTTTAAACTAACGTATTACACAGCAATCATATTTCACTTACAGGCTAACTCAACATGTACAATTCAAAATATAATATTTCCAACCAACTAAAATCTTAAATCAAAACCTCTTTTTCTTCTACTGATCTTGCTTGATGTGACAATACTCATGTTAAACGCTGGACAAACGTTACATAAATTCTAAAAAAGTATAATAAAAATAATATTATATAGTTTTGTATAAACTCATGAAATATGTGACCAATTTTCGTTTAAAGGTTGGAATGGAGTTGCAAAAGATATCAATGTCCGCATTTATTGTAATAATCACCTTGAGATGCATGTCCACGATCCGGCAGCGCGGCGAGTCCGTGCGGTGGAAGTGGCAGACCACGTTGGTGCTCTTGTTGCAGACGGTGAAGAACTCTTTCTCGTTGTCGATCTCCGTGTACTCGCCGTGGCCCTGGGGAGGGGTTGGTGGTCAGGGATATGGGTTACATACACATGGGCTTTTCAGACACAGTATAGACACAAATGAGAAAAGTGACTTTGCTGGTCAGGGATATGGGTTACGTACACATGGGCTTCAGACACATGATAATCACAAATGAGAGAAGAGACTTTAATGTGGCTGAAAAGCGAAACTTCCAAAGGGTGTGAGGCACCCTGGTTTTTTTTTTCTTCTAGAACCCACACAAGAGGATATGTAAGTATTATCGCTACGAAAAGTCGAAGATTTGAGTCACTAAAAATAATTGCGCACCAGAAACTTTCTCTATTCCACGAGAATCGTACCCCTGGGCGATGGCGGTCGCTTTCCATCAGGTGAACCTTGTGGCTCAAGACCATCGGTGAATTGTTGTGGGCCGTAGATGTATCTATAGCAACATCTATCGCTCCAATTGGAAAACTCAACAACACTCACATTACGACTACACGAACACTAGGTTGGCAAGCATCCGCACATAGATGTCGCTGGCAGTTCCTACATCGCGCTAGAGAAGTGTGCTAATTTCCGCGGCATAAATACCACTTCCGACGATCCACTGTCGAAGCCCTGGTCCCTTGGTCATAGCACCCGTACCAGCAGCCGGCGATCTCCGATAACAAGATGCCATTTTGATGTAATTGAGTGTGGAGTTGTAGACCAATAGCAGCAAGCTTACTCGTAGAGCCAGAACTGTCTTACTGCGATTGCATCAAATGGCGGTGAACAATCGGAGATCGGCGTTACCACTGCAGAGGTGGGTTTATTACCCTTTTCCACCTTCTCCATCTTCGCTTGCCAACATTGGCTACCTTATCCCTTGACCGCCAAATCTCCAACTCACATTCGCCAGCCACTCCTGCTTCTGCTTGGCGCGCAGCTTCATCTCGTTGATCCGCTGTTGCCGGATCGCTTCCAGGTCACCGCTGTCCAGCGCATCCAGCCTGCGGGGAACAGGGGGTGTCACAAGGGGTCTGTCTGGTATATCGCTGTTTTTAAAGCTACGCAGTAACAACCGAGCAGACAGCCCAGCTGATGGTGAACGGTAACTGTTCATAACATCTACGATTGATGCATTTAGGTAGTAGGTAACAAAAATGCAGAACTAACGCAGATGCGTTGTCACCGTGAGGACTATGATGGAATGTCTCATGCCTGTAACTGCGCTGGCTACCTTATCCTTCAAACCGGAACAGAACAATGCAAGCATTGTTTCTTGGCAGCAGAAATAGATAAGGGGGTGCCCAGGCGGACTCAGGCAGAGTCCTACAACATGAAAAAATCACTGTTAATACACCTGATGCAAAACTGAGGCGTGTTATAAGTATGACGTTTGTATTTGTCTGTGACGCAAGACGCAGCATGGGCAGGCCTCTCGCAAGGTGGACCGACGACCCGGTAAAGATGGCAGGTGCCTGCTGGATGTGGAAGGCACCGGACCGGCCTTTGTGGAGATCTCTGGGGGAGGCCTATGCCCAGCAGTGGGCGTCTTTCGGCTGGTATGATGATGATGTTGATCTGTCTTTAATTATACTAAAGCAGCACATTTTTTTAAAACCTGCTGCGAAAAGTTCGACGCGTTTATTTGTGGCTTTGTGTATCTGTCTGGGGCATCATAGCACCCGAACGGATAAGCCGATTTCGATGCGATTTTCTTCATTTGAAAGACACTTTACTCGAAATGACCCTTAGCTATGTTCTATTAAAATCAGTTCAGTAGTGTGAGAAATATTTGAGTAGTAATAGACTTTGTCGAGGAGATATCCGAGATTTATTGGTAAGTTTGGTCATACTCAATTTAAATAAAACTTCTTTAATTGATAAGTGGACAAGAATTACTGTCACGAGAACCTAAGCTGGTCAAACCCGTCTCCAGGTGCCCAGCGGAAGACTGGTCAACCTTGTTTCGCCAACGGCATTAGGAGTCATACCGAACGAGAGTGGCGAGCTCGTTGCAGTGCTGAAATTCGACTAGCCTCAACATAAGAAATGGTCACCCATCCAGTTCGAGCATAGCTTAACCTTGGTTATCGGTCTCGCAAGCACACTGCCACTAGACCAGTGCCGCTGTTATGGGCTGTTGGCTTTGATGAAAGTTCTTAAACGTAAATTCTAATAATTCTGTTTCATTCAGTCATACCTCTCGATCTCATTGTCGAGTTGCTTCTCCATCGACTGAGCTACTTTCTGCAAGACCTGATCCATGTTGGGGCCTGAAAATAACAAACAATTAATTACTATGTATACAATGTCATAAGTTTTTCTCGAGGGAAAAGGCAGGGTCCACATATGAAATGAATTACTAGTAGTTCCTAGCAGTTTTCACCTGCGCAGAGTAAGGATCATTGTAAACATTCAACTTTTCCACAGGTCCCTATTATTTTCTAAAAAAGTAGATTATAGATATCACTCAAGATTTAGGTCGTTTCCTATTAGTGAAAGAATTTTTTGCAAAAATTTAGAGATTGGATGCCTTCATTGGGAGTTGCGGGGCTGTGAAAGGGCGAGGATGCAGGAGGTGGAAGGGACTCACAGTAGTTTTTAAGTTAACTCATAAACAAAAATTGCGTAGTTAATAGCTAATACAATGTACGGAATAGTAAAATTTTTATTTATTATTCAAAAATGAACAATCTCTCAAAGTCGATGACCTCATTCAACGTGCGGCACACATGCGAAGTCATTTGAGAAATATGAAGAAATCTAAGCGTATAGATAACTGTATCATAATTTAATTTACCATGAATAATGAAATATTTGTAGAAATTACCTTTTGAATTACAGTAATACACTAGAAACACTCAAATTTTAAAGGATTTGAAAAATTATGAAGAGCTTTTGTCTTGTTTACTTCGAACTTCAAAAATTTTTGACAAGTGTTGCTTGGTTTGGTCGGTGTGGTTGGTAGACATGCTTGTTAAACTGTCAGTCAATGAAGTTCGTACGAAAATAGAGCGAACTTTACCGGTGAATTTTTTGTAATACTAGCACAATTTGTGCCAAAATCAACATTTTTACAACGGATGTTGTGTGAATATCCAGTGGTGCATAATTCGTACTCGATAAAACACCTAATCCTAATTTTGTTATATGGTAATACAGAGTTTTACTGTCAAATCAATCAGCTGTCGCAAAATGACATAATCCTCTGTCACTCATCATTTCATTCGTGAATACCTACGAAACCTATTCATTCGTGCGTGATTGAGTTGGTGGTGGCAAGTGGATTCATCAGTGTTGTTTCAATAAATTATAAATAAATTAAGTATAAACGAAATCAGAAACACAGTAAATTCATTCAACTCAGTTGCTAGTATTAACAATTTGTTTGGTAACAAATTCTTATTAGTTTAAAAAGTGAATCTAGTTGGTGTGGATTTGGTGTTTACTGGATATTTTGGTGAGTTCCTGTGTATTTTTGTCTGGAAAATATTTTTCTGTAGTATTTATAGCTGGTTGTAGGTCGCTATCCCATGTTGGCGCCGTCGATTCTAGTTCAAGGTTGCTATGTAGACTTTGCACTTTGTATCGCTGTTGTTTAAAAAAATTGCGTCATAACAATTTAACAACAACGTTCTTAGGCCTGCAGCAACGACCACCGTACTTTTTACGTTATGTTAAATACGCATCTACTAGATTTCAGTAAAAAAATCGAAATATCTCAGTTGTTTTTCCTCCAAAGTCCATTCAAATTTTTAACTAGATCTTAACGTTGATATCGTTATATCAGCAAGTCACGATCGCACGATAAGATAATGCTAATAACGGTGTAATTTCATTTTAGCAAGGAATAAAGTTTGTGCCGGGTAGTGACAAGTCATCACTTTAACCTGCTAAACTAACATACTGATTGTTCAATGCAGGTTCCCCTGCCTCAGAGTATTTACAATATCCTGCCAGAGTGTTTCCAATTTATTTTATTTGTGGTAACACAGGTAGAATAGACGTTACATTAAAGTATAGATATTCATTAGCTCAGCTGTGACTTGCCTTTTGGCATACAAATTTAAAATGGTCGATAATCTTTAACAAAATAATTAATATTGCAATAAATATATAAATAAAGAAATTGGCGAGGTATTCTTGCTTCTTGCCAATAGCCAACATATGATGACTGAACAGTCTATAGTAAAGTGGCTTTAATTACGTCTACAGCCAGCTCTTTATGGGATTTGAGAAAATTTTAGTATGAAGCCTCGGTTAGAGGATACCAAAAGGAGTCTTTTTCCCTCAGCGCCCCCTTTGCTACACTCCAACCGAAGCCTGGGATATCTGAACTTTTTTCTTAATTTGATTATTTTAGTTTATATTTTTCCCAAATCTCATGGCTGATCTTGAGATTTTCTATATCTACATAAGACATCATTTAACCTAAACAGTAAGTTGTTTTTGCTATAGGGATGTATTTGTTTGTATTGAGAGTCATCCAACATCGCGATGAAACCTGCACATTCAGGTGACTGAATGTGCCATGATCCAATCTGGTCAGGTTCCCCGGTTTACAGACCCACGGAGGTCAGACGGCAGTCGCTCTACTGTAATTCTAATTACCTGATCTGCCAAACCCTAGATCATGGTCAAGGTGGACCCTGGGCCCTCGCGCGCGGGAGTACCACCGGGTCATTAACGCTGACCAATTATCAAACCAGCCACAGGATATCCTCTGCTGGCTCCAGGTCTCCTCATGGCCTCCCGGCTGCTAACATTTTTTTTATGTACTACTAAGGTGGCAAACACGCTTACGGCCTGCCTGATGATAAGCAGTCACCGCAGCCTATAGACGTTTGCAACATCAGGGCGTCACACACACGTTGCCAATCCCGTAAAAACATTTACACCCCTTTCTTGAAGAGCTCCATGTTGTACTCTCCAGGGAAAACCTCTCCAGGTAGTTCATTCCACAGCCTTGGTGTGCCTTAGCACAAAATAGAGAACTAACAGAAGGTCCACTCCCGTCGTCTTCGAAAATTATGACGAAAACTTGCCGACGAGTGAGGGTTGCTACTGTATTTATTCTGAATTTTGAAAAAAATATTTAAAAGATCGAATAGAATTTTAAAGATTCATTCGATCTTTTAAATACATTACATACGTTCACAATAACATGTCCCTTGCAAAGGACCAATCTAATCCTTGCCATACTGTGATCATAATTGCTTTTAAAGCTGTTCAGATTGTGTACAACTGTATCAGATTTTCCAAACCAGCTTTAGACATTATGCCTTTAGTAAACGTAATAATAAATTACTGCTTATTCAATTTATCGCCACTTAATAACATCGTCAGACCCTTATAACCTTTCCCTGCCTTTTCACTTCGAGGTAATTAATTGAATTGAAAATTTCATACACATGTAAATTAATGAAAATGCAATATTATGGCATTTGTTAGTTGATCTGATGATGAAGAAGGAAGGTGGTCAGCGATTTTTTTTATATTAAACTATACAGTCATTTCCTATTAGAAACCATTAAGGTGGCCATTACGGTTTCTTATTCTGTTAAAAACTGTCACGTGGTGCCTGAAACTGTTCAACTAGTCCTAGGGTCTCTAGCGGAAGACCTTGGTCAACCTCGCTTCGCCATCGACATTAGAACTCGTAGCGGTGCTGAACTTCGACTAGCCTCAAAGTCTGAAATTGTCACCCATCAGTTCTTGGACAAATTTAACTTGTAAACCTAGTTACGTACAAGTACTTTTATTTTATCAATAATAAATAAATAAATAAATAAATATTCGTGGACAAATTCACACAGCGCCATCTAGCCCCAAACTAAGCAAAGCTTGTGCTATGGTTGCTTGATAACTGATAAACTACTTAAATACTTTTAAATACATACTTATTATACATAGAACACCCAGACCCGTAACAGAAATAAAAATTCATCATTTCAATTTCTGCTCGGCCAGGAATCGAACCCAGGACCTCTTGCGTGGCAGACCACTGAACCACTCAGGTCGTCTAATAATATCGTTTAATTAAATAATATTCAATTTAAGTCGACACTACTACGAATTCTCGCGTTAACAATCACGACCGAGCACTGCGTGAAACTGTGTGAGAATGAATGCCAGTAAACGTAACGTCAATGTGTGCGTGACGGAAATGGCGCATTGTTTCCAGTGTACCTTCTGCTTGGGGCGGGCCGTTCTTTATTTTGTGGCCTTAGGGATAGGGGCCTTTGGACGTTTGCAACACCAGGTGCATCACACACGCCCCGTAAAAACCTTATTAACCTTATGATTCTTGACCAACGCCCTCGTCTTCCCCAGCCATGCACCCCAGCCGACGCGCGCCGCCGTCGTGAGCCCGCGCCGGGGCGTCGGGGCGCCGCGCGATGTCGGCCGCCGAGGCGCCCGCGCATGCGGCGCTGCTGCGCGACGAGCGGAAGCATCCCGCCAAGCATCATGGTAGGTTTCTTTTATGCTACGCTGTGACAAACGAGCAGACAGATGGCAGTCGCTCCACTGTAATTACCTGATCTGCTAAATCCTGGATTATGGCCAAGGCGGACCCCGGGAAGCGCGAGAGCACAACCGGGAGATTAACGCCAAGATGAGTGACAAATGAGCAGACAGCCCCCTAAGCGGTAACTGTCGCCCGTATCATCTACAATTCATGCATAGGTTTATTTATTTATTTGCTAACAGATTTACACTTTTTGTTACATTAAATATTACATGAAAAATCATAAATACTTAAATGTAAATCCAATAACAGGCAAACTTACGTTCACAATAGAATCGATCGCTCTTAATCGGTTCAGCTGTGATACATGTTTACAGGGTGATTTCAAATTGATGATACCAAGGGGTACCGTATGCATGTGCTCGTGATCACAAACATAGACATAGACATAGACGTAACTTTATTTGGTCCAATAACACATTCAAATACTTAAAACTAACATAATAAATACATATTAAGAAAGCAGGGCGATGCGTCCTCGGACCAAATTGGACCAGCCTCAGCTTAATGCTATGAATGGCAGCAGCCAAACACAGCGCTGGTTTTCAGACTGACCCATAATAGAGCTCGATGCGCGCACTACGCGAACGACGTGCTAACACAGAAATTATTAATTATTACAACAACTAACTAACAACTTTTACTATGGCACCTACTCGGAAATCGCGATAAAAATCAGCTGTTTCATAAGGTCGGCGACCCGAGTTCAGTTGTCCGGTCTGGGTGTCGTCAAAAAGGAGGGGGGTAGGAAAATAGGAAGGAAACACACAGTGACACGCTGACCGCCTTATGGCCGCAGCAAACCCACCCCACGCCAACCACGATCGGACCGTGTTCGACAATGCCAGGCAGAGCCTTTATAATAAGTATGTTTAAAAAGAAAAGGTACATATTAAAGGAATGTTATGTTAATTTTCCTTCCTCTCCCACACATGGTGTCTCCTGTCTGCGCTAGGGTAGGGTAGTAGTAGGGTAGTAGTTAGAGTAGGGGTAGGGTAGGGTAGGGTAGGAGTAAGATAGCGGTAAGGTAGTATAGGGTTGGGTAGGGGTAAGATAGTGGTAGGGTCAGGGTTAGGTAGTGGTAGGGTAGGGGTAAGGTAGTGGTAGGGTAGGGTTAAGGCAATGGTAGGATAGGGTAGGGGTAAGGTAGCGATAGGGAAGGGATAGGATAGAGTAGGGTGGTAGCGACTACCTACCACATACAGCATGTGTGATGCACGCTCGCTTAAAAGTCTGTCTGGCGGTGGCGTGGGGGCCGGGTCGCTCTTTTCCCTCAAATATGGTTGAATTGGACGATGGCTGGGCCCTGCGTTAGACTCGTGAACGGGTGCTGCCTTGGTGGACTGGCTTACTCTTGCTGTAGTTTTAGGTGGTTTTTCTTAATTACACTAGACATACCTATATAATATAATATAGCGTTCCGGCTTTGCCTGGCATTGTCGAGCATGGTTCGGTCGTGGTTGGCGAGGGATACGTTATCTACGGCCATAGGGCGGTCAGCGTGTCACTGTGTGTTTCCTTCCTACTTTCCTACCTCCCTCCTTTTTGACGATTGAAAGAGATATTTAATGTCCTAATCAATAAAGAAATTTTGAATTTTGAATGTCTTGCCCGGAGTAGGTAAGCGGGACAGAGACCATGTTGGGTGGACCATGGCACCATAACCACGGTTCGTGCGGACCTCGAACGTATCTCGGTTCGTGTCTAAATCTCTTGATTTCAATCCATCGCTTCTCGGTCCTTCCGTGACATGTTTTGCCAATGTGCAATACGAAATGACAAACCTGTGTAATGTGTTTTGAAAACAAATACGTTGTCATGCCACTATTTCTTTACATGTTAACGTATAAATGTGTTCCGTATCATACGCATCGACAGCGCCTAGCGGTCCACAGAGTTGACCCTGCTCCATATTAGGGGTAGTTTTGCCATAATCTCCACACTTGGTAAGCGGGTTGGGGATCGCTGGGTTGGAATACACAACTGCCAATTTTACAAGCTTCTATGTTTGGATGTTCGGGTCAAATCTAAGTAGTAAGCGTAATTTGACCGAATTCCCGGCGGCGGCGTTCAATTGGGTTGAAATTTTGTATGTTACGTACATAAGTATAACTTATGTGATAATATACTTGTATGATAATACGTCAATGTGGTACCATAGAGCTGGTCTGATGATGTTGGCGGTGGCCATGGGAACTACAGAACGCAATAAGATAACCCCATCGTGTTTGAGCTCTTTGGTATAGGCCTGATGAGTAGGTAGTCAGCTACTGTACCCCTATTAAAGCTGCGTGAAAAAAAGCTTGTTATAAACAATAGCTTTTCAATTTTGAGAACTTATTCTGGTGTCCGTAACACTATTTGTTATTTACTCGTGTAATACGGACCTACCTGCTTCCGTAGGCTTTGTCGTAGGTCAGTATCTAAGACAATAGTAACATTTCCGTGTAATAGACGCCTTGTAGATACCACACCTGTAGATGAGGTTTCAGTGCCATATTTCATACTACGTAGTACATACGTAGTCATAGACAAAGAAGCAGACAGCCCACCTGATGGTAAGCGATAACTGTCAGCCATCACATCTACGGTTCATGCACGATTTCAATGTTACCGTAGAACCGTGCGCTGTCACTGTGAGGACTAAGATAAAATGGCTCATGCCTGTAATGAGCAGTTTTCCAATAGGTATCTAAAGCGTTACTAACCACTCACTAGATGGCGCCCCAACCATTTTGGTAATTGATAATCGCTTGAAATAGGTTCATAGCAAAGAGGATATAAACACTGGGTACGTTGTATTGGATAATATTGTATTTGTCAATAGTTTTCAACCATTTTAGAGGTTGTAATAATAATGGAACATAGTGCCAACTTCTATAAATATTTCTTTTTACATTTCGTTCAACCTATAACAGTTATGTTTATATTAATTAACATTTTACTTTTAAGTTTAGTATTAGTTGGCTGCATGAAATCACTGCCACCATCATACAGATTAAAAAAAGATTACCAAAATTGTAGGGGCGCCATCTATTACGCCATCTATTTTGAAACTAACTGACAATACCTACTGGAAAACTCCTCATTGCGCTGGCCTCCTTATCCTTCAAAACGGAGCACCACAATGCCAGCATCGTCGCTTGGCTGCGGAAATAGATAAGGCGGTGGTACTCACTCACCCAGGCGGACTCCTCAGGCTTGACAGCTACGGCATTGTTAGAATCTAATGAATTACAACAGAAGCTTATACCTTAATCGTGCCGACAAGGAATTCTATTGATTGTCATACGATAGGCAAACAGGCAAGCGGGCTATCTGATGGAAAGCGGTCAACGCTGCCTATAGTATAGACATTGGTGACAGCAGGTTATTTATTTATGTTGAGAGAGGTAGGGCATAGCGGGGTATCTCGTTCGAATTGGAGCCGCCCGACTGGGGAAGTACCTTACAGAATATCGCAGCTAAACAATACTCTTTTAAATAGTATTGTGTTTCTGCCGGTGAGTAAGGTTTCCAGTGCTCCATGGGGTAGGGATTTGGGAAACCGTGGCTTTGGCAGTGGAGTGGCATTTGCTTTTTGCTGCCAGAGCAACGTGTTATAGAGGTGGGCAACGCATTAGCGATACTCTTGGTGTTGCTAATGTCTATAGGCAGTGGTGACTACTTCCCATCAGGTGGCCCGCTTGCCTGTTTGCCTATCGTATAACATAAAAAAAGAAAAAAAATTAAACTTCATGCACTGTTACGTGCAATGGCGGACTTAAAGCTTTCATAGCTTTCTCTACAAGTCAACCGAAGAGTTGATAGTATGAAAAATTACAGGGCGGTGCAAGATGATTAAATAAATAATAAATAAATATTCGTGGACAAATTCACATAGCGCCATCTAGCCCTAAACTAAGCAAAGCTTGTACTATGGGTGCTAGATAACTGATATATTACATATATACTTTTAAATACATACTTATTATACATAGAACACCCAGACCCGTAACAGAAATTAAAATTCATCATTTCAATTTCTGCCCGGCCGGGAATCGAACCCGGGACCACTAGCGTGGCAGGCATGTTGATCATTCAACCACATCGTCGGATTGACACAAATATAGGTGAACACATTAACTCTAAGTACTTATGTTTATTGCCAGTCCATGGCCCATCTCTAAGACCCCGGAACACGAGCTCTGGCAGAGAAGAGGCAAATAGAAAAAACCTGTGCCTGGAAGAAACTCTGGCAGCAATTACTTAACCGACAGAAAAGTCGGATAACCACCGACCAAGTTTACTTAAACTCGAATATTTAACAACTGTACCGATTTTAATGAAATAAAACTAATTCAGGCAACTGAATTTGTAACCGTGATCCAATCTGGTCAGGTTCCCCTGGTAGCAGGGTCACGGAGGTCAGATGGTAGGCGCTCCACTGTAATAACCTGATCGCCAAATCCTGGATCATAGTCAAGGCGGATCCCGGGCCCTCGTTCTCGAGAGCACAACCGGGACATTAACGCTAAGATGATTATTTCCTTTTTTAACTATGAACCATCTTGATTAAAGTGACGATTATAATTAGAAGTTACAGATAACCGCATCCAAATCGGTCTATCCGTTCGAGAGCTACGATGCCGGAGACAGATACACAAAGCCATAGATACACAGATATTTACACGTAAAACTGATATAACACCCCTCTCTTTTTGTCGGGCGTTAAAAGGCGTGACGTTATGTATTGTCGTGCATCCAAATCGGTCCATCCGTCCACAGACAGATACACAAAGCCACAGCCACACACGTCAAACTGAAAACACCACTCCGTTTTCGTCGGCGGTTAAAATGCCCTCTACTCTCGAAACCCCGGTTCCACTAAGGTGACTCGATATCAGAGCAAACAATGGACTTTCTATTGTTACTTCCTTTTGAATCCGCTTCATTACTTGACTTGACTTGGACTTGGGACGCCACGGCACTGCGCGAGCATTGACGGTTGATAGGCTATTGTTATAGATATTATTATTATTGCTTATCCCTGTTATAATCATAATAAAACGAGTATTACTGCCAAATAGGCGACAATAGGACGGTGCGCGCTTATTTTTATCGCGTAGGGATAATTAAACAGCATACCAAATATCGAGTGTTTAATTTATGGCTGTATTAGTGACAATAATAATAAAGATCGAGGAGCCTCGCCTGCGCTGATAGCCCCAGGGATACGTTGGAAACAGGTGCCTGCACCTGCCGGTATCAGGAAAGTAGGCGACCCAAGAAGCGATGGATTGACATCGCTGAGTCGGATGCGAGAGGCTTACGGCTTACGACGCGAGGATGCCGAAGACCGGGCGAAGTGGAGAAGATTGAGTAGGAAAGCGGACTCTGACAGAGGTCGGGAGAAGCACTAGGACGATGATGATGATAATGAATGATAAATGGAGGGTCACACAAGTCGTTGTCTGTTTTATTTTTAGTTAGACTAGACAGGTATTTGACCGCTATCTTTGTTGCACGATGAGGCGATGACTGTCAATATTTACATTTTAAAATGTGAGGTTATATGTATATAGTACCAAGAGCAAGAGTAAACTAAATCGACGTTAATGTATGAAAAGGTTGATGAATGTGGAAGAAGCGAGAGAAGCTGTAGCAAGTGATGTGGTCTCTGCTTACCCAGCCCTACAGGAATAACCTACCTAACTTACAGAAAGAGTCTGATAACCTCCGACTAAGTTTACATATACTCAAATATTTTCTAAACTACTGGACCGATTTTAACGAAACAAAGCTAAGAACCATCTCAATTAAACTGACTTTCAAAAACCGCATTCAAATCGGTCCATCCGTTCGAGAGCAAAGACAGATACACTGATATACACACGTCAAAACACCCATCTTTTATCGTCTGTGATTAAAAAGGCGTGATGTTAGTATGTAGGTATGTTAACAATTTACGTTCTAAATCTAACCTACAAATGCCTTCCAACATGCCTTCGTATATTGAACTAACAAATAATAAGCGAGCTGATATGTCTCGCTTGCCTTATCTTTTAAATCTAGTTCACAGTTCTATATTAGTAACAGGTTTTAACTAAAATAGAGTGATTGACGATAAAGGTGTGTGTACTTACTTATCTAGCTTTTGCCCGCGACTTTGTCCGCGTAAAATTTGGTTAAAATTCTGGACCCTTCCTCTTTGCATTGTCCCTTTATTTGGGGTCGACCCTCCTCGTTCTGAGGCGTCAGGACGCCTATATAATTATTATTATTAGTAGTACACTACAGAAAGTTAATGAGTATTGTTGCGATTCAAAACTCCACCAGATGTCACTACTGAGATGTGAGATCTTCTGCCAAAATAAAGCCCTGCCATTGGCTGGAACTGATCCCTCCTTTTATAGCAGTTACTAGCTTTTGACTGCGACTTTCTCCACCTAAAATTCGGTTAAGGTCTAGACCTTTCCATCGGGAAATGTGATTCCCGATGGAACGGGTAAATTCGGAATAAATTATAGCCTATCTGGGCAATAAGCTACATTACTGCCGAGTTCGTGCAAAAGTTGTTGCGTGAAGGAGTTGGAAACATCCATTCTTAGAAACATTCGCATTTATAATATTAGTAGGATAGGACAGTAGGATATGTAGTACAGCTGATTTGTATACCTATACATTTTATACAACTACTCAAATAACCTAACCGACAGAAAAAGTCGCATAACCCCGGACCAAGTTACTTAAACTCAAGTATTTTCTAAACTACAGAATCGATTTTAATGAAACAAAGCTAAGGACCATTTCGATTAAACTGGCTGTCAAATAGAGAAAACAACATTTACAGCATTTGTTACATCTTTAGCCTAAATCTTTTTGTTAAAAGATGGGCGAATTAGCTGTTCCTTATGTCCAAAGGACTCGTCCATTACCCATTATTTTTAAATCTTAATATATATAAAATGCTTGTGTGGGTACGTGTGTGACCGGTTTTCTTTATCACCACCAATTCCAATCAACACCCCATTGGGGTGGTAGACACCCCTTGGGTCCTAGAAGGAAGTAAGGGAGTTTGGGCGCGGTGGGTGGAAGTGGGTGGTTGTGGGAGGTAAAAATGTAATATAAGATATATATCTGTCCTTTTCTAACTCATTAGAACTTCGGGAAAGTTCTGAAAATTTCTAGAATGATCTAGAAAGTACTGAAATTAATAATATCGGTTATTATCATTCTGGAACGTTCCAGAAAGTTCGGTGTATATTTTAACCCGTGCAACGCCGGGTTTCGCAGCTAGTAATTAATAAAATTTTAATTCATAAATGCTATAAGAACCGTTTAACAACTGCACTGTAGTGCAAAAGAATATTATTCTTGAGGTGATCGTGCACTAATGCATTGTACACAATAGATAAGTGTAAACACAATGATGATGTTTTTGTAACGGCGTATCGTCGAATTAACATACTTTATTTCCTTCTGTCTTTCCTTCGTTTATCGGTCTTTAAGGAAAAATATTTACAATATTTCCGAGCACTAGATAGATGCGATATCGTGTCGGCTCGCACAAACATAGTCACTAACAGGTGATGCGTGCGGGTGGCTTTATCTTGGACGCGGAGCGGGCAGTGTGTAGACGGCTCATGTCATCGTTGTGTCACATGAAAGGAAGGTAGGATTAGTGGGATAAGTGGGAAAGTTCTCAAACGAAAATTTTTTTTTTATAATAAGCTTTTATCGCGCGGTATAGTACCTATTCATCGGAACGTCGCGGCGTCGGTGGCCGAATGGCTAAGGTATGAATGAAAGAAATACATTTATTGCGTAACAAAGACACCACAGCACAACAATCACATAATATAAAATAAACATTAATCATACAAATAAAAAACATATAACAAATTACAAAATTTATAAGTGATTCGGAATTGCTGTCCCGTGGCACGAACACCTTGCTAACAAAAGGACCTCATTCAGCATGCTAACAAACGGCGGAGCCGCGGCGCTGATCTTCCGCAAGTCCCACTCGTAAGCGAGAGGCCATGCGGCCACTGCGGCCACGTACCAATGACTCTTTTCTGAGTTAAGTACATAAGTTGAATGCTAACCGATGCTCTTACGGTGAGAGAAAACATTTCACGTTTCCCTGGTAACGGAGGTCAGATGGCAGTCATCATCATCATCATCATCACAGCCCGTAACAGTCCACTGCAGGACTTAGGGCCTCTCCCACGAAAGGGGAGATTATTGCCATAATCTCCACGCTTGGCAGACGGGTTAGAGATCGCAGTGTTTAAATATAACAATGGAAAATGCTGCTGCCCATTTTCCAGACTACGGAGACCCTTGATCTTTTGCCTCGAAAACATTAGTCGCCTTGTACGATACCCATGAGTGTAAGGGGTTGGTGCCATTCTACACTGCCGAACACCACACGGCCTCACGTGCGCGAGAGCACAACCGGGACATTAACGCCAAGATGATTATTTATTTTAGTAATATTTTGATTAGAAAAGAAAATGGCGGTGCCACGGACTTTGCCCTGCGGCCTCTGAACGATGAACGATCCTATCATTCTGCAAATATTATTGCGATTGCGTTATCAAAAACATATCTATTAAAGAACGCGATACGTGAGCGTGATACGTTTTGCCGCCGCATTTGACATGTTGAGTGAGATTAATGTTGACATGGTGACTTCGGTAATCAATTAGCGTGAATTGAGAGCGAAAGTGTAATGGAAATATCAATATTGTTGTCGATAATCGGCTGTCGTAATATAGATGATGTATGGAAAGGCAAAAGAGGCGTGTCAGAATCGTGCGAGCTTGGGGTCACGAATCTTTTACAGATTTCTGCAAGGGGAATGGATTATTTTTTCGCGCAATTTTTAACACAAATCGGATGAATCCCGTCATGGGGGCGATTCTCGCGCTTTCGACATAAAATTTGACATTTTCTCTAGCTACAAATATCATAGCAATAGCAAAAAACCTATACTCAATGATTTTCGCCAATCCTTTATTGTCGAAGATCGTATTAAATTACATTTTAAATAGAGATATTTAGCTAGAAAAAATGTCGAATTCGAAATGCCATAGCGCGAGAATTAGGTCCTGACCCTTTATTGGCGAGTCTTTATTTATTACGATGTTATCACAAATTTGTTGACTGTCAAAAGGTGTGGTAAAGATAGAGGTAAAAGTTATTAACGCTATTAGAAATAGACTCATACCCTGTAGATGTCACGTTTTCAAATGTATCGAGTTCGTGGAAAATTTTGATTTCATGAAAATCCTAAAGTATTTTAGTGATTGAGATAATTATGTTGAACTCGGCATGGTCTTAAAGTAAAGCATTGGTTCTCTAAACGCCGTACACGCTTTCTTAAAAATTGTAATGTCTGGTATTCGAGTGTATTTCTATAAATTTTCTATTTCTTGTGTGTGTGGGAAGAAAATGTCCCTTTGGGAAGTAATTGGCATTTTGCAAAGACAATATCTGAGTCTGGAGTGATAAGCGATATGCAACTAGCGAGGACCGACTACCTGGTAAAGATCGCTGGTCCCAGCTGGATGCGGAAGGCACAGGACCGGCCGCCGTGGAGAACTCTGGGGGAGGCCTATGCCCAGCAGTGGGCGTCTTTCGGCTGCTATGATGATGATGATGAGTCCAAAAGACATTTCAACGAATATCCGCTCTTTCCTTCGCAGAGCCCGTGCCCCCTGCAGGCGCGACCCCCGCGCTCTCCCGCGGCGCCGCGGTGGTGGCGTCGCTGGCGGCGGGCGCCTGCGCCGGCGCCGTCGCCAAGACCGCCATCGCGCCGCTCGACCGGACCAAGATACGGTTCCAGACCTCGTGAGTATTGACGCATTTAGAAGCATTAATGTCCTGGTTGTGCTCTCGCGCACGAGGGCTCGAGGTCCGCCTTGACCGTCAGGTTTTTAATCTGACCTCCGTGATCTTGCTACCAGGGGAACCTGACCAGATTGGTAAGACACGTTTCATCACGATGTTTTCCTTCACCGTAAGAGCATCGGTTAGTATTCAGCTACTTTACCACCGACGCTCCTTGTTTTACGTTATATGGGTGGTAGACAAACAGGCATGTTGGCCGTCTGATAGTGCGTGGTCATCGCCGCCTATGGACATCAGCAACACCAGGTTTATCACCAATGCGTTGCCCGCCTCTGAAGAGACCTCTAATATACTTGAACGATCCCATGTCTTGTAATCTTGTTTTTCTGTACCACTAATGTGTCAGACAAGCTTACGGTCTGTCTGATGGAAAACAGTTACCAGGAGTATCACTCACCCCCGTGAAACGATTTCATAGTCCACAGGAAACCCTTTTTTGGCGTTCGATACCTTTTGAGTTTGTGTTTGATTTCAATGTTTTCAAAACGCGAACTTGTCACCGCGATTCAGAAATCAACGCGTTCCGTGTCCAGCGCCATCTAGTTCAAACCTCTGTAACCAAACATGTTCTTTATTTCTCTCTTCGCAGCGCGAAACCATACTCGTTCCGGGCGGCGCTAAAGTTCATCCTAGGCACGGTGCGGACCGAAGGCCCTCTGGCGCTCTGGCGTGGCAACAGCGCCACCATGGCCAGGATAGTGCCGTATGCTGCGGTGCAGTTCGCAGCGCACGAACAGTGGAAGAGGCTGCTGGGCGTGGATTCGCCCAAGGAGGCGCAGTAAGTCATAAGAGAATATTTTAGTATTTAAAAGTGTTGAACTGTTCTTTTCTTTTATGGAAATTGTAAACCATAATTTATACTGTTATTGCTGTAGGCGAAAACTTGGTAACACATTCGCTGCGGCCGACGCAACAATTGCGTCCGACATCGGCGCTATGAGTGTGCGCACGACGCACCGCAGCCGCGCCATTTAATACGCGCGCACTACTGTAGCATCTCTGGTATTGGAGTTAGTGGGGGAAGTGTTATAGGCTCAGAATATCCTTATTATTAAGTATACCCACCATGTGTTTATGGTTGCTGTAAGATTTCTGATTAAAAAAATATCATCTAGGATTTATTGTACCGGCTGTGCTTTTCGCGCGCGAGGGCCAGGGTACTTTGAACACGATCTAGAATTTAGGATATCAGGTAATTACAATGGAGCGACGAGGTCAGCCTTGAAAACGATCCAGGATTTGGCAGATCAGGTATTTGCAGTGGAGCGACTGCCATCTGACCTCCGTAACCCTGTTAATAGGAAAACCTGAATGAGCAGGTTTGGTTCACGATGTTTTCTCTTACCGTAAGGAGGCGTATTGAGTCACCATACATATATGGCATTGTGATTCAATTGTTTGCTGTTTACAGCAAAGCTTATTAGACTGTACTAATTTTCGACTCTCGTTTTTATGGCTGATAAATAAGCGAAATGATGCATGTGTGTACATCTCTGGCCATACCATCGAGGGGATAGTGCCGTGCGTGAGTCGTTCCTACCTCTCAGAATTCCTCCCATTTACAGTAATGGGAGATTTTCCGGCAGCTGATTAAAAGGAAAAAAAAGTTCAAATAAATGTAATAGATCTAAATAAACGAGACCGTTACATGTATTCTGCGCTTACTTCTCAAAAAAGGTATCATAACTGTAGCGACATCTATCGCTCCAACAGGGAACTTCAACAATACTCACTTTACAAGTACACGAACACAAGGTTGGCAAGCATCCGCACATAGATGGCGCTAACAATCCTACATCGCGCTAGAGAAATGTGCCAACTTCCACGGCATATACAGGGTGTTTCATAATACATGTATAAAGCCGTGAACTGGATGGAGTGCTAAACGTATTAAAACGATAGGTACAATTATTTTTTTCATGCGTGGAATAGTAAGCGAGAAAATGACTATCGAACTTTTACCTTTTCAATGTCGATAATCGACATTTTGAAAACGAAAGACCGCATCTCTAGAAATCAGTTGTAAAAGGTCACTCAAGTTCATAGTACTAGGCGCAATGGGATATTAAGGAGATCTAAATTAGCCGTTTTGTATTTTTTGGTTTGAGGGTTCTGTTCAAAAAAATATTGTAATTTTAATTTAAAAGGTTAAACTTCTCCTTCTAGGATCATCAACTTGAAATAGAGCTGCGCATCAACGTAGTCGATATGGTTATTTTTCTTTAAAAACGAAGATTTTTTATAAAAATTAAAATTCAATGTCTGGATAATATGAAGTCGCCAGTGTACTCTTTGCAAGCTATACTTTAACACCCTCTCGGCTTTATACATGTATTATGAAACACCCTGTATACAACTTCCGACGATCAACTGTCGGGCCCTTGGTCCCCTGGTCACAACACCCGGCCAGGTGGGTAATTACCCTTTTCTACCTTCTCACCATCTTCGCTTGCCAACATTGGCGGCAACCTTATCCTGCCACCTCCAAATAACCAAATGTCTTTTCACGAACACCTTTCCGAGTAACTTCGGTTACCAAATTCAATACTTGAGAATCCTGTCTAAGCAGCGCCATCTAGCGAGGCACGCCGAACTACACTTTTAACTTTTTAAAGTAGCTGCCTGAAAATACGCCATTGAGGACCGCATTTTGGCTTCCGAAATATATTGTAGTGATCCTAGATTTGGATACTGATTATGAACTATATGATATTATTATACCTAATTCATACCCCCCTCCTTCCCCAGAGCGCACCCCCTGCTGCACCTAACAGCTGGGTCCCTGGCGGGCGTGACGTCACAATCGGCGACGTACCCGCTGGACTTGGCGCGCGCCCGCATGGCCGTCACCGCCGCAGACCAGTACCGGTCGCTGGCTAGCGTCTTCGGGAAAGTGGTCCGGTATGAGGGCTTCCGGACGCTGTATCGGTAAGTTTGGGGGATTGGGAGGGATTTTTGAAGATTGGGTGGTTTTATTTGACCATTTTTGGGGGGCTGGGAGCTAATCGGTTATTATTGTGCGGATTTAAGAGTAATTTTTTAGAGTGGTTTATTGGAGATTTTTGGGGAATTGGAATAGATTTTTGGGAGATAGTTGTGGTATTTAGGTGGGATATTTGAGGATAAAATTGGATTTTGAAGATTGGGTGACGTTATTTGAGGATGGGGAAAGATTTTAGGGGGATAGCTTAAATATTTGATATTTTTTTGTGATAGGTGAGTTTTTGAGGATTGGGTGTGAATTTTTGGGGAGTATCTTGTCCAAAATAACCTGCTAAAGGATGTAATGTGGAACCGAATAAGGTGTTATCTATGTCTATGTCTAAAATTGTCCAAACTGCCACTAAACTGGGGCCATTCTTAAGTAATTGTTTTTAAATGATTCTTTCAGCACAATAAAAGTGGGCTACGATATCCTCTAACTAAACTATCTGTTTGTCTGTCTGTCTGTAGCGGCTACCCGGCGACGGTGCTCGGCGTGATCCCGTACGCCGGCGTCTCGTTCTTCACGTACGACTCGCTCAAGCACAAGTATCTGGGTAAGTTTTCTTTTGTTATATCAATGTTGTAGAGGTCTAAAGCCCGTATTACAGAGGAGTTTAAACAATAGTCATCTAGAATCCCTTTAAAGTATTTTTAAATCGGGCTTTGCCCAACTTCTCATTCCCATCGCTGCAACTCCTGTGTAGCCAGGATCGACTACACACAGGTCCTGAGTTCTAAAACTTAAGTATGGCAATAAATAATATTGATTGATTGATTGATCGTAATATAATCAAGTAGCCATCTTATTACAGAACGTATTTAAGTTTTATTCAGCAAAAAAACACGCAGATAAATCTATTCTCAAGAGTAGTCTCAAGTTCACAACCTTATTTCCGTAATACATATATTTAAAAAATGACAGATATGATCAAAGAGCGCCATCTATCATCTTATTTAAGAACACACTCTAGAAATAGCTCATTCGATTATGCTTAAAGCGCGCTCAGCGCCATCTAGCGGCCGCTCACGGAACTTGAACAACAAACCCACAACCGGCTCTGCTTGGCATTGTCGGACACTGACCGGCTCTGTCTGGTATTGTCGGACACGGTCCGGCCGTTGTCGGCGTAGGGTGGATGTGCTTCGGTCCTGTGATGGCTAACATGTCACTGTGTGTTTCTTTCCTACTTTCCTAACCCTTCCTCTTTGACGATTGAAAGAGTAATGTAATGTCCTACTCAATGAAGAAATTTTGACTTTTGAATGAAGGGCTGTCTTTAATTTTAATTTTTTTTATACCACTAAGGTGGCAAACAAGCTTACGGCCCGCCTGATGGTAAACAGTCACTGCAGCGTATGGACGTTTGCAATACCAGGGGCATTACCCACGCGTAGTCTGTGTCTATCATCATCATCTTGGCGTTAATGTCCCCGTTGTGCTCTCGCGCACGAGACCCCGAGGTCCGCCTTGACCATGTCTGTCTATCATCATCGTCCTAGCCCTTATCCTGGCCTCTAATAGGGTCCGCTTTCCTACTCAATCTTCTCCACTTCGCCCGGTCTTCGGCATCCTCGAGTCGTAAGTCGTTGGCTCTCGCATTCGACTCAGCGATATCAATCCATCGCATCTTGGGTCGCCCGCGGGGCCTCTTTTCTGATACCGGCAGATTCAGGCACCTATTTCCCACGTATTATGTACTATGTTACACGTGCCATGTCTGTTTTTTTTATGTCATACGATAGGCAAACAGGCAAGCGGGCCACCTGATGGATAGTGGTCACCACTGCCTATAGACATTAGCGACACCAAGAGTATCGCCAATGCGTTGCCCACCTCTATAACACGTTGCTCTGGAAGCAAAAAGGCAAATGCCCCTCCACTGCCAAAGCTACGGTTCCCCAAATCCCCACCCCATGGAGCACTGGAGACCTTACTCACTGGCAGAAACACAATACTATTTAAAAGAGTATTGCTTAGCTGCGGTATTCTGTAAGGAGGAGGTACTTCCCCGGTCGGGCGGCTCCAATTCGAACGGGATACCCCGCTATTGCGCTTATTACACATTCCTAAATTCAGTGACTGAATTAATTTAAGTCATTCATTCAATATATCATTATATTATATTAAGTCACGCGTCGCTCCGCTTTTCAAAAATCCGAGATACATAAATGGACCTTATTCTATGAGCTATACATTCCACTTTGATTTGGTCTCACGCTTCTTTTTTCTGAATTCAGTCACTGAATTTAGGAATGTGTAATAAGCGCATACGCCCTACCTCTTTTAAAATAATGTCTATGTCTAAATCACTCGTAAACCCGCCAGACGTCCACGGCGCCCCCCCGCACGGGCTGACGAACGTGCTGTTCGGCGGCGCGGCCGGCGCGCTGGGACAGACCGCCTCCTACCCGCTGGACATCGTGCGGCGCCGCATGCAGACCGCCGCGCGCCGCGCCGACGGACGGTACCCCTACGCCACCACCGCCCGGACGCTACGGGAGATATACAGGTGGGTTTGGGGCGGGTGGGACGAGTTCGTCCCGCGGGACGAGTTCGTCTCACGTCCATGGGCCGTGCTTTTCCTGCGGGTCGAGTTCGTCCCAATAGTCAATAACGTCCCATGGGTTATTTTCGATTAACGGGCCGACTTGGTGCCATGTGCTAAATTCATCTGAGGGTCAATTTCGTTCCGACCTCGTCCCATCGATCGATATCGCTCCCCGGCATGAATTCGCCCCAAGGTGGGTTGGGACGTGTTGGGCCCGCGGGTCGAGTTCGTCCCGTTGACACGATGTCGTCCTATGGGCAATTTTGCGCGGGCGGAGTTCGTCCCACGGGTCATTTTTGTTTTACGGATCGAGTTCGTTCCATGGGCCGAATTCGTCTCGTGGGACTAGTTCAACCCACGGGCTGAGTTCCTCCCACGGAGAAGACGGCCGCTCAGGGAGATATACTGGTGCGTTGGACTTTGCAGGCTAAAGTGTACCAATAGCCAAGAGGTTGATACACAATCTTTACATTTCTTGTGGCCCCCAGTAAAATTATAATGCAGCTGAGAATGGAGCCTGCCTGTCTAGACACAATCTTTTTATACCGACAAGCAACGAATTAATTCCAAGCTATTTATTAAACAAGTTATTGTAAAACTATTGCAATTTCCCTACTGTTATTTGAAGGGTTCAGTACGAACCTTGAATCTAAGCATGTGTCTAAGAACTGTATAAGCTGAATGGTATATGAACATAGCATCCCACATAGGCCAATAATAATTATAACATTTAATTTTGAATTTTGCAACAGGTCGCCTTCATCCATCCACGTCTTCAATTGAATTATATAGCCTTGATAAACCAGTAAACATAGACCTCTGCCTCCTCAGGACGGAAGGCTGGCGCGGGTTCTTCAAAGGACTCAGCATGAACTGGGTGAAGGGCCCCATCGCGGTGGGCATCTCCTTCGCCACCTACGACTACTTCAAGGTCGCGCTCCGGGACCTCGCCGTGAGGCTGCAGACGTAGCCAAGTGAGTATTCATCATCATCATAATTTACCTCGTTTAGGCGCAAAATGTCCATATATTCATATTCACCGTCATGCCGTTTTCGTAGGCATTCTTCGGATAGGACATTCTGCAGATTGGACGTTCTACGGATTGGACATTCTGCAGATAGGACATTCTGCGAATTGGTCATTCTGCGAATTGGTCATTCTGCGTATTGGATATTCTGCGGATTAAACATTCTGCTAATTGGACATTTTAAGCTTAAACGATTCACTTGCCCTTATCCCACTGTATGGGGTATATATCTCTACCATTTACCACTCGTCATCTGGTACCTCACTCCATTCACTTTTGTGTGATTTGGGGAATCGTGGCTTTGGCAGTGGAGGGACATTTGCCTTTTTGCTGCCAAAGCAACGTGTCCCGGGGTTTTAGAAATAAGCATTATCGATTGTGTTGCTGATGTCCATAGGGCGGTGACCATTCACCATCAGATGATCCGCTTGCCTGTTTGTCTACAGAGTAACATAACAACACCTGTATTATACTTATTTTCAGAATTTCTCTAATCTTTCGTGCTGGAGACAACTCAATTCGGCGCCGGGGAGGGTCCGAAGTATCGATACGACGTGTGAGCCTTCTCATTGCGCGTTAGTCCAAGTTGTATACAACGCCATCTAACGCAGTGCACATGAACGAAGGCAAACGAACAGCGCCCTCTGTTGAAGACAGTTGGTAACTTTTACTCGTGACTTTGACTAGATGTCGCTAGTTGACCATGTGAAGGGTGTTCAATTTCGAATTGGATGTACAACAGTTGAAAAGTATGTGTGTGAGACACTATTTTATATTGTGAATAAAAATTATAAATATTTCTCGAAGTCAAAATGCTTTATTTCTATAAATACGTTATTGTTTTGTTTGTAAAATAGGCACATGTCAGAGTTTAAGATCAATATGATCAAATATATGTGTTTGAATGCTTTTGTGTGAGATCCGTTTTGTGAAAAAGGCTTGTGATAATATGTCAAATGTTGACCGTTGACATTTTATATGAGTTTAGGTTATTAAACGAAGTCAAGTATCATTTTAGTCATTGATGTTATGGATATGCAATTTCGAATCCGGATATAGCATTAATATTATACCGGTTTTAGATATACGGTGACGGATACAAAATTATATCGGATTACCCGTTAGTTTTGAATAGGTTCGGTAACGGTTTTTTAAGGAATTGTAAAATTAAATTTATTTGATAAATTATTTGAGTTTATTTCTAGGTTAGTATATGATGCTACGACCAGTTACTAAAGGAATTATTATAGCTACTCGTTTTTAAAAATGCGATTACAAAATTATAACATTTAGACTCTGTCCCTATCCGAAATTATTCGAAACTTTTATATCAGATTCGGATTTCGGTTACAGTAACGGAGTTACATAACATCCCGTATTTTAGTACAATTTCAGTAGAGGAGCACTGTATGTCAATTGCAAATAAGTTACCAATAGCTTAGGTACTGTATTTAGTAAACTAAATCGTAGTCTTTATGGCCAAAACGACATACATTGCTGTGTTTACACACTTACTTTAGTGACTGATACAATTTTTGTATTGAAGTATGTATATCAAACTTAAAGTTAGATTTCGTGTACCTACTACAGTTGTCGTCTAAGACTTTAGGTACAGGGAAAATCACTGGGATGTTGTAAGAAAGTGGGTTCGGCTCGGTGGTTTCACCATTTAAATATAATAAATAATAAATATACTTGGACAATTCACACAGCGTCATCTAGCCCCAAAGTCAGCAAAGCGTGTTTTATGGGTGCCAGATAACTGAAAAACTACTTATATTTTTTAAAAATACATATTCATTGTACATATTACACCCAGGCCCGTAACAGAAATTAAAATTCATAATTTCAATTTCTTCGGGAATCGTAACCGGGACCTGTGCTTGGCAGACCGGCATGTCAACCAACTGAACCATTCAGGTCCTCACCACCACCATTTGACAATTTCTTTACATTTTTGATCTTGTACTCTGACATAGGCGTTGAAATGTGTTATTGTTGATAGTTTTATACTCTAGTATGTTGTAAGGATGTCCATATAAAATCTAGACCATTGTAGTATAAGTATTTTTTCCCAGTCTGTATGGATGTAGATGTAAAAACAACATGAAATGGCAGAAGATAAATATCACTTTTTAAGGATAGGATTTTAGGTTCACTTCATTCAACTGACATATTGCGTATCTCGAGTCGCAATCCAAAGAAAATGCGACTCTATTCCTACCCCGTACGGCTCAAAATTGTTGGAACTGTAACCTTTTCAAATGACCTTATGGTTTTCACGCGTAGATTTCATTCATAGTATAGGTGAAATTTAGTGAGAAGAACGGTGGCCGTTGCTTGAAATATGAGACAAAAAATATGACAAGTCGGTTGTAAGAAGGGGACAGACGTATCCGTCTCTGCTCCTCGGCGTTCTTTTTACGTGACCTCGAGTCGCAAGCTAAATATGACTCTATAGTAACTATGTAGAGCTCAAAATTATTTGATGGATTTATAAAGTCATTCTTCTTTTTACGTAGATTTCATTCATAGTATAGATAGTGTTGTAAACGTGACTGACGCACACAAGGACAATAATTTTTTAAATTTTTACTGTTGTTAAGGCTTTTACACCATATACGGCTGTTTTAACTAGAATGGGCAGCAGAAATGAGCTTTTGGGTGGTTAAAGTTAGGGATTTGTATGAATAGACACCGAAAATTCACTAGACGCATTTCGGTAAAATCACCAACTTATATAAAAATACAATAACATGTGACATAACAAACATAATGTACAATAACAGGACAGAGCTCAGGATCAATATATTTTTTGGAAGTCTCTTTAGAGGTGGGCAATGCACTAGTGATGACCCTAGTGTTGCTGATGTCTATAGGCGACGGTGACCACTTTCCAACAGGTGGCCCGCATGCCTGTTTGTCTGCCGTATAACTTAAAAAAAAGCTTCCAAATTGCTAGTATGAGCAATTGACGCCCATCTTGCTCTAGCGAATGACATATCTGAGCGACAGAAAGGGACGGTGATATAATATGACAATGTAGTCCTCTCCTTACTACTCTGCTACTGTACGAAGCTGTCTCGTACTGTATTCAATGGAAGGTTTTCCGACAGGCGATTAGAAAGAGAATAATAGTTCAAATAATTGTAATAGAGGGCGTTGATCGGACATCATTCTCGAAAATCGCATTGAATTTCAAATACTTGAGAGTCCTGTTTATACAACGCCACCTAGTGAGGCACACAGCACTTTTTCCTTTTTAAACTGGTTGTCAGAAAATCCACCATTTGTATGTCTATTTATGGTACAGTATTAAGTTACGAATCGTTAAAAAAATAATTATTTTATTCTGTTTAAGTAATGATTTGGCTGTTTAATCTTTGTGCAATATTGTTATTATTTGTAAACAAGAAAAAAATATTATTTATTTACCGAAAAATTGTATTCGCGAAAAACTATTTGTTATAATATTTGGACAGTTTAGTGCGTATGTATTAGCAAAAAAAACATGAAAATTGTGCCCGTCCATTCGTCAATACGGTACACTGAAAAGCAACGAATACTCTGATGTAAGATAATTAGTTATGTTAAAGAAGATATTATGGAATATTTAGATTTCATACTTACCACATATTATATTGCGCTTTTTTTTACATATCTATACTAAAAATCGTGTCAAACTTCTTATTTTGAATAAATTGAGTCATTTGTAAATTAGAAGACTTTCAGGCCCTGCGTACTGAAACGATTGTACAGAGTTACCATGAGCTCTTACAGCAGGACCTAAACAGAACTGCCTGCCTAGAACGAGACAAGCTTATGTAACACGTATAGCGCTGTCTCGTTCTAAGCTGAACAATTCTGTTTAGGTCCTGCTATAAGAGCCCCCAGAATGGATTATGTCGATTCTCGTCAACGCCATCTATCGGCAAAACACGGGTACTTTTTGACTGGATCCACTCTCGCAGTTCCATAGACACACAAAATTATTCCATAGTCTTTAGTAGCTAGCTATAGTTTGAAATGTTTCAGTGAAATCGCGCAATTTTAACTATAGTGCCTTATTTTTGACTATAATGTAATTTATTTTAGCTATACATTTAGCACGGCGTGGTCAGTGCAGCGTGCGGCGGTTGCACGCTCCGTAAGTGGTCGTAAGTGGCCATAAGTGGCCGTAAGTAGCCGTAAGTAGCCGTAAGTCGTGCACCTTTGTATGATGTCATGTTGTCACAAATTGTGTGACTAAAGCGCTTATGTTTGAACTAAATACGCTTGATGGTTGATTTGTCAGTTAGTGCAATATTATGAAATTAAAATTAATTGTTGAAATTGTATTTCTTTCTAAATTTAAAAGTATTGTTTGTATTTTGTTAATTTAGTTACCAAATGTCTATTTACAGTGATTAAAGTTAGATTTTTGAATTACCATACCATTTTTTTTAATTTAGTCAGTCAGAATATTATGTTTGATATGCTTATGATGAATGTTACGCGTTTTTATTATAATTTAATTTTTTGGTCACTAGATTTTAAATTGTAAATAAAATTGTAGATTTTAATATCTCGAAATAATGCGTGTTTTAAACGAATTTATTCGAAATTGGTGCCCGTGTTGTGAACCGTTCGACTTACGGGCTATCTCTTTCACTTATGTGTTATGTTGCGACGAGTGACAGAGATAGGTAGCTAATTCGCATGCGAATTGAAGTCGAACGATTCAGAATACACGGCCAGTAATAAATTGTTGCCACTCATATTTGCAAATGTCGTTTAGATATAGTTTTTGTAAACGCTATTATACTCATTTTGAAAGTTGTATTCGACGTGATGTTTTTGAAACTTTTGGAATTCTTAATAATATTGTGTCAATTACTCATCATCATCATCATCATCATCATCGTCCTAACGCTCATCCCGGCCTCTGCCAGGGTCCGCTTTCCTACTCATTCTCTTCCACTTCGCCCGGTCTTCGGCATCCTCGCGTCGTAAGCCGTTGGCTCTCGCATCAGAATCAGCGATGTCAATCTATCGCTTCTTGGGTCGCCCGCGGGGCCTCTTTCCTGATACCGGCAGATTCAGGCACCTATTTCCCACGTATCCCTGGGGCTTACGCAACACGTGATTAAACCAGCGCAGTTTCCATGGCGTGTCATTACCTGATCATCCGCCAAATCCTGGATCTGGGCGAAGGTCAAGGCGGACCCTGGGCCCTCGTTCGCGAGAGGACAATCGGGTTATTGACGCCAAAATTACTATATTATAATTACAAAGGCATGTAAATTACGCCTATCGCTCAGTTTTAAACTTTCCTCGGCGTAGCGCCACCTGGTGTACAGCTTAAGGACTAAAGTGGAAGGGACGTCTAATGAGAATGGAAGATTTTCCGAGAGCCGATTAAAAAGAAAAAAATAGTTCTAATAATTGTAATAGATGGCGTTGATTAGACGCGATTCTCAAAAATAAATCAAAATGAGACCGTTGATGTATAAAAATGTACACATTTTGCGCTTTCTTCTCAGGAAAGGTGCTAAAACTAAGTATATTTTCACGAAACACCTTTCCGAGTAACTTCGGCTACTAAATTCGATACTTGAGAATGCTGTCTAAGCAGCGCCCTCTAGTGAGGCACGCCGAACTACACTGTTTACTTTTAAAGTAGCTGTAAATCCCCCATTCGAGCAGAATAGGCCGACTCGTTACCAGAAATCAAGTTGGCTACTCTCAAATATGTTTATATAGTTCTTCAAGGGGTGAAAAGGTTTTTAAGGGGTCGGCCACGCGTGGGTAATGCCCCTGGTATTGCAAACGTCCATAGGCTACGGTGACTGCTTACCATCAGGCAGGCCGTAAGCTTGTTTGCCACCTTAATGGTATAAAAAAATTTAGGCTTCGAATAACGGTTCAAAACCATAATAAGTGAAATTAAGATCATGATATAAAAATTGACTACCTTGTTATATTTGTTTTGGATATATCACGTCCTACGCTATGTGAATGGACTGTCTGTATGTTATTGTATATTGTAGTGTTTGTAGATAAATAAATGTTTTTACTGTTATTTTGTGTTTTAATATATTTCTTCTACGCCACTTTCTCCGACGCTTCTAAGGGCCCCTCCCTTGCCATGATCTCCTCACTTGCGATTTACGTGTTACATTATTGAAAACAACGGAAAACTCCGCTACCCACTTTCTGACCTACGGACATCTAGGTAGCCGGAGCCCTACCAGTGTTCCGAGATTGGGGGTTTTTCCCCATTTCGGGGATTTTTTTAATGTATTTTTTTATATAAATGGGATATAAAAAAGAATGGGGAAATTTATAATGTGCTTCACATACAAATGTATCATTTCGGCGACAATAAATTGAGATTGGGGACATTTTGAAATACCTATCTGGCAACCCTGAGCCATACTGTTTCAAATAGGTAAGGGGGAGAACGGGAACGATTCGTAAACAAATATAACTAGGGCGACAGAATCTTTATTTTATTATCAATTATTATTAACTACTTGCTGTAACTAATGTATTCACAAAATTGCTTACAAGTAAGTACATCATTTTCACAACTATTTCACCTACAAATGATACAATGTATAACAACGAATTCTTACATTAATATTGCACTTCATCAAGACTAACGTCCGATTGCACTGAACTTAGGCGCTGTCCCAATTGGTCGTGGACGACCATGGTCGCACGACCGTTGCCAATTAGGATAGCGCCTTAGGCGACGCTTTAGTTGACGTCGAATTGAGTTTAAGATATTCCTAACAAGAAAAATCACTGTACCAACAGCAACCTCAGGAACAACTTAAACTCCCTGAGTTACTCTTAATTCAGATAATGAAGTGGAGACAGTGGAGGGACTACCATCTGACCTCCGTGACCTTGCTACATTTAAAAAAAAACTTATACTACTACAATTACGTATTAGGACAATTAGGACAGCGCTTAAGTTTCGTGCAATCGGGAAAACAATTTATTCTATAAAAATTATCTTAACATGTTGATTTCATGCTTTAATTTACTTAATATTACATACATAGTATAGATTTTTATTTGATTACCTATCTATACAACATGTCCATTGAACAATAGGCAATGGATCGTCAATTTCAATGATTACACGATGACTTGGCATTCTTTCTACGGTGAATAATCATTACAACACTGACAGGCAATCATTTTGATTGGGTGAGTAAATATTGGAAAAGGCAGCGGGTTACTGTCCTTTTGTTGCTACAACGAATAAAGATCAATAATGTATGTCTTAACATGTATTTTCTTTTATTATTTTGTTTCGGTACACGTGAAATTAAGTGATACCTAGGTATTTACGCAATTACTCATTATGTAGGTTCACAGGGTGGAGATAGCTGTAGGGGAGGTCATTTCGATATAGTGGACATTTTATACAGAGTGGACATTTCTGTAGAGTGGTAGGTATATGGTAGGTTTTCTATACATGCTTACACTGTAACACCGAGATCTTATTACATACTTAGTTAGCTAATGATAATTTAAAATATTTACAATTGTCTGGATGCTTCAAAAGTTACGTAACTTAGTATTTACATTGACTAGATAATGGAATACCTAAGTACTTATGTTATGAAATGGAAATATTATTTCATTAATAGACATTAATTTGAATATAGATAATGCCTATCCCAGGGGCTCATTCGTAGGTCAATGAGATGTTAATATAAATTGAGACAATAAATTGTGTAGATGTAATGATAAATTTAAATAATCTTTTGACGTCTATATCTCTTTTGTGCTCTCGCGCGAGATTACGAGATCCAGAATTTAGCAGATCAGGTAATTATAGTGGAGCGACTGCCATCTGACCTCCGACCCTGTTAACAGGGGAACCTGAGCAGTTTGGATCATGGCTACACATTCATCCAGTAGCTTGAATTCGCGGGTGCGAGTTTCATCACGGGTTTCCCTCACCGTAAGAGCACCGGTTAAGTTGCGTTCAACCACAGAACACAAAACTAATTTGATTTTCTATGCGTTCAACAAATGTAGGTACAAAACGCAGAAAATACTCATTTTTTCCATGATCCTGGGGAGGGTAGGACCTGCTGCCACTAGGCAACTAACGCTCTATCACCAATTACAATGATGTAAATACGTGTAGTTTCATGTCATGTCAACGCAAATTTTAGGAATGAGTGTAGGAAAAGCCCGTAGTTACGTACTAATATTACAATATAGCACTATTTTGTTAAGTCTCTCTTAAGTTTGTTGTAGACATTATTCCCTGCTGTCTCGTTCGTGTGTATTTGCCTACACTAAAATAACAGGCGTCGTGTAATGTCGCAAGCATAGAAAATGAAACTAGTTTCATTGATTTCTATAAGCGCAAGGGTATCGCACTTAACAAATGTCGCAAATTGTCAAATCGCACTTTAGCTACTATTTTCTCTTCTAGTCTCTGCTATCGTCTGCTATCAGTCTGCTATTACCCTACCCATCGTAGGGCGGCTGTCCGTAGTACCGGCGGTAGTCTGGCGGTAGCCGCCGCAGCCGGCGGCACAGAGCGGCGCTATCGCAGACTAACTAAATATCTAACAGATTATTGATATTATTTAGTCGCACCACAGAATAGTGATAGTAACGCAAGTCGCACTTTAGTTTGTTGTAGCCAATATTCCCTGCTGTCTCGTTCGTGTATATTTGCCTATAGTAAAATAACAGGCGTCGTGTCGCGTAGGTGTCGCACTGAACGCACAAAATGACGCACAAAATTGTCAAGTCGCACTTTTTCTTTAGCCACTATTTGCTCTCCTAGTCATTGCCACTCTCTGTTATCACTAGTTCTGGTAGCCAGTGGTAACCTCCCTACCCATCGTAGGGCGGCTGTCCGTAGTACCGGCGGTAGTCGGGCAGGGAGTACTGGCAGCCGCCGCAGCCGGCGGCGCAGAGCGGCGCGGGGGAGCGCGGCCGCGGCGCCGCCATGCTGAACAGGGCCTCGGGGTCGCAGACGAACTTGTAGACGTAGCGTTCGCCTGTTGGTGAAAACCAGCAGGTGACATGGCGGTCAAATACCTGTCTAGGTAGTATAATTATTCCTACCCTAGAAAAACCTACTTCCAAAGGGTAGATAGATAGATAAACACTTTATTGCTCATTCAAAAACTTAACGGATGGCATCCTCGCGTCGTAAGCCGTAGGCCCGCACATCCGACTCGGCGATGACAATTGATCGCTTCCTGGGTCTCCCGCGGGATCTCTTTCCTGATACCGGCAGGTTTAAACACCTGTTTCCCACGTATCCGTGGAGCTTATGCAGCACTAACATTCATCATCAATTGCCCTTATCCCATTCATTTGGAGTCGGCACAGTATGTTTTCTTTCTCCATTCATCCCTATCCGCTGTCATCTTCACGCTCACCACTCGCTCACTGATATCCTTCATTTTACAATACATTTTACATCTTTTCTTTAGTCTTCCCCTTCCTGCATTTCCATCCACATTCATATTTAATATTCGACGACCTGAGTGGTTCAATGGTCATCATGCCGGTCTGCCACGCAAGAGGTCCCGGGTTCGATTCCCGGCCGGTCAGAAATTGAAATATTGAATTTTAATTTCTGATACGGGTCTGGGTGTTCTATGTATAATAAGTATGTATTTAAAAAAGTATTTAAGTGGTATATCAGTTATCTAGCAGCCATAGTACAAGCTTTGCTTAGTTTGGGGCTAGATGGCGCTGTGTGAATTTGTCCACGAATTTATTTATTATTTATTATTATTTATATCCTTTTGGTGACTTTGTTTTCTTCTCTCCGCATAATATGGCCGAACCATAACAGGCGGCTACTTTGAATTGTGTCACCAATTGGGGCCACTTAACAGGAAGCCTTTTAAGTAGCACAAACATTTTACATTATTAGCATTTATATCAGCTATTAAATAGGTATATAACCGTTGTATACAAACCAGCAACCTTCTGCATGATACCCTTCTCGTAGTAATACCGCAGTGAGCGTGACAGCTTGTCGTAGTTCATGGCGGGCCGGTTCTTCTGGGCCCCCCACCGCCGCGCCACCTGGAACACCATGTTTTTTTGTCCTACTCAGTATAAACGAGAAGATGGCCCGCTTGTTGGTCAGCGGTAATTCATGTAACATAGATGCAGAACCGCAGCGCAGATGAAAATCCTCAAGCCTGATTAAAATGCTTGTAATTGCGCTGGCTATCCAAATAGAAACATATATTGTTGCTTGGCAGTAGAAATAGATAAGGCGGTGGTGATAAATTCAAGATATGGACCATTTCCTAAATGCTAAATTTTAGTTCGTAACTGTGAATTTCTCAACACAACTTTTATTGGTGTCTATTGGTGACTTAGAAACACTGACGGTTTGGCTTCTAAGCTAAGGTAGGATACTTCCCTGCAAAGGAAGCTTGAGGCCCAGAGCCAAGACAAGAGAAAGAGGAATCGTCGGATAATTCTGGCGTTATCCAGCAAGACCACTTGTTGGAACGTCTCCTTAACTGGTCCATCACGCAGTCACAACCCCTTCAGGCGGCCGCGAAGAGAAAATGGGACGAGGCCGTTAGATGAGTCTATAAATCGATTTATGTGACTTCTTTAGAATGCGAAGTTCATCAACTGATTGCTTCCACGTGTTTACCCTCTCGTCCGATTATGGATTACTTTTTTTTACAGAAATTGAACCAGTACACTTATAAGTAGTTCTCATTAATATATTTTACAGAACTTAAGACCCAATACACTATATCGGTAACCTCATGTCCCAGCTTCACTCCCAACCTACCTCTTCCGGCTCATGCAGCTTGAACTCGAGCCCGCGTCCGGTCCACGCGACGCAGCGCGCGCCCTCCGCCAGCAGCGACACCAGGAACTGCCAGAGCTGCAGCGCCCCGCGGCGCGCCCCGCCGCCGCTCGGACCGCCTACCCAGACATGGTTTTGTTTTAATTCCCCAAGGGTGGCAAACAAGCTTACGGCCTGCCTGATGGTAAGCAGCCACCTCAGCCTATGGACGTTTGCAATACCACGGGCGTCACCCACGCGTTGCCGACCCCGTAAAAACATGTTCACCCCTTTCTAGCAGAACTCAATGTTGTGCTCTCCAGGGATAACCTCTCCAGGTAGTTCATTCCACAACCTTAGTAAGCGTGGGAGTAAGTTCCTTTGAAACCGCACAGTTCGCGATTCAAGGTGTGATGATGAACTCCCTGTCGGTGGCGAGCTGTGCGATGATAGAATGTAGCTGGAGGCACCTTTTCTCTATACTTCACCATCCAGCCGTTCCTGAATATTTGAAATGCAAGTTTCAATATCTTTGCGACGCCCACGACCGTAGCCTACGATCTTCAAACACTCTCTCCTTAAACCATCCCCTTCACCGGACTGGATTTCTGTGTAATTCTTTCTCCTTAATCGCTGCTAGACTTTGAAATGATCTTCCTTTGGAGATCAGACGTAGTCCCAGTAAATTTTCTTTCAAAAAAGCAGTTCATAATCATTTCCTAAAGTCTGTGTAACCCCTTATACTTATTTTCCTACTTACTCTTCTTACTTTCTCTTTTAGAAGTGTTTGGCAGTAGTGTTGTTGAGTGTGCTGGTAGCTTGTTATGTTTAGTTTCTTGTTCTCTCTCTCTCTCTCCTGTTTTATCACTACATAGTATAAAACAAAGTCGCTTTCTCTGTCCCTATGTCCCTTTGTATGCTTAAATCTTTGAAACTACGCAACGGATTTTGATGCGGGTTTCAACAGCAGATAGAGTGATTCAAGAGGAAGGTTTATAAGCAAGTAGAAAGAGGGTAGGTAGGAGTAAAGTAGGTGTACGCGAACGAAGTCGCGCCGGGTCCACTAGTTATCTATAAATCTCGGTTTGTGAATGTTTGGTATTCTAATTTAAATTTAATTTAACGTTTAGTATATTTTATGTTCTTTACTCTTCCTTTTTGTTGCACCGCCTTGTAATTCTGTTTATTGCTCTCTGGTTGACTGGTAGAAAAAGCTTTAAGTCCGCCTTTGTACTGTAATGTGCATTAATTTTTAAATAAATAAATAAATGTCAAACAGTTCTTCAGAACAAGACACCAGGAACTGCCAGAGATACAGCGCCCCGTCGCCGCCTGGACCGCCTGCCCAGACATATGGTGTTTAAACCCCCACGAAAAAAGGGGGTGTTACGGGTTTGCTGTGTGTCTGTGGGTTTGTGTATGTGTGGAGGTGTGTATCGTAGGCGGAGGGATTGTAGCTCCGGAGCGGATGGACCGATTTGAGTGCAGATTTCTGTATTTGAAAGCCAGTTTAATCAAAATTATTGAACTGAAAGAATCAATAAAAAAGTAGTATCATTAAAATCCTGTGTGCTCCGGTCCTGGGACGGCCAACATCTCACTGTGTGTTTCCTTCCTAATTTTCAACCCCCCTCCTCTTTGACAACCGAAAGAGATATTTAATATGTCAATGAAAGAAAAATTTAATTTGAATGGATGACAGAACCCATTTCGATACGGTAGTCTTTGTTTGAAAGGCAGTATAATCGAGATGATTTTAGCTTTGTTAAAATAAAATTGGTGTTATAGTTTAGATAATGTTTAAATATCTATATGTAAACTCGGTCGGGGTTTTCCGACGTTTTTTTATCGGCTATGTTATTATTATTATTATCTATAGTGGTAGGGCTACGATAAAAAAACTGCAAATCGATGTACAGGATAGCCATTTGGTACTTTAAATTAAAATAATTATTTTGAGTATGGTAGGTAAGGTAGAAGGTCAGCCAGAAGACGCCCACTGCTGGGCATACGCCTCCCCCAGAGTTCTCCACGGCGGCCGGTCCTGTGCCTTCCGCATCCAGCTGGTACCTGCAATCTTTACCAGTCGTCGGTCCACCTTGTGGGAGACCTACCCACGCTGCGTCTTCCGGTACGTGATAAGGTAAAAATCAAGTTACCAGCGTGTGTGGTGGAGACATGGTGCTGCGGCGATGCTGCGTCGCGCGCTGCGCCCGCGCACAGCGAACTGCTCACTGCACAGACAGACATACATCATTATAATCTATAAATAATATAAAACAAAGTCGCTTCACGTCGTCTATCCCTATGTTCCTATGTAGGCTTATATCAAAACTACGGAACGTATATTAATGCGGTTTTCAGCAATAGATAGAGTGTGTCTGAAAACCAGCGCTGTGTTTGGCTGCTGCCATTCATAGCATTAAGCTGAGGCTGGTCCAATTTGGCCCGAGGACGCATCGCCCTGCTTTCTTGAGATGTACTTATTCTGTTAGTTTTAAGTTTTTGAATGTGTTATTGGACCAAATAAAAATACGTCTATGTCTATGATTCAAGAGGAACGATCCTTTTTTATAAGAAAAAAAAAATGGTGATACATAATTCAGAAAAAGTCATTAGTACTTGTCGGATCTGGGGTACGAACTCGATATCTCTCGCTAGCTCGACGCTCCCTCTCCATAGACCTTAAAACATTACCCATAAGAGTTATTTTACAGTGGACAGCCTCACCGATCTTCTCGTCCCAGTGCTGAGGCTGCGAGCTGCTCACCGGCTCCTCGCCCCCCTCCCCACGTTCCTCCTCCACACCCTTCGCGTACGTGGGGTTGCATCTGAAATCATCATCATCATATCAGCCGAAAGACCGCTGCTAGGCATAGGCCTCCCCCGGAGATCTCCACAAAGGCCGGTCTTGAGCCTTTCGCATCGAGCTGCGACCTGCGATCTTTACCAGGTCGTTGGTCCGCCTTGCCTTGCGGAACCTACCCACGCTGCATCTTCCGGTATGTGGTCGCCACTCGAAAACTTTACTTCCGGTACAAAGCAGAATCTGACAGCAGGGCATTAATACTAAGCGCCGGTTTAGCAGCGCTTGCGAGACTGATAACCGAAATTAAGCAACACCATCATCACCATCACAGCCCGTAACAGTCCACTGCAGGACTTCGGGCCTCTCCCACGAAAGGGGAGGTTATTGCCGTAATCTCCACGCTTGGCAGGCGGGTTGGAGATCGCAGTGTTTAAATATACCAATGGAAAATGCTGCTGCCCATTTACCAGACTACGGAGACTCTTGATCGTTTGCCTCGAAAACATTAGTCGCCTTGTACGACACCCACGAGTGTAAGGGGTTGGTGCTATTCTACTCTGCCGGACACCACACGGCCAATTAAGCAACGGAATCCGGGAACTGGGTGGGTGACCATTTCGTACTTTGAGGCTAGTTGAACATCAGTCGTCGGGCTCGTCACTCATTAGTAAAAAATAAAAAATAATCATCTTGGCGTTAATCTCCCGGTTGTGCTCTCGTGCACGAGGGCCCGGCGTCCGCCTTAGCCATGATCCAGGATTTGGAGGATTAGGTAATTGTCACTCGTTAGTGACAAGCAGGGTCACAGTTGTATGACCATGGCCGTGCGACGGGCGGTTTTGAGGTCTCCTATTGGTCGGGCGATGTCTATCGTACGGACATGACCGTTGCCTATTAGGAAAGCGCTTTATATTATACGCGTTGGCAAAGCGAGGTTGACCAAGGTCTTCCTGGGACCCTGAGACTGGTTGATGCGTTTGTGTTTCATGTAGTAGAGAGTTGGTGTTCGTAGTCACCTGTGAACGCTGTAATGCTCCCTGTAGTCTGAGCCTCGCAGCAGGTCGGTCCGCTCGTCCGACTCGCCTTTGCACCTGGGTATTAGCAATAGATTAGTTAGCACTATAGATCGACCACACAACTTTTATATCGCCCACGATGTGGTAGGCGGGAGGGGAGGGAAGTCTCGGTGGTGTTGCGTGGCTGAACGCAGGGGCGCGGGGCAGGAAGCTCAAGCTTATTTCTGGAAACGACATCCTGCGACGTTTCGGGGAAGAATACGATCCCTGCCCCGCGCCCCGCGTTCAGACCTGAAACTTCACCCTCCCGCCCCCCGCGGGCGATGTATCAGTTATGTGGTCGATCTATAGCAGACAGGAGAGAAGAGTGGCGAGTGCTCCATCATCCAGAGCTTGACGCTTTAAATAATCATCATCATCTTGACGTTAATGTCTCGGTTGTGCTCTGGCGCACGAAGGCCCGGGGTCCGCCCTGATATCCAGGGCCTGAGACCCTCGTGACCTGATCAGATTGGATCATGATTACACATTCACTCGACTGAATGTACAGGTTTCCTCACGATTTTTCCTTCACCGTAAGAGCATTGGTTAGTATTCAAATAATGTATGTGTCGTAGGATAATTTGATACTTCGAATCTTCGCGAAAATCCTAGGGGTTTTGCGAAAACGCGGATAATTAGACATAGGCGAAAAATTATCAAATCTTACTGGACAAAATCAGGATTTTTGCGAAAATACTCGTTACTATAGCAATATTGCGAAACGAAACGTTGGCTAGTATGAAATAAGAACGCTGATTGGTCGGTCAGCGCGTTCAATAAGAGATCGTCTCTGATTGGTTGACGTCTTAAACGTCAATCATTTGTTGCCGCACGTTATTTGTTTACGTTTGTGTCTGAGTTAAATTGCAGAAGTGTTTTGTTTTTTATCGTAAATAGTGTACCTACTTGGACTTAAATAAAGTGGTAAATAAAAGTGCTACACGGATGTAGTGTCATATATCATAAAAGTCTTAGTCAACCACTCAACAACAACAATGCTTTCGAGATTGGTTTAGCGGTGTTTTGTTTGTCATTGTGTTAAAAGTGGACTATAAAATTGGACTTGAACTAAAAAACGGTGTGAATAGGAGGTTTGGTTTTCATATATTTATGACAGATTCGACAGAGAATGATGTTCAACCTTCAGCAGAATCGGAGAATTTGGAGGTTATCTCCGATAAAGACAAATTTTACATAGAGTTAAGAAAGTTTTACGATAATAGAGTTGACGGTACAACTAAACCAGAATGGACTAAAGAACGCGTAAATGCTGTAATAAATTCAATTGAACAATTTAACACTGCGAGTGTACTTAAGCAACCAAAAACACAACAACAGTATAGAAATGCCAAAAAATACGATACTGAGAAGAAAGGATCTTAACTCTCCTGTTGTACAAGTACCTTCAACAGATATGTACTATGATATTCTTCTGCAGGCGCACATATCAACTGGGCATGGAGGACGCGACAAACTGATATATAACCTAAAGCAACAATATGTGATACCGGTACCGATTATGATATTGTTCCTCAACTTGTGTAAGATCTGTCTGAATAAAAAAAGTTGCCCAAAAACAGGAATTGTTGTACGCCCCATAATTTCTCAAGACTTTAACAAACGTGGGCAGGTAGATTTAATTGATCTCCAGTCAACTCCTAGCCACAATTACAAATGGATTTTAAACTACCAAGACCACCTCACTAAGTTCTGCTTTCTCAGACCTTTAACCAGTAAAAAAGCAACTGAAGTAGCCATGGCTCTTTTAAAAATATTCTTAGAAGTGGGTGCGCCAATGATTTTACAGAGTGATAATGGCAAGGAATTTACTGCCAGCATTATAAAAGAGCTAATCACATTGTGGCCTGCAAGCAAGATAGTGAATGGACGTCCCCGACATCCTCAAAGTCAAGGTTTGTTTGCAAGTTTTGCACTATCCCGCTTACCACTATGCCTTTTTCTTTCACCTAAAGGTTGCCTGGTAGAGATTGCTACCTTAGCAATAAGGCCACCTTTGTTGTACTGTCTTTTGTTGTTATCTGTTGTTTTGTATTTTTTTTTATGTGCAATAAAGTATTTTTCTCTTTTTTAGGTTCGGTAGAAAGGTGCAATCAGGATGTTGAGAACATGTTGCGTTCCTGGATGTCCGACAATAACTCAACTGAATGGTCACTGGGATGCTATTACGTTCTGTTCCAGAAAAATTCTTCGCATCATCGCATAATAGGACGTTCACCATACAAAGCCTTGTTTGGTCACGATCCTGTAATTGGCCTGTCTTCAACTTATTTGCCTAGAGATACATTGTCAAAATTAGAAAATGAAGAAGACTTACAACAGGTTTTAATTAATGAAAATCCTCCTCGCACTGACGATATTCAAGACGAGCGAAATGCAGGTTGTACAAATGAATCCAAAGTTGAAAATGCAATTCTTTCCTATGAGCAGCTTTCTAACGAAACCACAAATCAGTATGTTTCCACTGATCAAAAAATGACTACCCGAACACAAACTTCAACACAATCTACCCCTCTTTCATCTATGACACAATATAAAAAAGAAGAAATGATTATCGATCTGAGTAATAAAGCGAACAAATTTGTAGTAGCCGCCGATTCTGCAAATAACATTACAGTTTTAGAAGATGTAATAATTGTCCCAGCAAGTACAACAAAAACGATCTGTCTTGATAACAATATCGTTATAAATGACACAAATTCCCAAACAAATGTACAACAACAACATTCCAATAATATTGTTGCTACTGAAGTTAAATGTTGTATTTGCCAAATTACCACATCCGATTCACTCAAATGTTCATAATGCCAACAAGTGATTCACGGCGCATGTGGAGTGTCTGAAGTTAGAGAAGGTAGTAGTTCTTCTAATGTTAAATGTAACTTATGCTGGCAAGAAGATTCCATTAAGAAAGAAAGAACAAGTTCGCATGAAAATTTAAAAAGAGCAGCTGCGACTATGTGTACTACATCCAACAAAAAATTTAAAGAAATAGATGTAGGTGCTACAATTTTGGTTGATGTTTCGAAGTACGATCGTGCACCCTTAGATAACAAAAACATTACAAGACGAGTAATTGATAAGAAGAATGGTTTGTTTCAAGTTGGTACCTCCGTTGGTATAATTAAAGATTGGCTACCAAGAAACGCACTTCAAATATCTCCAGGAGCTCAATTTACAGGCCCCGTTCCCGAGGTAGTATTACCTATTCGTGGTATTTCCTCACAACTATCACCATTCGGCGGACAAGGGTTTAAGCAATGTCATTGCAAGAAATCAAGCAAACAATGTTCCTCAAATAAGTGTGCTTGTAAAAAGCACGGTTTGCTTTGTAATTCCAAATGTCATAAATCTTTGAATTGTTGTAACAAGTAAAGTCTTACTAATTATTTCGTATTACTATTTACTAAACGCAGCTGTGCTTGCATTGCAACTCCAATGTTACAGGTCCATGCAACTCAGCGTAAGTTTCACATTAGTGACGTATTTAATTATCTTTTGTTCTGTGATTATTCGCTTTTCAAATTTTTTTCTAGTTATCTTTTAATTTTTGCTTACTATTAACAAAATAAAAATAAATATATATATTAAGCATTGTGTCATGTTATAAATACATAATTGTGTTTAGGTCTTTGAATAAGTCTATTTTTTCCTATTTTTGCTAATTCAATAATAATTTGTTGTAGTTATTTTGTTCACTATAAGTGAACCAGAATGTGATAATAATTTTGCCTCAATATATCATAAGTTTAGCTGTATAAGAGAAGAGAAGGCTGATGAAAGAGTGATTTTATCTCAAGACTTTAATTCACAAGACTGATCAATTCCATTGTTGCACTATTAAACTAATTGTTTACCTAACCAGTTTCATCCAATTTACTGATTATGGATTACACCCTAAAATTGGATCAGTTTTTTTTACTACGACTGAGATCTCCTATTGTCTGTAGAAAACAACATACATACTAAAATTTTCAATAAAAAGTTTATAAAAATCAATTTAGTGATTTTCCTTTCTCACCTATTCTAAACCTTCATAACTCTATGATACAATACTTGAAGTTCATCATCGGCAAACTAGGAACCAATCAGAAGTCAGCCAGCAAAATTGTAGCCAATCAGTGTTGAGCACATCAAATCTTACTAGAACGACGAGTATTTTCGCAAAAATCCTGATTTTGTCCAGTAAGATTTGATAATTTTTCGCCTATGTCTAATTATTCGCGTTTTCGCAAAACCCCTAGAATTTTCGCGAAGATTCGATTTATCAAATCATCCTACGACATATGTACATGACTCAGAAAAAAGTCATTGTTACATGGCCATTGTTGCAGCGGTAAATTACTTTTTTAATAGATAATAATATCTTAGTAACAGCTAGTAAAAACAGCGGGAAATTCTAAGACTAGAGTTCGATACTGAACTTTGACTTTGACAATAAAAACTTACGAATGATGCTCGACGGGCTCTATGACGGTCTGGTGCACTTGCGTGGCGTGCGCGGCGTGCATGGCGTGCGCCACATGCGCCGCGTGCGCCGCGTGGGCCGCGTGCGAGGCATGGTGCCGGTACAGCGGGGCTGGTGGCTCGTACGCCTCGCGACGCGGGGCCGTGTCCCTGTCGGTGGGCGTAATAATGATCTCTTTTGTATTAAGGATATTTTTTGCCTAGGTAGGCACACAAAGACGATCCACCTGATGGTGCACGGCCACCGTCGTCCAGGACATCTGCAACCTAAGGAGAGCGGATGCGGTGCCGACCTTTCAATTCATGCCTTTGAAGAACCCCATGTTTTTTTTAATGTCATACGGTAGGCAAACAGGCGAGCGGGCCACCTGATGGAAAGTGGTCACCACTGCCTATAGACATTAGCAACACCGAGAGTATCGCCAATGCGTTGCACACCTCTATAACACGATACTCTGGCAGCAAAAAGGCAAATGTCCCTCCACTGCCAAAGCCACGGTTCCCCAAATCCCCACCCCATGGAGCACTGGAAACCTTACTCACCGGCAGAAACACAATACTATTTAAAAGAGTATTGTTTAGCTGCGGTATTCTGTAAGGTGGGGTACTACTCCAGTCGGGTCTAGCCCCAATTCGAACGGGATACTCCGCTGTGCCCTACCTATCTTATGCCTTTTGAAGAACCCCATGTGATGTGAAATTAAGGATAATGACTGGGTTAATTTAAATAGTAAGTTCCGTAAGTAAGATATATGTAATTTTTTATGAATCAAAAATAAAAATTACAAAGATAAAGCTTATCAAAGTTTCGGAGCGGGGGCTCGTGACATCATTTCTGAGTAAAATTTCAGCTTTCTGAGTAATCATCCCTAATCAGAGCAAGAGAAAGCTACGGAGTCGTTATACGCCCCTCCAAATCCGTGACCGTACCAACTTCTAATATTAAGATGTTAAACAAAGACACCTCTACTATCGCTACAAAGTGGGATTTTGCTTGTACTCGATTACGTAGGATGACTTACGTTTCCCTCATAATCTAACCCGCCTCCACCCAGGGTCCTATCGACCTCTCGGTCATACGGACCGCGTCAGACCTAATCACGGGTGATGCGCACGCTTACTTGCCCGCGGCTCTTTGGGCGGGCGCACTTCTTGACACCCACAAATCCAGTTGTTCCATATGCACTCTCCCTTAGCGGGCTGACGTCACAATACACACTCCTGCTCCGTCGGCCAGCTGCCATACTCCTTCGCTCCCTCCTCCATCTCTTCTTCTGCTCCTATTCCTCCTCCATTTTCCTCAACGGTGCCATGCGTACGTAAACTCTCTCAACCTTGCAAAGTTCGCCTCTGAGGGCACAAGGTCCGTGAATTAGACCGGACCCGTTTCCCTCCGCTCTAACCCAGCAAGCATAATGCTGCGCTCCTGTGGGTACCTCTCGCATTCCCACAAAATGTGTGAAATTCCCACATAATATATATAAATCTATGCAAATGGTATCGTAAAGAGTTAGGCGGACCCCAACTGTCGGCGATATCCTCGCGGTGACCACAGGCCCGCTTGCCTTGTCTACCGATGAACACAGAAAAGACCAACGGTCACCTGTGCTGGTAGTGCAGCCCCCACGGCAGCGCGAAGTGCTGCGCCGCCATCGCCGCGAGCCGCTCACGACGCGAGACGACGCGCCATCACGCCACCACGGATCTGCGGTGAGAATTTGACATAATAAATAAATATGCTTGGGCACAGCGTGGGTAGGTCTCCCACTAGGTGGACCGACGATCTGGTAAAGATCGCTTGTACAAGTTGGCAAGCACAAGATCGATCGTTGATCTCCAAAGTAAGCAAAATTTGTATTATGGATACGAGACAATGATAAACTATTTATATATTTTTAAATTCATATTTATTATACATACAACACCCAGACCCGTAAAATAAATTTAAATTCATTATTTAAAATTCTGCGCGGGCGGGAATCGAACCCGGGACCTCTGCGTGGCAGACCGTGGCATGTTAACTAAACAAAACCACTCAGGTCGTCAATGTTCGCAGTATCCGGAAAGTCAATTATTCCAGAAATCCAATAATTCAAATTTTTATTAAATACCGATAACCAAGATTCAGCAACTCTCCCAGAGTCTGGAAACTTCAGCATTGCAACGAGCTCGCTACTCCTTAAGGTGTGTCCAAACATAGAGCGGCAAGTGTGCGCGGCAAGTGTGCGCGGCAACCGCGCGCGGCGTGCTGCGCTTTGTTTGGACAACAGCCGCGCGCGAACGTTGCGTTGAGCGGCAAGTGTGCGCGGCTGCCGCGCGCGGCGTGCCGCGCTGTGTTTGCACAGGCAGTTATCGTTCGTCCGTAATCCTGTCTGGACGTGTTTGCGCTTCTCAAAAATGGACAATGAAACATCAATTAGATTGATTGAAATATATGGCTCATATAATGAGTTGTGGGATCCTTAACAGAAATGATAAGCAAATTCGAATAATAAGCAGAGCTAAAACACTGACCGCCTTCATTGTAGTTTTGGTTCAGACTGAATTCAAATGCGCGGCGTGTCTCGCAAGTGCCGCGCAATATTGCCGCGCAAACATTCGTCAATAGTCCTAACTAGAGCGCGGCAGAATTGTTTCCTGGACATGCCGCGTGTTGCTGCCGCGCACGTGCCGCTCTATGTTTGGACACGCCTTTAGGTGTGCCTCCTACAACCAATGGCGAAGCGAGGTTGACCAAGGCTTCCCGCTGGGGACCCTGAGACGTCTGGTTGACCAGTTTATGGCCCTGTGATGATATAAGTCATAGTATAGTATAATAATAGTCAAGTATACTGCTCATATTGATTTGCACCCCGCATCTGAGTGGCAATAACGACAATTTAGGTGTCAGTCATCTTGGCGTTAATATCCCGGTTGTTTTCCCGCGTTTGGTTATACGAAATTAAACTAGAAAGGCGCGAAAACCGAACAAAAAAATAAAACAACAAACTCTCATCTCATAATATTTCTGATTCCATTTCAAACGTCAATTTTATTACTCGTAAATATCGGAAGGAAGCATGTTTCGCGGTCGACGCCATCTTGTAACGAGTTTAGACGACTTTCCCGCGCTTCCGCCGCTATTTCCCGCCAAAGATGGAGATCTAATGAGGAAGCGGCGCGGCGCCTACTTACTAGCCGACTACTACTGATTGGGTTGCGACACCTACACCTATTTTTGTTATAGTTGTGGTCCGGTTTGTAGGATTTTCATAATTTAATTTTTAAATGTGCTCGAGCCCCATTTTTCTAACTAGACGACACTATTGCCGTTTTCAAACCATTCGTAGTGTTTGTATATGTGAGTACAAAACTAAAGAATACTGAAGTTTTCAGTAAATCAAAATTGAAACAGTTCGACTCGAAGTGCGGTCAAAAATATAGAGGCCAGTCAACCCGTCAAACTAAACTTGGAAACAACGGATCGGTGTGATCACATTTTCGCACACGCTTTGCGATTCTGCTTTTGAGACCTAAATATAGATACAGATTTATTGAAGGTCCCTTTGCCTTTCCCGAAAGGGATAAAAAAACGATTGCAGGTAAGCGACAGTTAGATCATGGGCTCAACATCTGTATATGCAGACGTACATGATTTCTGACATTATTTGTCCCAAATGTTAATACAATTTTGGTTTCACAGGACAATTTCTCAAGCCGAAATTTTAAAATCATTTACATATTTTACATTACATCACAGGTTTCATTACACTTTGGTATATTCAAGATTATAGTTACAGTCTTTACATTCATTTCCACTAAAATACGTCACTTTGTATTTCTTCTTGCGTAGATTCGGGTTAGTACCATCCTAGTATTTCACCTTTATAACAATGTCGGTATAGACCATAGCAAATCCAGAAAAACGGGTACATAACCATAAATACCACGAAAATGATGATACCATTTTCATAGTTTTTCTTCTTTGGAGCAGTCTTTGGTGTAGACTTTTCAGAGGTTGAATTATTTCCAATCGATTCCGTAAAACTATCTACAGAAGAAATACTTCCCTCAGTAAGTTCGATTGTTCCATTGCTGCTCTTATTTTCAATTTCTGTAGAGTTTTCAAAAGTGAAGTCGTTTTTGATAGTTTTCGATATCAAAAAGTTGTCTTCAGTAACTGGCACTGCCGTTAATGATTCCTCGGAAGAAATGTCTTGCGAAGATTCAAAATCCCCGGAAAATTCATTTTCAGCAATTACTGGCATCGCCTGAACCCCTAGAAAAGAGAAAAATTATAACTATTAGCACCCAAGATTCTATTGCTTTGAACAAGAACAAAGAAGACCATGAAAAACAATTAGTACTTACATGTAATACTCAGGACGACAACGCACAAAATCAATAACTTTTTGGACAACATTTTCAACTCGCTAACTAACTGCGAATGAAATTTCAGGGGTTCTACTGTATATTTATTTGGCAATATTTAGGCATATGTATGATTAATGATCGATAACAATCAATTGTATTAATTTAAAAGTTCATACTTTGGGTATCAATCAGCTCTTATGACATCAAGCAAACTTCTCATATAATTCCTATACTCCAGATTATTTCCGCAGACGATCAGTAAAGAAAAGTGTTGATTTCAACAAAACAATAGTAGTATACCATTTTTCTGAAAATGAGTTTCCAAGTCCCTCTGGAGCCGGAAGATTCCTCACTGACCGACAGTTGAATTCTGATATAGTCATACTACGTGATTGGCTTTTATGGACTAGCAACTACGTGGTGCATATTAATAATTTTTCATGACCGGATCCATAAAAAATGAGCAATGGTGACAGGCCATGAGCTACTTTAAATAATATAAAATTTAATTAACTTAGATCATAAACTTTTTACACAATTTTATACTGCAAAATATTTCTGCTGAAGATAAATACAAATATCAAGGAAAGGAATAAATAAAAAATATAACGTATAATAATTTGTATTTATTTACAATCTTAAAAATAGTATACAATATATTGGAAAACTTGCAAAGACTCTATACAAATTTGAATTTAGATTAAATCTATTGCTGCATCTGCTTTGAGAATTTGTGCTCCTTTTCAGCTTTACGATTTTTAACTAGTTCAATCGTGTCACGTTCCTCCTGATATTCCTTTTGAGTTCGAATTAGTGACAAATTAGTTAAAGAAATGGAGAAAGCGCCAAACATGCGATAAGACCATCCGTGTTTTAAATAAAGATTGTAAGCATTATAAATAATATCTAATATAAATTTGATCATTTTCAAAATAATAAAGATTCCAACAAAACCAGCAGAGAGAGCCCCGAACCATGAAAATGGGCCCCAAATTAGTGACCATATATCTGAGAATAAGTTTGTCTTCACGTAGCCCAAAAGGTATGTTTTAACGTTGACTGATTCTTTCATGCCGCTGGTCATTTTTTGGGATACAATTTCTGTTATTACTTTGATCTCAATGGGATTCATGATTCTTTCTTGCATAGAATCTAAATCTTCCTGGTTATAAATTCCACTGTTCATAAGATCAGCTGGATTTTCATAAGTCCACGTCATTTTAGAGCTCGGTTTCAGTTTCATCGGTGGTTCAGTATCCACTCGTTGTGGTGTAAGCTTGTACCAAACGCCTTCAAGTTTATAGTGCTCCAGCAGTGGCTTGTTACACGGAATTTCGTTGGCGTTCATAGTAAGTACGTGGGTCCGCGGCATCAGGTACATACTTTCATTCCCCCTTTGAACCGGTAGCCGATTGTAGCATTTATCAACATGTCTGTATGTGACTTCAACTGGCAAGCACTTGACAATGTGTATCACCTCTCCTGCCACAACAGCCATATAACCTTGACCTTCCATAAATCTCAATGCAAATTCATCCGGTTGAGTGGAAGCAATTGCTAACGTGTTTTTTAATATTTCTTTTTCTAAATTACAGGTGTGCAACATAACATCTGTATACAGAGATTTTATCTGGGACCGTATATGTCTTTCCACATAAACGAATTTGGCATTAACAAACTGAAACATATCAATGTGATCAGTTGTCTTTTTTTCAACCTTAATATTTTTAAGGTTCTCCAAATTGCCTTTGTCAACTATAAACAATTTAGGTGAATCTGTTTTCAAAAGTGTTATATCACACGATTCCACAGATCCAGATACGATGAACGAAAAACTGGTGTCATCAGCATTAACTGTGTATACTACTTCTTCATTCGATATTAATTTATTAGCTTCTCCGCCATATAACAGAGTGTAGCTTTGAGAAGTACATTCCTCTTTTGGCACTGGATTCCAAAAAGTATTTCCTCCGTCAGGGTCCATACATTCTCCTTTGGAAAGCTTACACGAGTATCCAGAAGGTAAAAGTATTTTATCGTCTTCTACCTTAACTCTTGCTTCTTTCGTAGTTACTTTTATACTCGTCGTTCCGGTCACAGTTACGCCATCCCAAGATCCGTAGCTATCTTCATAGTGGACACCACTACAAGTACCATCCGATTCGAGGGAACCAGCGAATGTAAGCACGCGCCTGTCATTCTGATTTAACTTCAAATCAACTATTTGAACACCCCTCAACTTTATTGAGCTACTTTTAAGCGCTTTCTCGCAATCCTCGCGAGAGATTTCTTCTATGTATGACATTATACCATTTGACACCAGGGAACTGTGGGAAAACATACCACAGTAGTAGATACTTCTCGTAATTTCAACCTTACATTGAGTAATTTGGACTTTTTCAAACTCGTTGAGTTGTAGGAGTGCTATGTCTTCTTTGAATGTTTCAACATTATCTATATTTAACTCGCAATCGTCTATATCAACCAGCGAAATCGTTGTCATATTCTTTATTTGACCACGACAATCGTATCCTATTGCAGCATCTGCAGGCCACAATCTCATCGTTAATAGGAAAATAGATAGTACTTCCATATCTGAAACGATAAAAAATAAAAATTATGGTCGAAAGCTTTTACATGGTATATTGAGAAACAATTAAATAAACTTGTATTTACAGGGAATAATAGCAGTAGCGCGAAACATGGTGGCCACTGTTACAACACTACACTCTCAACTCCCGGTTTGATGACCACTAATGGAGCTTACGTGAACGAGCACTCTTTTTATATGCTAATGCTGCCACATTAATATGACTAATATCAATACTATTTAATTATATAGAGCGATATGATTCATTAGCATTTAAACTTTGACATGTGATTTCATGTAATGGCATATCAACAAAATAATGACCTTATTTGGATCTTACAAGCGTAGAGGAAAATATGTAACGTGGTAAAATTGAGTGACTCACTTTCTATGGTGAATTCCATGCGAACTTTTATCTCAATAAATTATGAATTCCAGAATACTTCCGCTGAAGATAAATACGGTAGAGTGTTGACTGTCTTTCAGTGAATTTCAGACATCTAAAAATTTTAAGAAGAAGCTTTTCCAGTTGAAAACTTTAGATGGGACAGATACAGAAAAATTGTGGTATATATCCTAACAATAACTAGACGACTTGTTCTATCAGGTTTGAAACTAAAGGTTAGAGAGAAAACAGGACATAAGATGTTTCCTATGGTCTACCCAAGTTCAGAGCTTTGTATTGGTAGAACCAATTAATTATTATCAAACAGGGTTATGCAGTCTCAGTATTTTCAGTGTAGCATTACTGTTAAAACCAATACGAGCTATTTTAAGTTGCGGGAGTGTTACGTTCATTTCAAGTGTTACTCATATGTGAGTATTTGCGTGATCATATTTACAAATACAACTAGCTTTGTAAATCACGTTACACGTGCTATTATTAGCTGTTTGACCTAATTCGACCAAGTACTTGTTCAAAACATGTTTGTTCACCTATAATTACCCACAATGACTCCTGATGACTAATGTATCATAGCATGCCACTAAAAATTTTCATCACTCCTCTTGTTGTGATACTAGTTCATTTCGTTGTTTGTAGTCTTTTTCTAATCGAAGATCTTGGTTGATCTATTAGGTTCGAAACTGAAGGTTAGAGAGAAAACAAGACATAACCTGTTTTTTATGGCCTATCAAAGTGTTGCGATATGCAGTCATGGTACAGTGCAGCATTATCATAAGGCGCCATCTAGCTTTAAGTTTCTTCTGTTGTTTGCAGTCTTTTATCAACTGTAGGTCTTTGCTGATGACTAAATCCTTGATAAAGTTCAGCTACCGCAGAGACATAATTCGAACTTTTTTTTCTTATTATCCTTTTATTAGTAACAATAGAGGGAGAGTATATATATAAATATTAATATGTAAGATTATTTGCGCTGATCTATTGTACCTTTGCCTCAATAAAATGTATAACAATAATAAATAAAAGTTGATGAATAATAAACTAATAAATTTGTCATCTTCTAATCATTAATTGATAACTAATGTAAACCTTTACATCTTTTTTTTGAACTGGTCGACTAGACTCGTATTTGTTACTCAATTGATCGATAACTATGTGTTGTTCAAAAAAAAAAAATCTGTTACTTTTAGTGTTATAAATGCTGATAAGGATTGAGCAGATCATTTACTAACTTAAATTTTTATTTTTATAGGATAATCCTACACTTTACGTGCATTTTCAAAACTGACGTATTTCTATTTAAAGTAATGGGTCTTTTTATTCTCAAATAATAGTAAAAAATTAAAAAGTCACTCATATTTATTGTCATAAGCTTAAAAATAATCACAATTAAATTTATTACGAACACATTATCAAATTGTTATTGAGAAGAGATTCTATATCAATTCGTGCTTTCATTAACAAGATTCATAAAATTTACAATCATTTCTATGTATTTTCTATCTTAAATTATACATTCGATTCTTTTGGTAGTTCTATGAGATAAAAAACATTGGCATCATTATCATTAAACCTTAAATTAATGTTACAATGGCACTTTAAAGACTCTGTTTTGGCAGTACAATAATTAATTACTATTCCAACATCTAATTTAAATACTTATAATTAATTATAAGTCAGCCTTATAATGAAAAAGTTTGTTAGTATCTTAAAAATAATTACATTTTTCTCTTATTCACGAAAACGTCTTGGTGCAGGAGTGGGAGCTAGTTTGGTTTCGTGGCCGTTATATTGGACCCCCGTTTCCTGATCAATTGTTACTTCGAGGTCTCGTTTTTCGTCAAAATTTACTGTGGTAGTAGACATATTATCTTTCATTTGCTTTCTTTTTTCTTGTTCCTTGGAGAGCAATATGTTAGCAACCGTATCCCAGCAAGCGCTTAAGAGATTAAATGAGAGTCCGAATACTTTATATAGAGCATAACCATTAATTACAGAATCTGCTACAGTTTTAATCAAACTGAAGCACACAAAAATTCCAATAAAACCAGCACAAGTGGTACCAAACCCGATAAATTTACCCCAGGTTTTTGACCATACGTCTTCGGCGATCTGTTCTTTTAAATCATCATTAAAGATGTTTGAAAATGAGATTGCTCCTCCCCTGTTATCGGTAACTTGCTGAGCCACTGATTCTGCGATTGCGCCCTTATCTACAGCAAACATGATCCGCTCATTCATAGAATCGAGGTCTTTCAGTGTGTAAATTCCGCTGGTCGCCAGATTTGTGGGATTCTGATAATGCCAGGTTAATTTTGTGCTCGGCTTTAAGCTAACAGGCTTCGACGCGAGGACTGGCTGTGGCATAAATTTATACCACTTACCGTGAAGTTTAAAATGCTCTAGCAATGTCGGGTTGCATGGGAGCTCGGTAGCGTATTTAGTAATAATTCGGGTTCGTGGTGTCAGAAACATGGTATCATTCCCTCTCAAAATCGGAAGTAGGTTGTAACATTTATCCCGATGGTCAATTTTAACTTCTACTGGCACGCATTGGACAATGTGTATCACCTCCCCGGCCAAAACAGCCATGTAACCTGGTCCTCCCATATATCTGAACGCAAATTCATCCGGCTGGGTCGAAGCTATTGATAAAGTATTTTTTAACATTTCTTTTTCCAGTCTACATTGATGTCTCATAACGTCCAGGTACAATGATTTCACTTGGGAACGTATGTGTCGTTCAACGTACAAAAATTTTGAGTTTACATACTGAAAAATATCTAAATTATCAGTCTCCATATCTACGATACTAGAGCTATCCATGCGAAGCAAATCTTTACGTTTCATCAAAAATAATTTTGAAGATTCTGTTCTATAAAGAGTTGCTCCACATGAAGGTTGAGAGCCAAGAACCTTTAAAGAAAAACTAGTCTGATCGACATTCACCGAGTATATTGTTTCCGCGGTAGATTCAAATTTCGTGGCCATTCCTTCATATAATTTTGAATATGTTTTTCTACTACAGAATCTTTGGGGGATTGACTTCCAAAACGTGTGGCCACCATCGGAATCGATGCATTCCTCTTTACTGAGCGTACATCTGGATCCCGATGGTAAATAAATTGTATCAGTTTCAATATCTGCTGCAACTCTTGCCGTTTTTAAAGTTATCTTCGCATACCCCATTGCAATAACTTTTGGCCAACTTCCATAAGGGTCTGAAAATGGTGCCGGTTCACAAGCACCATTGTTCTCGACGGAACCAGCAAATACCATACTTCTTGATACAGTCATGTTTACACGTAGGTCTTTTATTATTTCGTTATTTATCTCGAGTGTCCCGTGATTATGTGCCATCTGACATACATCGCGTGTAATAGAACGTATATAATCAGCGCTATTGATGATTGAATTGTGGGAGGACATTCCACAATAGAAGATTTGCCGGGAGATTTCTACTTTGCATTGAATCACTTCGAGGTGTTCATACTTGTTTAGTTGTAGTAAGACTACTTCTTCGGAGGTGGTATTTACTTGATCAACTTGTAGATCGCAATCGTCAATATCAACTAGAGAAATTGTCGTCAAATTCTGTATCTGACTGCCACAATCGTGACCGATTGTGCCTTTTCCGATAGCATCAGCAGCTGCAGGCTTTACCATCGTGGTTACTAAGAGGATCGCAAGTATTCCCATATCTGAAACAATGAAAAATAAACGTTGCAGTCTAGTGTCGTAGTTAGAACTCATTACTTTGGTCCACATAAATTATATTGCTAGTTAGTAGTCATTTTATCAATTGCTTTGCATAATTTTGCTTAGATACGAAAAAAAGAATAGTACCATAGCAATTAATTAAAGGATTTTTGATTGAATTGAAAGTTTAGAACTATGAATAGCACTTCAGTACTTTATTTTTGATAATGAAAAGACTATTTGAGTCAACAGCTAATAATTTCAATCTACAATACTAGCTTAAGAATATTTTAATCAAAATCACTTTGTCACTGATTCTATTTTTCTATTTTTTACACGGTATATTGAGAAATAATTAAATAAATTTGTACTTACAGGGAATAATGGAAGTAGCGCGAAACATGGTGACCACTCTGTTACTACACTACACTCTCAACTCCTGGCTTGACCACTAATGGAGCATACGTGAACGAGCACCTTTTTTATATGCTAATTCTACCATATTAATATGACTAACATCAATACTATTTAATTATATAGAGCGATATGATTCATTAGCATATAAACTTTGACATGTGATTTCATGTAATGGCGTATCAACAAAATAATGACCTTATTTGGATCTTACAAACGTGGAGGAAAATAAGTAACGTGGTACAATTGAGTGACTCACTTTCTATGGTGAATTCCATGCGAACTTTTATCTCAATAAATTATGAATTCCAGAATACTTCCGCTGAAGATAAATACGGTAGAGTGTTGACTGTCTTTCAGTGAATTTCAGACATCTAAAAATTTTAAGAAGAAGCTTTTCCAGTTGAAAACTTTAGATGGGACAGATACAGAAAAATTGTGGTATATATCCTAACAATAATTGGACGACTTGTTTATCAGGTTTGAAACTGAAGGCTAGAGAGAAATCAGGACATAACCTGTTTTTTATGGTCTATCAAAATTTTGCGATATGCAGTTATAGTACTACAGTGAAGCATTATCATAAAGCGCCATCTAGCTTTAAGTTTCTTCTGTTGTTTGCAGTTTTTTATCAACTGTAGATCTTTGTTGATGACTAATCATTGATAAAGTTCAGCTAGAGCAGAGACATAATTCGAACTTTTTTATCTTATTATCTTTCTATTAGTAACAATGGAGGGAGAGTATATATATAAATATTAATATGTAAGATTATTTGCGCTGATCTATTTTACCTCTATTAATTACTGTATGTTTTGATTCCATAAGCTTTCGCAAAACAACATGTTTGTTTTCCTCTACGTAACCACAATGATCCAGAATAGCTTATCAATAACGGATGGACTCAAATGATTCATAATTCTCTGAAGTGTAACTATATCTATTGTTCCATTACAATGACAACATAGGGAAGAAACGGATGATTTACATACAAACGCATAGCAACATATTTGTTTTCCCAGTAGATTACTCGGAATAATGGAAGTATGCCAATAACAAATGGACTGTAATGATTCTATCGTCACGTGTTGTTTTGCACATGATATCTATCATCCAACGGGTATATAAAGGGTTTGGTCATCCTACTGGAGCATCAGTACTCTACTGTCATAGGTGGTGAACATTTCCAATTGCACATCACGATGCTTCGTTTAACTTTTGGTCTTCTTTTGGTCGGTCTAGTTTCAGTAAGTATTCAATTCAAACAACTTTAAAACGTTATTTTTACGAAAAATATTCAAATTTTTTAACCAAGTTGAACTTAATTGTGTTTTTTTTTATCCTTAAAGGTTTCAGCTATTCCATTAAACGAGACTACGACTGAGCTCCCGCTTCAGACAACAAACAAGACAATTACTTTGGAAGATGTAAAGAATGATAAGGGTGTAGAGGCTATACGAACATTATTATCACTTTGCTTAATGAAGGATCCTGCATCGGAAATTGAACGAAAAATTTATGAAAACGCATTGAAGGAAGTAATGAAGTCCAAGAATTTTTCAGCTTTCTATGATCAGTTTTTGCAAGATATTACTGAAACCAGAAATGTGAGTTCCCACGATATTCTTCAACGTTCATAATTTTAAGAGTTCAAAAATTGGTTTAATGTAATGTTAGTCATGTTACTTGTTAAATTACACTTCGAATCTAAATAATTATATTATTTCGTATTTTTTCAGGCCGAATGTTCACCAGGAAGCAATCCAAATCAATTCACTGGCACAAACAGTGAAAATTATGTGCTCTTAACTCATCGCGTATTCGGAAAACCTGAAGCTGAAACATCAACTACTGAAGCTTCTGATGACTGTGGTCCTAATTCGTACAAATTCTATAATCATTGTATCTGTACAAACGATTCGACGATGATAGATGACACTTGTGTGGCAGTTATCGGTAAAGAATGCCAATCTTCTGAAGATTGTGGTGCAGGTAACGATCCAGACTGTTACGAGGGAACTTGTCAATGGAGACAAGAATATGAAGGGAGAATGTGGAAGTTGCAGAACAATCAACAATAAAAATTTCGTTTTAAGATATAACATGCTTATCCTGTTTTGATATAAGACTCACTTTTTTGTAATCACAAATATTTTAAATAAATGATTCATAGCAAAACTGCCCGAGTCAAAATCTAAAGCGTAATTCGAACGTCTCGGACGTTACAAACGTAAGCACATGCATCTTGGATACTATTTTGTTGATCAGTGGGAGACCAAGGGTGTGCGAATGTTCCGAATCTTCATTTTTTTCGTTTGATGGACCGTAGTTCTGTTCAAAACGTGACCTGATCAGCGCTCTCATGAAGGCTGGAACTTTCGAGTCTGCTGATGCTTGAGTCCCTTTGAAAGAGAAATTCCACATTAGTATCAACTGCATAAATATATTTCAAAGTCACAAATTTTTGGTACTTACATGAAAGACTGCAGACTGCGACGAGCAGCAAAGCTGTTTTAATGAACAGAATGATGAGGTTCAAACGTTTCTGGAGCTTCAAAACTTGACACGTTCTTATGTACTGGGTTCTTATCATATGGATGACGTCAAAAGAAGAAGCATACTGCCAGGTCGTTATCTATCTAATGGAAAATTTTGTTATTTGGTCCATGATCTCAATGACCCGGATTTTTGATAATTAACACGTTATCAGTAGAAGTTTTCCTTATGTTTCTGTGTAAATAAAGAGGCTTAATTTCATGAACATCAGTATTCTACTGTACATATTTTTCGAAAAAGCCTCACTATGGTTAAACTGTTGCTGATTATTGCAGTCATCTTCACGATCGCTTCTATGGTTTTTGCTGAAGTAAGTAGAAGTCAAATTTCTTTGGACTCTATATTTTTTCAACAAAATTTTGATGAATATTTTTTATCTTTCAGTGCAGAAAACACTGGGACTGCCCTGGATCAAACTTGTACTGTTTCGATGGTAAATGCGAATGGATGTCACCTGCACCGAACTGGGGATAAGATCAGCTCGTACAACCAAATATTTTGCTAAGAAAACGTATTTAATAAATTTATAACTATTCATTTTGTTGTTTTACTTAAAACCTTCTGTAGAGTCTTATTAAAACACATCTGCTAGTTAGAAAAATCATAGGCTTTACTCTCCAATTTCTTTAGCATGAGCAAAAAGACCATACAGATGATCACAAAATGGCAGGTCTCTAAACCTCAAAAAAGTTTATTTGTGACAGGACATAGATAAACTTTGACCGGATCTGCCTTGGACATGTTTTTCTTTGATATTGCTATCACTATTATTGACAAAAACCCGCTCTGTGACATGCGAAAACAAGCCTTATTTTCAAGTTATTGTGCGTTATGAATTAGTATAAATTCATGTTGTTCTGGAGATAAAATCAGTTCATCTCAGTGAATTGATGGATACAAGCGCTTTCGCTCTACAACAGAAAAATTTCAACTGTAAGTAAGAAATTTCAATTGTAATTCCCTTGTTTAAATTCTTTTCTGTTTTATTAATATTGTTTTCTAATATATTCAAATTGATTATCAATTTTCATAGAAAGATGGCGAAACTTTCGATTTTCCTGATGGGGTTGGCGATTTTTATGATGGTCGCGAGTGGAATGGGAGAAGAATGTACTGCCCAAGGTTCTACGGTAAGGATAATTAGTAAATTTTTGAGCAAACTTTTAAAATTATTTGACTATTAAGAATGTTTTTATTTTCACAGTGTTACCTGTCTTCTACAAAATGTTGTCCTGGTACTTCCTGTTCGAGCGGTTGGGGTGTAATTTGGACCTGTGACAGAGACCTAACCAGTACTTCACCGTATAGAGAGGGAGTAGATCCTAGGAATCGCGAGAAACCATCATGGGAAAGGAAACGCCATTGAAGCAATTATATGCAGTGTCTTGAATTTATTGTTATTTTACTTTTCTTGCAATAAATTCAAAAGTATTGAATATTAATTTGTTTTCATAAATTCCCAAATTTCATACTCTCAAGCGTCATGTGGTCATTTGCTGATGAGCGTGCAATTAATTGATAGGCGTAACCCAAACAATTTGAACTGATAAGCTTTAATTGGCCGTTCACAAACCTTGTCCGGATTCGTTCGAAATCAACATGTTTTCGTTAGGTATAGAAGTTATCATCGAATAAAAACTTGTTTTATTATAACACATGTATCATCACTATTAAATAAAACATATTTGCACTACTATTTCTTTATTCCAAACTACGGTATACAATTATTCACTGAACAGTAAAAATAAAATCATCACTGAATCACTGATGCAAATTGAGCAAATTCGCAAGTCGCACTAAAACTTCTTGCTGTGCTTTCACTTCAACTTCCAATTGCTCTAAGCGATTCTTCAACATTACTAAATTGTTGTTCATAGTCGTCTCACTGAACTGCGGAGCAGGTCTGTAGACAGAAGGTTGCAAGACCCTGGCTTGTCTAATTGGTCCGTTGGGACCATTAAGCTGAACGTTGACGTAATTTGGAGGAGCGTGGGAAACCTGTCGTATTTGATAAGCTGAAGAACCAGTGCTGTAGTTTGTAGGATGAATTGAAGCTGGTCTGTAATCAAATTCATCATGCCTGGTGACATACTGATGATTCTGGACCCTGGGCTTTGCAGAATGGGCAGCACTATTATATTCTATAGAATCGGCCTCTGCTGAACGGTCTCTGTAGTGATTATTCTGGTTGATGACTGCTTCATATGTCTCTCCATTAGGATCATTATTGCGAAAAACGTTATTTTCTTGGTTCACATAAACTCCAACATTGTCCTCATCTGACTTGCCTTCGAAAACATTTCCTTCCTGACGAATAAGAGCTCCAACAACTTTTCCACGTTTTTGTCGTGAGTAGTCATCAGCTGCCTTGGAGACTCCATGATCACTAGGTTGTTCTTGAGCCCCTGGAAATAATCAGGATCAGTTCTCAGTGCTGGATCGTAGTCTTTAGTTAAAACATCACTTAGGCGTACTTACATGAGACAAAGAACAACGCGCTGAGAACCACAATAACTTTTCCGAACAACATGACGCACTCGCTGCTGATATTTGACTGTGGAACACTGGTATCTGACTACGTTTTTAAGCATCAGAGGCCCAATTGGGAAAAATTTGCAAAACACTGATAATTGATGTCAATCAGGTCAGTCACATCAATATTTATCACGTATCCAGTGACGTTATTTGGCAGATGTCACAGGTCAACAAAACAAGTAGAGTATGTGATATGTTCCAAGAAACTCTTTATTTGCGCAGTGTAACAACTGCTTACCAGTTTATTTGACATAATTAACGATTACTGCTCATTATAACTCATCCTGATTCTCATTCACATTGTAAACCAACCATAAGACCCTCTGTTAGTAATTCTAACCTCTATTTTTAGCTCAGACCACATCGAACGTAAAGATGTCGGTAGATGGCGCTGTTGAGAACTGAGGCGGGCTTTTTAAATCGAGTGATTAAGATCTAACCATTCTTTATTAGAAAAAGAGATTCAAAAAGATTTGAACTGTTTACATAGTGTGAATCTTTTTTTAATAAAGGACAGTAAGGCTTATGAAAATCAAACAAAATAATTATGCTACAAACTTTATTTTTGATACTCAAACAGTCTTAATGATCTGGATGACTCATCGTTACATTTGAGTTAGTAACTAAATGGAATTTTTGTAATACTCCTACGCATCATAATTTAATCTGTAGTATTTTATTCGTCAAATATAATCTCCTTTGTCGCTCACAATCGAAGTACCGACCAGCGGAATTTCATCATCGATAAACTTGTATCATTTCCCCCCCTCGATCTAGAATCTGAATCCAGCAGACCATTGCTCAAGGGTAACTTTCATTTCTTAAGCACGTTCTCCCCGAATCCGACGAGCCAACTGCATGTCTAAGGGCATGATGGTGACGCGCTTGGCGTGGATGGCGCAGAGATTGGTGTCTTCGAAGAGACCAACCAGGTAGGCCTCACAGGCTTCTTGGAGAGCTCCTATCGCAGCGCTCTGGAATCTTAGGTTGGTTATTCCCGCGATTTGGAGGTCCTCGGCAATTTCACGAACCAAACGTTGGAACGGCAGTTTACGGATTAATAGCTCCGTACTTTTTTGGTACTGACGAATCTCACGGAGAGCAACTGTTCCAGGACGGTAACGATAAGGCTTCTTGACTCCTCCAGTGTTGGGTAGTGCGGATTTGCGGGCAGCTTTGGTAGCAATATTCTTACGGGCGCCTTTGGTCATCAATTCTAGACGTGGAGCTTTGCCACCAGAAGTCTTACGGGCAGTTTGCTTGGTCCGGGCCATTTTTATTTGCTGAACTTCACTGAACACTTGATCACTTGACAACTTTACTGGTTCACTCTCAGAGTTATTATGCGGCTATGGCGTCCTGCTTCCCTTTTTATAGTATAAAGTAAACACGTGTCCCATTCTTACGTCAAAATTTCTGTAGAAAAGGCCAATGTGTCACAAATATTATCAGTGTTATTTTAACAATAACAGGAAAGAACTTTGTTTGTTGGAAATTCCTGCTTCTTATCAATACTCATAACGCAATGTGGTCAGTAAATGGAATAATTAGAACAGGAAAAAACCCACAATTGTTTATAATGATCCAATTAATAACAAAAATACCAACTGCGATTGATGTCACAGTAACAACCAAATGTTAGTTAAAAATATTTTTGTCTTTACCTTAACCATTTGATCATGACTATAATTCATTATCAGAAAAGCTATTAGAACTTATTAGTAATAACAGAATGAGACACCTTTAGCTCATGGTCTACTCACAATTAGATATTTCGTTTAATTCAATCAATAGCCGTTAAATTGCATCATCATTTCAGAGACGGGCGAGAAGAGAATTTTACACCGTATCTATTTGTTTCAAATATCAAGTTCATTGCACTGAGGCTGTGGAATTTCCCTTAACAAATAATACTATTATTTTTGTGCGCACGGTTTCGTAGAAACAACATTAATAACACTCTTGTAATATCAAAAATTTATTAACATAAAATTACATAATTTGACTATTTTGCAACGTAAGTCACATCTTAGATTAGATTCTTATAAATACTTATAAAAAGACACTATATCATAAACATCTTATTTCTTTCTTTGTATAACATGAATACATCGCAAAACATATCCAACCAAATGCAATAATCCCTGGAACTACTAAAACAAAGACAGTAGTTTTCCAAAAGTTTGTCGCTTCAGTTCTTGATAATTCAGCGTTCGAATGGTTCTTAACAGTTGGCTCCGTGGAATAATCTACAGTAGAATCTTCAGTATCAATTGTTCCATTGCTCGTAGCTGCAATTGGTGTAGATTCTTCTACAGTTGGCATCGCCTGAATCCCTAGAAAATGAACAAGTTGTAACATCTTTCCATGATTCTTAAGAGTTCGAACAATAAATATTGTATGAATACTTACATGTAATCAGGACGGTGATGCACAGAACTACCAGTTTAGTGGACAACATTGTCAACTTGCTGAACGACAATAATGTCCTTTCCGCAAATGTACTGCTTTTTATATGAGAATCATTTTCCCTATGCTCTAAATGAGTAATAACCGATTGTTATTAACTATATCAAATAATTCATTAGCATTTTAAGCATGACGCAAGCAGGAAAACGTCCTTTTTTGGAAAGCTTAAATTTTTCATAGAATTATTCATTTCCGCTGAAGATAAGTACAGAAAAGTGTTAATTGTACTTTAAGCTTCTAGATTTTTCAAGTATAAACTTTTTGAATTGAAGACTACAAGGAATAAATGAAAGAGCATATGCATATCAATTATTTAATAAATATCTTTACCATAACAGTCAGTTCCATAGAAGCTACATAATATTTTCTATACAACAGAAAATTTACAAGTTTCTATATTTCGATTTAGAAATTATCCCTGTTTCTATAATTTTGATTTTATTATTTCATCCGCACACTCATCATGCCGCGCCCGCGTTAGCACTGCGTCGTGTGTGTGCCAATAGGGTAGACTCTAGATTGCACGTGTTTTGTCCGGTTGCTACGCGGTGACAATGCGTTTACTATCCGGTTTCGAAGCACTACGTATAAACGGGCCATTAAAACTCTCCCTGGCTGGGACTGCTTATCTCACGGTAGCGTCATCATCAACAACAGAACATAATAGTTTCTTCTATCTATTTTCTGGTCTATACTAAACTTCTACTAAGGCTACAAGTGAAACTTTTCATGTTCTCGATGACCTACGGTGCCTTCACCGTCTATATTAAGTAAGTAAGTAAAAACTCTTTATTGCACACATCTTACAAGACAATATACAAGAATCAGCATAATATACATGCGCGCAAAGGCGGTCTTATCGCTTTAAGCGATCTCTCCCAGACAACCTTTGGGAAGAGGTAATGTTTCACAAGAACTAGTAAGTAGTGCAAGAGTAAATAGTAGCGAAAAATAATAATTAAAAAATAAACTTAGATGCTTCTAAATAAAAAATATATATATGTAATACTATACATAAATACAATATAATCATAAAGAATTCTATAATACTGTACTATCAAAATTAGAAACAGAAAATTTATTATTAATATATTCTTGACATATTCCTCCCAAACCTAAAAAATCTGACAACCTCATTTAATTTTGATCAGTCGCTTCGGCCACGTCATCCCGCCGTCCGCGTGTCAAACGCATAAAGTGAGATATTTGTCATTCTGCGACATCTTTTGATACACCGCGGCGCTGACTTTGTTACAGTTATTGGGTTAGACGTCGCGCGGCGGGGCGCCCGCGTCGCGAGGGGCGCCAGCTCGATTCTCTGCGTTAACGTTGGTTTTGTAAGGATTTTATGGAGTCGTGGAACATTCGCGTGGTATTTTTTTAAACAGGTAAAGTTCCGCTACTCTCTTCCATCGCTGAAACTCGTGATTCAGGATCTACAGCGGTAAACCGAAAGCTACTGAGTTATGAAACCCAGGCAGTCCGAGAACAAACTAACAGTCGCGTTCAGAAACGTTACTATGAGGTTTCGACGTACAGGGTTCCAACTGACAATATTTGAATGGCGTTCGGAACTATGTGTTCGTAAACCATAGAGTCGTATTGAATACAGCGCGTTCACGTAGCAGTGTAATCAGACGAGTACTATCAGTTGTTGAACCTATTGCTTGTGTATACGGGTGTACCTAAGTCTATAGTAAGCATAGAAAACAATAAAATGGTAAATATAAATGAATACAATTTTGTTTAAAACTTCCTCTAATTCATCAGCGGAAGCAGTGGAAATAGCAAGATAGGTATCCAACAATAGTAACAAAGAGGAACACTGGTAGCATTTAGTCTACAAATGACTGATTCTACTTTTGACAAGTACGACGTTCAACAAAAAACTATAAAAGGGACGGATTTAACACAACTAAAGATTTACCGCAAACAAACAACACCATTAAGTTGTTTATACAGAAATCGATATGTTCATTGATTTATTTTTACCAAACCTCTTTCACTTCGGCGGCGACGGCCGTGAGTCATCAGAGCAACATGGCCGAAGGTGAGTGTGTGGTTAGATATAAATGGCCGGAAATTTACCAAATCGACCTAAGGTTAACATGATTTGAAGTTCTATGTAGGACAGATTCTCAGGACAACAGTGTCTGAGGTGAGCAACGCATTTATCCGGTGGTAGGATGCTGTCAGGTTAATATGTAAAAGTAGAGCACGGCAACGCAATGTATTTTCCACAGCAAATAAGTTCATTACCCGCAGTTATTATTAATATTATTAATAAATGTAATAGGTGAAACGTACTTTGCACTATGATATAGCTCTGGTGCTCTGGTCCATCTGGTCTGGTGGTGAATCACGCTTACAAGCTGCCCGGTAAACTTTCCAAGGTGGCAGACAAGCTTCTGGCCCGCCTGATGGTAAGCAGTCACCGCAGCCTATGGACGTTTGCAATACCACGCGTTGCCGACCCCGTGAAAACCTTTTCACCTCTTTCTCGAAGAACTCCGTGTTGTACTCTCCAGGGAAAACTTCTCCAGCTAGTTCATATGTTAATTTGGAACCGCACAGTTAGCGACCAATTTGGCTCCCAGGTGTGAGGATAAACTCCCTGTCGTTGGCAACCGGTGCGATGATAGAATGTAGCTGTCTAATTTTGACAGAATAAACATACAATTTAGACAACATAGACAGACAATTTGCACACAGGGAAAAATGTCGACAACTACTGCTGCGCTCAATGTATTTGACAGTATTGTGACTGGTCTTGATGAGAAGTATAAAGTTGCTGGATTATTTGCGATCTGTCAAAGGCATTTGATGTGATCAGCCATAGGTTATTGCTAAATAAGTTGAGTGGCTATGGAATTAGGAATAATGCCAATAAATTACTTGCCTCTTTTTTGTCAGACCGCAAACAAATTGTACAAGTTCACATAAATGGTAATAAATTACGGTCTGATCCAGGTACAGTACCTATGGGTATCCCTCAAGGGTAATCGTTAGAAAATACATTGTTTTTAATTTTTATAAATGACTTGCCATCGTCTATTGTAACTGGGTTGTCTCTTCTTTTTGCTGACGACACCACGGTCATAATTAGTAGCCGCACTTTAGAAGACCTCAGTGCAAAAATACATCAAGTATGTGATCAATTGAAAAGGTGGTTTTCTGTAAACGGACTCCTAATGCAGTGTCTGTGAGTGTAGCACAAATTTGGTTTAAGAGTTTTCAATCCGGAAATTTTGATGTCAAAGATGCACGTCGCTCTGGTCGCCCTGTTACGGATAAAATGGATGATATTTTTGAAAAAGTGAAGCAAGATCGGCATATCAGTAGTATCAGTAGTAGCTGAAGAACTGGGAATTGACCACAAAACAGTTTTGGCGCATTTGAAAAAAAATGTGTACACATAAGAGCTCGATATTTGGGTACCTTACGAGCTCTTTGAAAGAAACCTAATGAACCGTGTACTCATTTGTGATTCTTTATTACTACGTAATGAAACCGAACCATTTTTGAAGAAACTGATAACTGGTGATGAAAAGTGGCTCACGTACGACAAGAACGTGCGAAAAAGGTCATGGTCAAAGGCCGGTCAGGCTTCACAGACTGTAGCGAAACCCGAGTTAACTCGCAACAAGGTGTGTGGTGGGATTGGAAAGACATTATTCATTATGAGCTGTTACCACCAGGCAGGACCATCGATTCAGAACTCTACTGCGAACAACTGATAAGATTAAAGCAAGAAGTTGAGATTAAGCGGCCGGAATTAATCAACAGAAGGGGTGTGGTTTTCCATCATGATAACGCTAGACCTCACACATCTTTAACCACTCAGCAAAAATTAAGAGAGTTTGGCTGGGAGGTGTTAATGCATCCGCCCTATAGTCCTGACCTTGCACCTTCAGATTTCCACCTGTTTTGGTCTCTTCAGAATTCTTTAGGCAGTGTCAGGTTAACATCAAGAGAGGACTGCCAAAACTACTTGACGCAGTTTTTTTATCAGAAGCCCCAAAATTTCTATAGCAATGGGATCATGTCCCTACCTATAAGATGGCAAAAAGTTATCGAACAAAATGGTACCTGCATACTTTACTTAAATGTAAATAAACTCTATTAAAAAATGTTTTGCATTTTCATATAAAATGCGAAGAAACTTTCTCCCCAACCTATTATATTGGTTTTCTTGTAAAATCTTTAAGAATGCGATAGTCATCTTAGTGCAGAGCCCACTGGAACGCTGTGTTTTTCTTTAAACTTTATGGAAAATAAAATTAATTTGCGTGTTCAACTCGGTTTTAAATTATCGTTTCGCTTGCATCCGGCCCTCGCGAATCACGAAGGTAACATACAATGTATGAAAATAATTTACAATACAATCTCCAATACATTCTCCAGTAGATTGAAATCGAATCGAATCCCACACTCACTGTGTGTCGATTAAGTTATTGTGCGGTTACTCCGGGGGTCTGTGAGCGTCAAAAGCATTACTCACTGTAATATTTTCAGTCTGTATTGGTATAAATAAAATGGTTGATATTATCAACTTGTTAAGTTTTAAGTACAATTTAATTAAGGGCAAAGAGTGGGGCATTCTAAATTGGGAGATATATACATTTAGGTTTAGTTTGATATTGTTTGTTTATTATTTTGTACCATTATTAGATAATCTTGTAATACATTTGTTTTTGTAATAATTAAGAATATTTATTAAATCTAAATTATAATTCAATCTATAGAATAACTAACTTCAGCCCGCAGCTACTATCACGCAATATTTTCACGGGAATTATTTACTTTCTTAAACTTTATATAAACACATACTTACCTACTTCATTTTAGGCTATGGTAGGTACGGCGTAAACTTTTGTTTTGAACCTAGTGTTTGCGTGAAGGAGTAATAACATTAATCTTATCAAAGCTTCCCATAGTAGGTACTTAGGACGTTGGGATATATACTTTGATAGGAAATATAGGGTGTTAGACCGTGATCTTAACCATTCCATCCGTAACCGAAAGGCGTCGTTTGCACCAATTTCGATACCTTTTTTAATTTATGTTTTGGTTATAATGTTTCACTCATTAAAAGTGGTCATCGTATGAACCTCGTATCTTGATGAATCGATGAGGTTCACCAACACAAACCTGAACCTCTGGGCTCTTCGCTCACTCCGGATCCCACCGTTGTCATTAGGTAGTGAAACACGCTTTAATTGGATGAACACTGGTTTTTATTTATATGCATACAATGATGGTAGATGTACAATCAACGTAAATATATTACATTTGTAAGGTTTGTCGTAACCACGAAATCCCGGGCCCCTCTCAAAAGATTTATTATCACATTTTCTAAATCAAAATCACAGTCAACCAAAAGCGTAAAAAATTTAAATAAGAATAACAGTATATCAATTGACTAATCCGATCGCAAGCGGATGTGGCATTCAAATCATGTTCCGCGCCAATATTCGCCGCCGCGAGCGAAATGGCGGGAAATCTTCCCGCGTAATCCACTGCGAAGCGCGGGAATCACAATGAACCGCGAAATTGATGGTATTTTAGTGTAATTTTTGAAGTTTCTACCGCCAATGCTTGCATTGTTGTGTTCCGGAGGCATCACAGTGACAACCGACGCCCCTGCGGTTCTGCTAGTTTGTTGCCTGCAACCTAACATGAATCGTTATGGGCGACAGCAGAGCTAAGTACCGCTTACCATCAGGTCTGTATGCTTGCTTGTCACTGCGTAGCACATTTCTAAAGGTACTAATCTAGTTATGAAGACCTTGTTACTAACAATACAATATGGACACAATAGACATTTTTTTAATCATTGCTTGTTCGTTTTTTGTAGTTATTTCGGTGTCAGGTGGGTTTGCATATCTGGAATACCTTCGACCCCATCTACCACTTCGTCAAAGTATGCTCCATCGTAGACTGCCTAAATCTTAACTTCAGCGGCTTTACCAATAATCGGCTCTAGTGCTCTACAAACTAATAATAATTGCTGTCATAATAGCAATAGTTAATGGACGTCATCTGCTTGTATCGGACCGCCGATGTCAGCGCGTGCTTATCCACGGACGGCACGTTGTAAACCGCACGCCCTGCCGTCGGCCGACGACGCCACGCGAACGGGCGACAACCAGTCGCCGAAAATATAATCATGAAAAACTATACTTTTATCACACATATTTGGGTTAGTTACCAACTGTACCTACTGTGCTTGATGTAATGACGATGGCGATCACGACTCGAAAGTAAAAAAAGGAGCCTAAAGCCTCCCGATTATCATCACAACACATCGACCGTGCATCGGCCCATCGGCCCAACGAACGCCAACGAATTTGACATCCGTTAAAACTACGTTTTTCCGATTGCTTCTACCTTTATAGTATTTTAAATGCATAATATTTTAACAGCATCAAGATCCTTATTAAGATCTGAAATCTATGCCAGATTATAAAACCCGTGCTACGGATCTCCATCGTCAGCCGTTAGACAATCGCAGCGGCAGGAAACCGTTGAATATTCGCGCCAAACGCCAAAGTAATAGAGCGAGCGCGCTTCCGGTTCCGCCGGAAGCTGGTCCCGGGATCATTTCCGGCGCGGGGAAGGGGCCGGGGGGGTGGATATCGAGTTTTCGTTTGACTGACTACTTGTTGGAAGAGGATGGAAATATAGGGAATGTCGACGGTAAATAACTAAACATGTCATGCAAAGTACTTGTTGGAAGAAGATAGGGAATGTCGACGGTAAATAACTAAATATGTAATGTAAAGGCACAGTTTTTCCCATATATGTAACTTCTGGTTAGCGTCGGGATGAAGGGCGTTGGTGGCTTAATAGTTAAGGCCGAGTCGTACCCCGAGGTACCGGGTTCCAACTCCAGTGCCGACTTCTAAAATTAATCTTCCTGAGTTATGCATATTAGTTGAACACTAATGGTCAAGGCGGGCCCCGGGCCCTTGCGCGCGAGACCGCAACCGCGACTCTACGGAAAGATGATTATTTTTACAGCCAGCTGTAAAGTGAACGGACCGTTCTAGCAAAGGATGTCCTTTCACTCTGCGACTGATTGTACTATCAGCAATGGTGGAGCCTGCCCAGTTTCAAAATATTGTTGCTTGCAAGTGGCTATCTTAGCTGATCCCGCCCTTTTTTTTGGTGACCAATAAGATACGAAAATATTTTTGTTCTTATGAGTTTTTATGACTTTGGGTCCATCGTTTGCCGATGAAAGAACTTTGACCCAAAACAGCGACAAATAGGTTCAAACTGGAAAAAAAAATACTAGGAGCGAGTCGGACCATTGGTGATACCCTGGTATGCGTAAGCGCCCAGAACACTAACTAGCTAAACAATTGGGTGTTTTAGCTGTTCTCACAACATGCCTTGTTTACCCTTACCATGTTTTGTTACATGTAATGCGCTTAGCCCGTCCCGCGGCGTCCCCCGGGGCGTTTCCGAATTAATAAATGAAATGCATTTAGACGCGGAGCGCCGCGGGGCGCGGTAGTGCTTCTGTTGCTAGGGAGATGGGGTGGAAAGCAAGCTGGTAGTGTAAATTTTTGATAAAAATAAACATTATAATGCGCACGGCAATCCCTTACACTCGTGGGTGTCGGACAAAGCGACTAATGTTTTCGACGCAAAAGATATTAGAGTCTCTATAGACTGGAAAATGGGCAGCAGCGTTTTCCATTGTAATATTTATATAACACTTTAACCCACCTGCCGAGCGCGGAGATTATGGCAATAGCCTCCCCTTTCGTGGGAGAGGCAATGGACTGATATGGACTGTGACGACGAATGCGCATGGCTAAGAAATGGAGCACGTTGCCTGCGACTGTGTTTCCTGGACGCCTAAAACGGACATACTCTATCTTCGGCCGCATCGTTACGCCTGGTATTTGACCACTATCTCACATGGTGGTACGCACCACCATATGTGTAGTAAGGCACATTTTCGAATTTAAGAAGCAACGTGGAAAGAATTATCGTTAATATTTGGTGCTAAGCTGCTTCGATGAATTATTGGCATTCGATGTTGCGTAGCGGATGCTCTTGGGCTGAGGCCTTTTATTTGGATTTAGAAGGCATTGGCAACTGGGCCATCAGCCATAGGCCGGGCTACACCGGGCTAAAGACATCCTTGCCGGCTCGACGATGTCGTGGCGCATAGCCGTTTTTGTGATAATACTGACATTCACAAGTGTTTTATGTAAAACCTCAATTGAATAAAATTATTTGACTTTGACTTTGATTTGCTGATACCAATAGGTATTTCAAAATCAGATAATAACCACTTATTCCAAACGAACCATGTAAGTAACAAAGTGCATGACGAATTACTTTACAAACTAAACAAAAATCCTAAGAAATATCAAAATATAGAAATACATAGAGGATATTTTTTTTTTGTCAGTTAACAATCTACAGTACCTACAACAAACTTATCTGGCACGGTGGCCAAAACCGGAACTAAGTTTCGCCATATCAAAATGACATTTTGTTGTTAAGTTATCTGATTTAAATGATAGAAATTTCCGTATGATCGAGTCGGATCGGTCGATCGTAGTTTCATAGTTGCAGTTTTTTACCATGGGGCTTTGTTAGCTGGTTGCGCGTTTGTCGGTTTTCTACAGGTTGCACTTCGGAGAGTGTGCGAAGCAGTTGCACGACTTCATTCCGCCGGCCCCTTTCCGCCATCGGGAGACGCGATCCGGGCGAGCGCGAATCCTTATGTCGTGGATCTTCCAGCTATCCGCACGAGCCGCTTTGGCTCGACTTTTATAATGCGTACGGCTAAGGAGTGGAATGCGTTGCCTGCGAGTGTGTTCCCTGATCAATATAATCTGGATGCCTTCAAGGCTAGAGCGAAGGCTGTTCCAAGACAGACATGCTCCATCATCGACCGCATCGTCACTTACCACCAGGTGAGGTGGCGGTCAAATGCCTGTCTAGTAAAGTAATAAAAAAAAACTGAACCCATGAAATCGATGATACGGAATCGCAAAAGAAATGTCAACCATTGAATCAAAGAATTGTTGGCGTTACGTGATTTGCCTATAGGTCATATAGGTTGACTTTTTCATTACCAACACCCGACAAAAATTGTATTGATATTGTGAAATTATGCCCAAGTACCTACGACTTTTAAAGAACTGTTTCCAACTAAGTACAAAGTATTAACTAAAATAATATTTTTTGCCATACCTACATAGGTTTCATGATATAAGTACAATAAAACTGTAAGACCTGTATAGTCTCATGAATGCAATAAATACATTGACTATTGACAATCCAAATCGCTCCTCCCATTAACAGAAACATTTAATCTATTACTAATCTAAACTCAGCCATAAACATCAACAAATCGCCTTCCAAAAGGGCCTCGGGTCCTCAGGGAGGCCACGGATGCCTACAGGTCACTATTATTCTCCCAGAGGGACCGAGTGCCCTCTTTTGCAACATTAACGGCAGCTAATGCACTCCGAGAGAGGTTCCACTCTCCGAGCCGGTACGAAGAGATTTGAGAAGGTTTGAGACGATAGAGTAGTTATATGAATGAATAAATAAATTACTTCGCCGATGATAGAGATGGTATAGAGATGTAGAGCTATATTGTAGAGTATGTACAGCCTAGGAAATGAATAATGTGTACGAAAACGGTTTAGATCGAATGGCGACTAGGGGTGGTACCGCCTATCTCTAATAGAACGCCGCCATCTTGATTCCACCCTGTGGAATGACGTCACAACATCTAATTCGAATAGGCTCTACTCCAATAGCATACTCCAATAACCTACGCAGTAAAATAGCCTGAAATGTACGATTTCGATCGACATCAGGTGGCCAGCTTGCCTGTTTGTCTGCCGTATAACATATAAAAAAAGACATGAAGTTGGTTAAACTCTAACTATGAAGTTCATCATATCAGCCAGAAGACGCCCACTGCTGGGCATAGGCCTCCCCCAGAGATCTCCACAAAGACTAACTATGAAGTTACCACCACCATAAGCAAATGTTATGTGTTCTACTAGTTTTTTAGTTTTCATTTCATCACGTCATTTTACAAATAAATATAACATTGCAGAATGCGTTGGATGCTCGTAACATAACAAAATACGAAATATGAAAATATTATATTAGAAAGTATCCGCATCGATATCGGTCAGCTACGATGCTACAGACAGACACACAGATACATAAATCAAACTCATAACACTCCTCTTCTTTCGTTCGGAGGCCTAAAACTCGGTGCCGGACCAACCGTGTGTCCCAGTCCACCCCAACGTAAGGGTTGCATCGTAATAGATACAGCAAACAATGTGTTTGCCAGCCCTACAGCTTTGGCTGTTTGCATTAGTGAGTCATTTTGACGGACGCCCGGGGCTATTATTGTACGTTAGCTTTAGAGGAATTTTGGTAATTAAGTGATTATCGTTGATGTAGGTAGGTATACTTTGAAAATCTTGCAAAATGAATCTATGCTTGGACAATTCACACAGCGCCATCTAAGCAAAGCTTGCGTTATGGGTGTCAGAGAACTGATAAACTACTTATATATTTTTAAATACATGCTTATAAATACATTTAAAACTCAGAGCAGAAATTAAAATTTATCATTTCAATTTCTGCCAGGCCGGAATCGAACCTCTGCGTGGGAGACCGGCATGTTAACCAACTGAACCACTCAGTATTTATGGCTGTTAATTATTATAATTATGGGAAACAAATGTCTTGTGTCGCCACCGCCAGGCACAGGAAAAAGAGGCCAGCCCAAAAGCCCTCAAAAGAACATCGGTGGCTTAGTTCGGGTCCGACTCGTAAGCCACCGGGTTCGAATCCCAGTGCCGCCATTACTTTTTAATTGTTTGTTGAACACTAACCGATGCTCTTACGGTGAGGGAAAACATGGTACCGCAAGACGTCTACGAAAGTCAGTGTCAAATCGATCAGCATTGCTATGATAACTTTAGGGGAACTTCTTCTTCTTATCGAGTCGATGTACTAAGCTCTGACTTATACTTTATTCGCCCAGTATTCGGCGACGCATACAGCGTTTGGACTGGCCCCTGAAAATACCACTTTAGTGTTTCATGTTATGATTCACATTAATTAGTCACAATCTCATCTGCAACATCGCTGTTGTTTGCATTGAGATGACAATTTAAAAATAGCGTCACTTTATACCAGTTTTGGCCTCTGAATCAGATAAGTTTACATATATATTCACTCACACCCGTCATTAGGTACATACATTGAACACAAAGTCCCACGCCGCATCTGTCTGTCTGTTCGCAATAAACTTAAAAACTACTGAACGGATTTTCATGCGGTTTTCACCAATAGACAGAGCGATTCATGAGCAAGGTTATTATCTGTGCGAAGGCGGGGCGGGTCGCTAGTAAAAGGTAAGATCAAATAAGTTTGTGGCACTCTAATTTGATTTTTAATTAGTTTGTAGACCCCCAGGTGACTTCAGTGCGTATGAAGTCGAGTGACGGCTACAGAAAGTGTGAAGTCAACAGTGAGTTAAGTCTATACATAATTTTTCGACACATCCAGCGCTGCGGCAGAAGTTCGTAACACAGCAAAGACAGACCGCAGTCACAATAGACTTTTCTCTTTTGTGTCCATATGTAGCTGTAAAGCGAAACTGCCAAGAGGACGTGACCCCAGTTTTTTACAAAGGAGGTTACGAAAAGTCGAGTTTGGGTCAATGAAAAAACTTTTTCTTTTGTGCCAAGCTGTGCACGGGCAGACCAACGTTATATGAGTCTCCAAATGTCTCCTATCTCTACAAAGTGCAAGGGGGAGGCTCTGGCTGTCAGTCTTGACATAGCCAAGGCATTTGATCGGGTCTGGCACAGGGCACTTCTATCAAAACTCCCGAAGCACGGTATCCCCGAGGGGCTCTGCAATTGGGTATCCAGCTTCCTGTCTGGACGGAGCATCCAAGTCGTTGTCGATGGATGCTGCTCCGATACCAAGACTATAAATGCTGGAGTACCCCAAGGTTCAGTACTATCTCCCACGCTGTTTCTTCTGCATATCAATGATATGCTGAATATCCCCAGTATTCATTGTTATGCGGATGACAGTACGGGAGATGTTAGTTATACTGGCCGAGCGAATGTCCCTCGTTCCGAGGTGTCGGAGAGCCGAATTAGACTTGTGTCGAATATCGAACATTCCTTGGAGCAAGTTGCTCAGTGGGGCAGACTAAACCTAGTCCAATTCAACCCCTTGAAGACACAGGTCTGCGCATTTTCCGCCAAAAAAGATCCCTTTGACATAGTGCCGCAGTTTCAAGGAACACCCCTTTCCATCTCAAAAAGTATTGGGATCCTCGGTGTCGACATATCGGAAAGCGTGCGATTCCGGAGTCACCTGAAAGGCAAGGCCAAACTAGCTTCGAAAAAGCTTGGAGTGCTTAACCGGTCCAAGCGATACTTCACCCCGGGGCAGCGCCTGCTGCTGTACAAGGCACAAGTGCGGCCACATATGGAGTATTGTTCCCATCTTTGGGCCGGCGAAACTGCCGACCTGCTTAATCCTCTAGACTCCGTACAGAGACGCGCTGTACGAATTGTCGATGATCCCATACTAACACACAAGTTGGAACCACTGGCAATGGGGAGTGTTCCGAGGAACTTTTCGATCTGGTGCCCACAGCACAATTCCGCCATCGCACCACCCGCCGTGGGCTGGGTACTCATCCTCACTACGTAGACCCTCTGTTGGTCACGACGCGAAGGTTCGAAAGAACGTTTCTCGCTCGTACGATTCGGATGTGGAATGAGCTCCCAGCCACAGTGTTTCCTTTGGACTATGACATGGGATCGTTCAAGAGGTATATTAGAGGTCTCTTCAGAGGCGGGCAACGCATCAGTGACTCCCCTGGTGTTGCTGATGTCCATAGGCGGCGGTGACCACTTTCCATCAGGTGGCCCGCTTGCCTGTTTGTCTGCCGTATAACATAAAAAAAAAAAAAAGTGGAATGTTTCTTCTACTCGATGACGTAGGATAACCTACGGCACCCTATATGTATTGTGTCCCAGTGTGTTAGAGGAAAGAGGATCAGCTGAGAGGCAATGGGCGTGGCCGGAGGGGCGGGGCCTGCACCGGAAGCGGAAGCCCGACGCGTTCCATCCACAGCCAAATTAATTTGAATTTTCAAATATAGAAAATAGAATAGTGGATTAACAGAAGGTAGGCGTAGTTGGTTTCATGGAAAATCCGTTTGTTTCCAAAAGTTGCAGGTCAAAGTGTTAACAACGACTTTAAATAAAACTATTGACGATTCGCAGTTTACGTGGATACGTCTGTTTGGGTTAGCGAAAAATATCACAAAATAGATGGAGGCTTATTTATGCTGTGGTTATTATTATAGGCACGGAGGCGTTCTTTAATCGGTACATCGTTTTGAATAGTCCCTACCTACCAAGCATTAAATAAACGGCTAGCTTTTTGTGCAATTTTTTAAATGAAAATTTGTCAATTTCATGAAATTTGAAAGTAATGTTGAAGAAACGATATACAGAGCTCCGAGTGTACAGAGCTCTCCATACATTGTTACTAACATAGAAATCAATGAAAGTGTTACTACACTAACCTCACCCCATAACCTTAAACAATAATAACATTTAGCAGACGAGCACTGTGAGAACGCATTAATACTTTTTAGACAAAGTATTGTTTGCGAATTTAATAAGCGTAAAAAATGGACAAGAAATCAAAATTTTACTAAAAATGGGAAGCATTTTTAGTCAATTAAATCCATTGCTGATCCAATATTGGCTTTGGGAGCAGCCTACCCTCCTCGACGCAGCGATGGAACGTCGCCCGAGGCGGGTGATCGCCGATTATGAACATAATGCAAACAATAAGTTAAAAAGTATTTCATGCTTGTCTAAATAAACGCTGGAAGCGACAAAAACCTGTATTAGCCAGCTATAGCTGGTTCTTCGTGGTGGCTTCGACAAGTACCAACCTAGTTTTGAGCACCCAACGAAAAAAGACGGGGTGTTATGAGTTCCACGAGTGCTTATGTGTATCTGTGGCCAAGACCGAGTGAAGTATAGTAAATAAATAAATATTCGTGGACAAATTCACACAGCGCCATCTAGCTCCAAAATAAGCAAAGCTTGTAATTTGGGTGCTAGATAACTGATATACTACTTAAATACCTTTTAATTACATACTTATTATACATAGCACACCCAGACCCGTAACAGAAATTAAAATTCATCATTTCAATTTCTGCCCGGCCGAGAATCGATCCCGGGACCTCTTGCGTGGCAGACCATTGAACCACTCAGGTCGTCAATAGTGTCCGACAGTAGGTCAATGTCTGGCCAAAGCCAAAACCGATTAAACGCCTATCGCCACAACCTTCGGCTGAAGACCAAGGCTTAAAAGCTCTGAGAAATTTTGTGCAAGATTGGCTACAAGAAAATTAATAATATAAATTATTTTAAAACTCTAATACTGATGACCTATACTGACTGTAAAGAAAAAGGTAATTGAAAACATTTCAGAGATATTTAAAAAAGTACCTTGCAATTTATTTGTCAAAAATAATATAGGCTAGGTACCTTCGGAGAAACGGCGAAAGAGAAATTGGTCACCACCGCCGGCCCGGAACTCCCCGGGAAGTGTAACGCTTTAGTAAGCCTATCAAACTTGTTCTATCAGTCTGAAACCAACACCATCGACTCACAAAGCGGGTAACAATTTGCCCTCCCTGTGCCGACATTTGTTGTAGGGGTTGCTATACTCCAATATTTAATATTCAGCTTCGGTCCCGCGCTACAATAGCCTGATTATCGAACCAGAGCCAGGGTGCGAAAGAATATCGCAGTGTTTACTTTTAATATCGAGAGCGGGATCGGGAAGAGTTTATTAGAGGCTGATTTATTCAATTCTTTACGCGCGGTGGTTTGTAAAAGAAAAAATGCTGGATTATTCGGTTTAAGGGAACGTTCTTTCCGCCATTTTCTTTCCGTTCACAATTTTACCAAATCTTACGATAGTGGTTTAGTACCTGAAATATTTGTCAAGTGTTGTAGATGTGGACAGTCGGCAGCTTACTAAGCAGCATAAAATTATGTATCACTGGCCACCAAAAAGATTGGAAAATTAGCTACCTTCATAGACTGGCTCTGCTCTGTGCTGGCCACTTGTATAAAACATATGCCAACCGATGTTTACGACCCCATCGAGGCATTCATCATCACAACCCATAACTGTCCATTGCTCTACTATTAGTATACTAGATTATTAACTACTCATGAGAGGGGATGTGATGAAAATGTAGCCATAATATGAATCTGATGAATAAATAAATGATAACGATAATTATAATTATTGCCATAATCTCCACACTTGGCAAGCCGGTTGAGATCGCAGTGTCATAAATATAGAAATGGAAAACGCAGCCCATTTTCCAGACTACGGAGAGTCTTGATCTTTTACCTCGAAAACATTAGTCGCCTTGTACGACATCCACGAATGTAATGGGTTGGTGCTATTCTACTCTGCCGGACACCACACGGCCCGGCATTTATTACGATTGTAAACAATGAACTAATTAGCTAAGTGACCAGTGGCCTTAGCACAAGTGTGTCCGCGACAAAGCTCGCGCCGCGAGAGAGCGTTTGTCTCTTTCTCTCAATACTAAGACGAAAGAGATAGCAATACCTATGTCGCGCTTTTTCTCGCCTATCGCGCGCGAGAGCAACTTGTGCTAGGCCTTCAGTCGTCGGGCAGGCCCGCCCCGGGGTCTATTGTCTTCATACGAACGTAGCTTGATCAATATTAGGCTATCAAAGTCAATGAAATTATCAGACGTGATGCTGAAACCAATATCTATGTAGCCAATAGCTTGTAGTTTGTGAGATTTTCGTTAAAATATATCGTTTCAACATTACACGGGATTGAATATTTCCATACAAATTTTAAGTTCGGCGATGTGGTGTGGCGAGTGTGGAGTAGAATAGCACCAACCCCTTACACTCGTGGGTGTCGTACAAGGCGACTAATGTTTTCGAGGCAAAAGATCAAGAGTCTCCGTAGTCTGGAAAATGGGCAGCAGCATTTTCCATTGTCATATTTAAACAATGCGATCTCCAACCCGCCTGCCAAGCGTGGAGATTATGGCAATAACCTCCCCTTTCGTGAGAGAGGCCCTAAGTCCTGCAGTGGACTGTTACGGGATGTGATGATGAAACGATTTATCTATCTATCCTTCTAACACTATATACAACCAGTCTGTCAAAAAAAAAGAAAAAAAATAGGAAAAAAGGAAAATAAAAAATCTGTCTATTAATGAGCAAAAAGAACAGCTAAATCTAACCCTTCAAAGATCAGATTGACCACCGTTGACTCGTGAAATGAGTGGTTGAATAAAACATGATCGCTGGGGTCGGGGTCAGGGCATTAGGGGTTAAATAGCTGAAGGGTTAACAATCGCTTACCGAGTATTAGCGAGTACTAGTTAATTGAATGGAGTGAGTGGATGCTCATTTGTTGGGAGATGCCCGAGTAGATTTTGTGCTTTTGTATCCATGTTTTGTTTTCCATGGAGGATTAATCTCGTGGGCATCTATTTATTTATCGTACGGCTTTTTAGCTGATGATGAGAAAAGAGTGATGTTTTGAGTTTGACGCGTGTGTCTGTGTATCTGTGGTCTCCGTATCTGTGTATCTGTCTGTGGCATCGTAGCCCCCGAACGGATAGACGGATTTGGATGCGGTTTTCTCTTTTTAGTAAAGTCGGTTACCACATGCCCCGACAGGAAAATGTTGATAACACCCCTTCAAGTTTTACACAAACGTTTTCTAAACTACTAAACCGATTTTAATGTACCAAAACTAAGAATCATCTCTACTAAACTGGCTTACGAACTGGCAAATCGATCCATCCGTTCAGTAGCTACGATACCACAGACTTACACACCGCCACCGAGCCACAGAATCACGAAAAACTATATTAATAACACTCATCTTTCGTCGGGGCTTAAAAATACTCACGTTTTAACACCCTCGTCAATTTTTAGGTTTACTGGGTTTCAAAGAAGCAACAACGACACCCTATTCGCGGTACGTTTCCACAAGAAATTAACACGCCCTCATCGCTACCGCGGCCCACGGGCGTGAAACTCAATCAAGTAAAAACGTCGAACTTGTCCCTCTGTATGTCTATTCAGTGTCAAACAAAAGGCGCCCCCTGTCGTCGGCCGCCGGACGCGGCGCGGACCAAGCAGCGCTTGTGGTGGTTAGACAACTCATTTAATAAGTTTAAAGCCCTACCGTATGACAAAATCTGATTGTCCAAGATTGCCAATTGAATCGCCAAACAAACGTAGGCAAACGGTAAGGGCCACCTGTTGGGAAGTGGTCACCGATGCCTGTAGACATTAGCAACACCAAGAGTATCGCCAATGCGTTGCTCATCTCTATAACACGTTGCTCTGGCAGCAAAAAGGCAAATATCCCTCCACTGCCAAAGCCACGGCCCAAATCCCCACCCCATAGAGCACTGGAGACCTTATTCATCGGCAGAAACACGATACTATTTAAAAGAGTATTGTTTATTTGATTTTCCGTCCACACGAGACAATTTTATTTGATTATCCAGTCAGTACACCATTCACACCACACAATCTGGGCGCTTATTTAGCTAAATCGCCGAGTTCCCGAATCGATCGCGGATAGACAATTTTGGCCTTCGGAGCCCGATTGCGAGTGACGTACTCACACTTCTACCTTTTAATTACTCACACACACACAAATGAGTAAACCATACCCTTATACATACATGGCTTTGACATGGCAAACTCGTGATCGAAACTTTACGGTGATACTATTGACTCGCCTTACGGACACGAGTGCTCGAGATACATTCGGGAAAACGGCTGAAATAAGAAAATAAGCCCCAGGCTTGTCAATCAAATTGCCAATTGATTTGGCTACAATCTGATTGCCCATCTAGTCAGATTGTACATAAAATTGTGTCTGTCTAAAAAAATACCACATTAACACTCACATTAATTTGACACAAACTTATCTACATCGTCGCTGCTGTTGACATTGACATGACAATTCAAAATGGCGTTATTTAGTTATAGTTATAGTTTAGTTTAGTTATAGTTTTGGCCACGGGATCAGATAAGTTTGTGGCACTCTAATTTGAATCATAATATGAAACGCTAACGTGGCCTTTTTAGACCATTATAATAGATATCGCGAACGCGACGCGAATGTGACGTTGCAGCAACGGAACCTATGCTTTCTAGTTGTCTAATAAAGAACACTAAAAAGAAATCCTTCGGGCTATGTCGGCTTAGTTTGCGGATATCCTCATTTCCGATTCGATCACGCAATAACAGTGAGCTTTATTATTAGGCCCTATGTAAAAATTTCTATGAAAAAATCGTATTCCACAAACAAAGCGACGTCTACAGACGCCTCGCTCCGAACCACCACACACCCGTCAGAGGCTCCGCGGAACTAACACTCATTAGCTAATTGTCCTCCCCGGACAGCGGGACACCGCGGCACAACGCGGAACTACGCGGGACACCGACGGACGTGTCCAGTTCAATAGAAGGACAATGTCAGGGACACAGCTGTTTGTGGCTGTGGCGTGGATGTGTGGTGTGGCGCCCTACATGCATCAAAAACAGCATCCATTCACATGCTGTTTTTAATGCATGTAGGGGCTGAGATTTCGGGGAAACACCTATTCGCAAAATCTGAATGGAAGAAAACCTGGAACCTGGTTGGAAAATGGAACAGTCGAGTTGACTGAATGTTTAGCATGTTAACATTATATCTGAAACTGGCCGTGTAGCTCTTTTCCGACGAGAGGTATGTCATTAATTATGTTTCTTGTGATAATACGAATAAATGAAGAAGGCATGTAGATAAACTGCGAAACAATAGTTTCCTCGACATCGAAATGGAGACTGATTTAGTTCTTCAACGTTCCGTCCCATACATCTTACTTAGCTTTATCATGACTTCATCCAAAATTCAGTTACAACGTTCTGGACCCGATCCCGTCGGAACCACATTGATTTTCGGTAAAAACTATGTAGCATTGAATAAGTGAAAGAGTTTTTGAGGTTATCTATTACAAACAAACAATTTAATTAATATTTTCTCTCTAAAATATTAGTATAGGTAGTAGTAGGTAGTAGGTCACGACTTTGTCTCGCAGGGGTAGGCAGATACCACATACTTCCATTTGCTACGGTCCTAAGGCACCTTTCATATTCGCCAACCTCAAATATTGAGTTTTAGGATTGATTACACTTATTGAGATATGAGTTCTGGGTTATAAGATACAACACTGCAACATTTCGTCAAATTAAGTAGCGATATCAAATATTCCAACGATTCAGACATCCATCTAAAAAATTCATAAATCCAAACATACAAACATTTGTACATATTTATAATATACTTAAGTAGAATTAAATTGGAGATCAATGAATCCGAATATGTCGTATGGTGTGACGTCTTATTTAGCACATTAATATCATTATTTAACATATTATTAACACATTAAAAATAGCTCAAAATCATCTTTAAACGTTATCATAATTCTATGTCGTTAGCAATTCGTGTCGTCCATTGTTGGTCATCAATGTCCTCGAAGTGGAGTTCACCACCGGTCATTTTGGCGTTAATGTCCAGGATTTGGCGGGACAAGTATTAACAATGGAGCGACTGCCATCGGACCTCCGTGACCCTGTTATCAGGGGAGGAGAACCTGACCAGATTGGATCATGGTTACCTACACAATCGGTCGCTTCAATGTGTAGGTTTTATAACGATAATTTCCCTCACCGTAAGAACATCGGTTAGTATTCAACATTAGTTGAAAAGTACCTCAAAAAAGTCATTGGTACGCTGCATTGTGGTTCGAACCCGGTACCTCTCGCTTACGAGGCTTAAATCTTAACAATTAGGCTACCGATACTCTCAATTTACTCAAATATTTCCCAAAATAGTGTACCGACTTAATTCAAATAAAGTTTAAAACCTTCTTGACTAAACTGGCTTTCGAATAGAGAATACCGCATCCAAATCGGTCCATTCATTCGCGCGCTGCGATACCACAGACACATACACAAACCCCCAAAGCCGCAGATCCACAGATACCACGTCAAACTCATAACAGCCATATGTTTTCGTCGTGTCTTTAAAACAACGAACCAACTATTCGCCACATTATAACCCAACGCTCAGCTAAACAAACAGCCGACACCTCGCTCACCTATCAATGGCGGGGTCAATAAGCATTTAACGTAATGAGCTGTGTCATCGGCTCCTGCTAAACAAATATTGAATGCCGGCGTCACTGAGGGTTCCTCCCCTGACAATCGCGCGATGGGAAAGGAATGGACAATAGAAGCAGCACCCTGGCAATTGATGATTTTATTTGTTTCATTATTCTTAGAAAAATCAACAGCTGTTGTAACATGGATTAGAAATAAACTTAAGTATCAGAAAGTATTTGTATGTTATTCGGCAAACAAACAGGCAAGCGAGCCACCTGATGGCGTGGTCACCGCTGCCTTAGGGCAGCAGGTACACCCCGGCGTACACTCTACCCTACCATATTTTTTAAACTAAAATTACAAAATTTTTAATTACGTGTAGACAGTTACTCCACCAAAACCGTTCGAGTACCTGGAACTGATAAAATGGCATTTTCTCTACCCGTGTATTTAAGTGGCTTTAAGGCAGTCAAGCAGGCAAGCGGGCTGATGGAATGTGGTCACCACTGCCTATAGACATGCTTACAGACCAGGGTATCATCAATGCGTTGCTCATCTCCAACATCCCCGTATGCGCTGCTCTGGCAGCGACAAGGCAAATATCCCTCTACGATATTTATAAAGCAACCACAACAGCCACTGTCAGTAGACCATAGATCAATAGGCCATTAAGCAATATAGTTTTAGGTGTATAGACAACAACAAAACCACAACCGATAATAACCTAACTGACAGAAAAATGTCGGGAATCTCAGACCAAGTGTACCCCCAGTTGCTACGTCGCTGTGAGGACTAAGATGAAATGCCTCATGCCTGTAATTGCGCTGGCTACCTTATCCTTCAAATCGGAACACACAATGCAAGCATCGTTGCTTACAGCAGTGCTTGACAGCAGAAATAGTTGAGGCGGTGGTACTCACCCAGGCGGACTCCTCAGGCTTGACAGAGTCCTACCACCTGTCAAACGTAGAATTGGCACCTGATTTTAGGCTAAAAACTTATGTAATGCCCCTTTTGCGTGCAATAGTGAAGTGTCATTCCATAAATTTAAAAGTTCAAAATTCAAGTGTCTGTCAAATACAAACATTCCAGGTTTATCCGAAGACGTCATTCACACACGCAAAATAACTTTACTTAAGCTATTTACCTATAGTCTTGTGTGGGTTGCATTTTACTGCAATCTCAAACTCGCTTGATATGCGTGGAAATTATACAATCCTTAGGTATGTCACATACCTAAGGATTCAATTCCAGCAGTAAAATTCGGTTTTGGAGGTGAAATACCTCCAATTTCTTCCTAGTAACCTTTAGAAATTAAGAGACCTGAACTAAAACTGAAATCGTGAGACAATCATAGACAGATCAAACTGTATCAGCTTAAATATCTACACTAATATTATAAAGAGGAAAGATTTGTACCTATTTTTGTATGTTTGTATGTTTGTATTGAATAGGCTTCGAAACTACTGGACCGATTTCAAAAATTCTTTCACCGTTGGGAAGCTACACTATCCGCGGGTGACATAGGCTATATTATATTTTCTAAAAAATTACGGATCATTAATAAAACTCCAATAATGTAACCCAAGGTGTAAAAAAATACCCAAAAAATTCCTTACATCGCGTGCGCTGCTAAAACTATTGATGATAGAACAAAGTAATGTACTACGACTTTGCAGAACACATCATTATCTACAAAAAGTGTCGCGACAGTATATGTCTAACTAATATAGTTATGTCACAATAAGTGTTCTTTTATTTTCAAAATTTAATTGAAATGCCGCCGCTAAAAAACGCTCTTTATTTGTACCTTGGTATTAATCCTTATCAAAATAAATTACTTCATATTCACGACTGTTTCAATACCTTTATATAACTTTTTGAATTATTCAATTCAGACATTCCATTCGAAAGATATCACGAGTTTAAAAATGTGAATATTAGAAAAAAGTCGCGTGTTCGCCGCTCAGTCCGCTCGGCTATCTAGGCAGCACGGGGTACGTACGGGAGGGGAGTCAATGTCAAGAAATACGGCCGTCAGGAGCCGGGCCTTCCCTCTAAAATGGTTGAGGAGACGGTTGGAACTTTTGTGATCGTAATATGGTGTCCTGTTTGTAACGGGACACTACTCAGTACATACTTAAGTATAATATAATTACTTCATATTATAAAACGAAGTCCCACGCCGTGTCTTACTGTCATTCTGTACGCGATAAACTCAAAAACTACTGAACGGATTTTCATGCGGTATTCACACACAGACTACATAGTGCGGTTTTAGACAACGTAATTCATGACGAAGGTTCAGGTGTATAATTTGTTAAGGTTTACTACCCGTGCGAAGCCGGGGCGGGCCGCTAGTAGGTTATAAACATATATAACCGCGCAGCTAAAGACTTATGCATAAAATTTCACAACTACTCAATAATTATTTGTACCAATAATACGCAGTCAACACCTGTTTCCACATTTACTTTAAATTGAGAGTTGGATGGCAAGTTTGCGGTGGAAAATCCCAATGTCATTACAAGGCCTAACTACACCGGCGGGTCTAGGTCGAGAGCCGGTCTAGCGGCGGCTATGGACCGATTTCTTTGCACACACTTATCTGACCAGGTGACGGCGTCGCTGTTGTTGACAATGACAACTTTATGGAGTGACATGACATTTTATAACCTGACAGAAAAATGTTGGAAACCCCGATCAAGTGTACTTATGTACAGTCGAGTTCATTAATATGTGAGCATCACCAAGGCTTCAAATATAAATGTACATGGAAGGATACTTATATATATGAGCAGATTCATCAATCAAACTTATGTACATCTCCTTAGATATATAAGTACCCTTTCATGTACATTTATATTTGGAGCCTTGGCAATGCTCACATATTAATGAACTCGACTGTACTCAAATAGCAATTTTGTATAATACTGAACCGATTTTAAAGAAACATCTTGATTAACCTGGCTTTCGAACTAAGAAAACCGCATTGATATCAGTCCATTCGGAGCTACGATGCCACAGACAGATACACATATATACAGATACACACAAACATTTAAAACACCCATTTTTTCTTCAATGGTTAAAAATGGCGACATTTAGTTTCAGTTTTGGCCGCCGGCTCATATTTGTTTGTGACACTGTACGCGAAGACAAAGTGGCAACATGGTGGGCCAGACCCATCTGCCGTAAGCGCCACTTACAGGATTCAATTAACGAATAAATGCTCATTTAGATATTATATTTTATTTAGTTCAAGTCAAGACGACCTGAGTGGTTCAGTGGTCAACACGCACGTCCCGGGTTCGATTCCCGGCCGGGCAGAAATTGAAATGATGAATTTTAATTTCTGTTACGGGTCTGGGTGTTCTATGTATAATAAGTATGTATTTAAAAGTATTTAAGTAGTTTATCAGTTATCTAGCACCCATAGCACAAGCTTTGCTTAGTTTGGGGCTAGATGGCGCTGTGTGAATCTGTCCACGAAATTTATAATTTATAATAATAATTATTATTATAAATACATCTAAATATGGATTGAAATACCTACTCCACAGTAATGGTGACGGCGCTTTTGACGTTTACACGAATGTGGCAACGAGAACCAGATAGATGTTGTAATGCAACGGTCAGGCAATTACGTATTGTACACAGACTTGAAATACTAGATGGTTTTGTACAAGTTATGGTGGTATTTCACCTGGTTTTTCCCATGACATCTACTTAGTTCATATCATCAACATCACAGCCCATAACAGTCTCCCATGAGAATAATAATAAGAATAGAATAATAATAATTTATTGCCTTATACAAAATATCGTACCACTACTAGAAGGGTAGCTATTGCCATAATCTCCACGCTTGGCAGGCGGGTTGGAGATAGCAGTGTACTAAATATAGAAACAGAAATCGGTTTCCATTTCCCAGGGAGACTTCTTTTGCCTCGAAAACGTTAGTCGCTTTGTACGACACCCACGAGTGTAAGGGGTTGGTGCTATTCTACTCTGCTGGACACCACACGGCTACGATTCACATACACGTGGTTTTTTAACCCCCGACGAAAATGAGGGGTGTTATAAGTTTGACATGTGGATCTGCGTATTGGTGTGTCAGTCTGTGGCATACGTAGCTCCCGAACGGATGGACCGATTTCTTTGCGGTTTTGTTGCTTAATAAACCAGTTCGAGTAATGGAGTTGCATTAATGTTACCATTAGTCTATTTTATGTTCTGTTCTCTTTTTTTTGTTGCACCGCCTTGTAATTTTTGTTAATTGCTCTCTGGTTGACTGGTAGAAACAGCTACGCAGCGTTAAGTCCGCCAATATACTATAATGTGAATGAAGTTTTAAATAAATAAATAATGGTCGCATTGGATTTGTTTGTGAGCTAGCCGCTAGGAATAGTTTCAAGCTATATTAATCTCTAATTCTCACAAAACATGGCTTAAAGTCCCCTGCGTCATAGGTCTACCGCACATCGAGATGCTTCTTAGCTGGGATTTATTATGATCGATTTAATAGTTTATGAAATATTTGAGTATTATTTTTACTTGGTCATGGGTTTTCCGATATTTTCATGTCGGATATCTTTATCGAGCTACCTAGTTAGGTACATATACTTCTTCTTCCTATCGAGTCGATGGGGCCTGGCCCCTGACGAGGGCGATTAAGCCGAGTCAATCGCCAATGTACAGTCAGTGAGCATCCGATCCTGGGGTGGGCACGGCCCACCCGGCCCCCCTCTTCCTACGCCTATAGACTTAACTCTTCCTTACACTTTGTTCGCCCAGTATTCTGTGACGCATACAGCATTTGGACTGGCCTCGAGCAAGTCCTCCATTGTGCAAGTCCTAGGACACGCCGAGAATGGGACGAGGTGGTCCATGGTTTGCGGAGATACGCCACAGTCACAGTAGGGACATATACTAAACAGTGATTTTTAGAGGCGAAGAACATTTAATAAAATTTAGCGTATATAGTGAACTAACTGTTTGGAAAGATAATTTTATGCCATTTGCGTTTGAATATAATTTCTGCTGATTTCCTTTCTAATATCCTATTTTCTTACAATTGCGGCCGTATTTCGCTAATAACTTACCGAATGTTGTGTTCGATGGTCTGTGTTTTATCGGTGTAGAAAAGTGACTTAACGTATCTCCAAAGAAAATTTATTTATTTTGTTATTTAACCATTTATTGTAAACAAGATCGTTACAAAAAGTACATTACATGATATATTAGACACAACAGGCCAACTTATTTCTATAAAGAAATTTCTTCCAGCAGAGAGATCGTGATAATTAAATGCAGTAAAGACGTGCACAGTAGCAAATAAAATAATGATGCTTAACTAATACAATACATAAATAAATACATACCTATATACCTACATTGAAAACAAATACATATACATACATACATACAAATACATATACACATACTTACATATATTAGACAGATAGAGAAAGGTAGGTGCTCTTTTACACGTTTCTTGAAGATGAAAATAGAAGTGCTATCCCGTATTTCATGCGGAAGAGAGTTCCACAATCTTGCCGCATGGCGAAAATAATATAATGGAGTTAAAATTGGGTGCCGAGATCACACAATCTCGGTAGCCAACGTAAAATTATTCGTTTATTTTCATTTCTTTCCCCACGCAAAATTATACTATGCTTACAACTAGTATTGTAGTAGTATATTGTAGGACTATATTGTAGTTTATTTTCATTTTTATACTATACAAGACAGGCATTTGACCGCCATCTCACCATCTCACGTCTTGGAACAGCCTATTCACTCTAGCCGGCGAGGCTCTGCACGGCGATTTTTTGTTTGGTTGAATTACACACGACGGCCACATGACCGAAATCATCTTCAAACATAAATGCCATAAAATTATTTTTGCAATAAAGCTAGTTTCACTGATAGGAAATCCCTTTTTCTTTGTATTATTTTCATTTAAATTTCTCCGCCTCTAAAATAACACCCAGTGTAAAATGAAGTGGCTTGCCGTGACTGTCTGTCTGTATGTCTGAACCATGCAACGGATTTTGATGCGGTTTCACCATCAGTTAGAGTTTCTTTCGGAAGGTATATGCTGTAATAGGTATATGCATATTATAGTCTCTACATATAAGTATAAAACAAAGTCGCTTCTACACCGTCTGTCCCTATAAATCGATGTAGGCTTAGATCTTTTAACTACACCACGGGTTTTAATGCGGTTTTCAACAATAGATAGAGCTATTCAAGAGGAAGGTTTATTAGTAAGAAAAAAGGGTAGGTAGGGGTCAAGTAGGTGTAGAGTAGATATACGAGTACGAAGTCGCGCCGGGTCAACTATTAAAGTATTATTCCAACATAAATTTTACCAATATTAATGAAGATCCAAGAAAACCCGTCCGAAGCCGCGGCGGGTCACCGGTGTTATATAGTTGAAAGACAAGCCGCCTTTCTCGTCTGCACACCTAGCACAAATGTGCTCGCGACTGAGCTCGTGCCGCGTGAGAGCCTTAGTTTTCTTCTCTCAGTACTAAGATAAAAGAGATAGCAGTATCGATGTCCCGATTATTCTCGCGCGACAAGAAGAAAATACGCGACAGGGATATTGATATCTGTGCTAATTCATTAATGTTACTTTAATTAAAATGTTAATAATGCTCTATTGCGGCGTGAGCCATGTCGCGGACCACTTGTGATAGCCGTGCAGATAGCAGTATCCCTGTCGCGTCTTTTCTCGCTCATCACGCGGTAGAGAACACTCTTTTTTTATACCAATAAGGTGGCAAATAAGCTCACGGCCTGCCTGATGGTAAGCAGTCACCGCAGCCTATGGACGTTTGCAATACCAGGGGCGTCACCCACGCGTTGCCGACCCCGTAAAAACCTTTTCACCCTTCTCTTGAAAAACTTCATGTTGTACTCTTTGTCAAGTGTTGTAGATATGGACAGTGGGCAGCCTACTGAGCAGCATCAAAACTCATGTATCACTGGCCTCTTATAAAACACTAAAGGACCTTGCCGTGTTGGAATCAGTCCATGTCACTGCCACATTAAAGCCGTCTCCATCAGTTTTCAAAGGCTGTCAGCCACACCTGAGCATTTTAATAGCGATTTGCAACCACAAAACGTTTACTATACTTCTATCGAACATTGCAACTTTAACGTTACTGCTTGTGTAAATAAATATAGCCCTTATGATGGTAGATTTAGGGAGGTTTAGTTGTTGGTTCGGGTTGCCGGTAATGTTGTCGTGGTGATGGGATGGGTTTTGATCGCAGCAGGGGGGTGCGGGGGAGTATTGGAGGGGACGGGGAAATGCGTTATTGAAGGCGCATAGCTCGGTGCTTGCTATCGATGATTAAAATGTCAAATAGCATAATGAAGCTTTAATGTAGAGAAAAAAGATAAGCTAACCGAGAGAAAAAGTCGGAAGACCCGATCAAGTTTACTTAAACTCAAATATTTTCTAAAGTACTAAACCGATTTTAATGAAACAAAGCTAAGAACCATCTTAATTAAACTGGCTTTGAATTAAGGTAAACCGCATCAAAATCGGTTCATCCGTTCGGGAGCTACGATGCCACAGACAGATACCTACACAAAGCCACAGATACACTCGTCAAACTTATAAACAACCCTCTTTTTCGTCGGGGTTATAAAATAAATAAGGTAAGTACCTTTTATTATTCTCATATTCAAAATTCATAATCCAAAATTTATTTACTGATTAGGACATTAAATATCTCTTTCGATTGTCAAAAAGGAGGGGGGTAGGAAAGTAGGAAGGAAACACACAGTGACACGCTGACCGCCCTATGGCCGTCTACATACATAACAAGATCTATCCTAGGTCGATGCGTTAATCGCGGCTCCAAGATTGGCCTATATCGGTTATTTGTCAATTGGATCCCTGTGCGCGCGTACTGTAAGACCTCATTGAATTATAGTACCTACTACTGACTACATACATACCAATGTAATGGCACTAAGTACATAGTATCTATAAGTAGAACTAGACACTGATCGCGCGATCCGTGCGGGTAGAAATAGAACACCTGCCGGTCAAGCCATCTTTGACAGCTCCGCTTGCGTGATGCGTGTATGGTAGAAAATTGATAGGTCGAAGTTCGACTATTTCTACCAACATCTACGTTGACTCTGATTCTGTAGGATCATCCGCCAACCCGCCTCTTTTGTACACCGAAAGTACGCGAATTGTTGCTGTTGATGCGCCGATTAAACCTTTTTTCAAATGACGAGAGGGGATTGAAGAATCACGACACGAGGTAAGTTAAGGTATATTTAGCGCATACCTACTCGTAGCTGTAAGATGTCGAGGGCGGATAGGTGTTTATATCATTTAGTTAGGATTATTATATTAGACGGGACTTGGACGCGACGTACCTTTATGATTTGTTTTCCCGCCAGACGCCAGGTGTCTATAAGATTGACTGTAGCTGTGGAAGCTCATACATTGGCCAAACTAAACGTTCGATTGCCGAAAGGGTCAAAGAGCATATAGCTGCAGTTAAAAACCACCAGACGAATAAATCTGCCATAGCAGACCACCTGCTCAACTCAGGCCCAAACCACTGGATAGAACTGCATGCGCCTAATGTCCTCTCCACTGACCGGCAATATTATCCACGTATGGTTCGGGAAGCGATTGAAATTAAAAAGTACAAAACTTTCAATCGGGAAGATGGATATAAGCTATCGGCGTCGTGGAATCCAGTGGTGTGCAAAATAAATAACCGTAAGACACAAGAGTTATCGTCGGACGCATCCGTGGATATCGTGAGTGTTGTGTGTCGTGCAGTTCCGAATCAACAACAAATTGACAATTTTATGTGAGGGTAGGAGTCTACCAGCACATCACCGCAGCTGTCACCTCCCACGGCAGTCGTCTCGTGACCACGGTGGGTGTAACCCTACCGAAACGTCGGGAAAACAAATCATAAAGGTACGTCGCGTCCAAGTCCCGTCTAATATAATAATATGTGTAAAGAACGCGAGTTTAGTTTGAAACAAATATTAGTTAGGATTGTAATATATTACCTACCTACCAATATAGCTTCACAAGCTCCATGGGTTTTCCTTGGAGAGTATGGAGATATTCGGCTTATATGCTGCGACAGTACATGCTTACGGTGGACTAAGGTCCTGTCTTAATTGGCAACGATCGTGTGATCGGGGTCGAACGATGGTCGTCAAAGTCGTCCTCCGTAGAAAATCGTCCGTCGCACGGCTATAGTCGTGCGACCGTTCCAATTATCTAGAACAGCGCCTAATAATCATCTTGGCATTAAGGGGCCGGTTGTGCTCTCGCGCACAAGCGCCCGGAGCCCTCCTTGACCATGATCCAGGATTTGGTAGATCAGATATTTACAGTGGAGCGAAAATAGCACCAACCATTTCGACAAGGGCCACAAATTGTAAACAATCTGCTTAAAAATAATAAATATAGAATACTATAGTTTTTTACATTCTGAATAGAAATCTCCTATATTCTTGAAATTTTTTGGCAACCCTACCTGTCACGTCCGAGGTCCGTAACAAGACCTCGCTTCCCCTCACACCTGCATCGGTAATTACAGTAGAGCGACTGACATCTGACCTCCGTGACAGGGTAACCTGATGGATCATGGTTACACATTCAGCAGCTTGCATGTGCAGGTTTTATCACGATGTTTACCCTCACCGTAAGAGCATGGGTTAGTTTTCAACTAATCTCCCTTAACATAACTAAGAAAGAATCACATGCACATGGCAGTAATGGGGTTCGAGGTAACCCGACATGTTCAGGCCTAAAAACATCTTTAAATGGTTTTAAAACAGTAGGTGAAGTATTTTTTTTAAAGAATCTTTAATTAATCAGGCGTTTCGGCCCGCGGGCTAAAACCAGGACGGGCCGAACGCCTGAACATTCGTAACCCGGTACGTGCCCTTCAATACCAACTAGAAGGTAGGTATACATAAGAAAAGTAGTTAGTCATCCACTCACCATTTGAATATCCAATTAAAAACACCTCACCACAATTATTCAATCCAAACACTAACACACAACGACACTAACAAACTACAAACAAGATCCAAAACGTCACAATACTCTATAATTCTTCACTAGTGACAACACGTACCCTACATCAATATAACACGCATCCGTAAAATGTTCCCACAATACAATCCATCATACAAATATTACAGCAATACAATCCACCGATGTTCCAAGATGCACTGACAAGATAAAACTGAGGGTAGAAGGGGTGTGTTCTCGTGTGGGGGGCGTGTCCAACCCCTGTTAGAGGGAGGGGCGGCAATAAGCCACGCCCACCTCTGAATTATTGAGGAGGGATGGAACAACCCTTTGTTATGGATATTCAGAGCTTTTGTTTGAGCTAAGCGCAGTTATTGAATATTAATGCCGGAATAGAGCAGCTTTGAAAGCTTTGTGGATTCCCTATTACGCTGGTTTGGGGTTCTGTTGGCTGTTTGGAATTTACCCGTATCCTGAAATAATACTACATATGTAAAGTAGAGTTACTATTACTATGCGAGGTAAGACACTTCTCACAGTGCTGGTTGATGAACAACTGGATTTGTGGGTGTCAAGAAGTGCGCCCGCCCAAAGAGCCACCGGCAAGTAAGCGTGCGCATCACCCGTGTTTAGGTCTGACGCGGTCCGTATGACCGAGAGGTCGATAGGACCCTGGGTGGAGGTGGGTTAGTGCTGGTTGATGAGTGAACGCACTGCGTTCACGACTCTGTAGTTGAATCCTCCTCCATGGGCTCCTTAGACTTGACAGAGTCCTACCACCTGATGCAGAGTCCTACCAGTGCCACCCGATAATATATACTAATAAGTCATGGATTCAGACTGTTAATTAGGTATCTCAGAAGATCTGAAAAGGCGAGAAGCATTTTGATAAAAAGTTTATTTGTCACCAGAAAGTCTATTTTTAAACTACCGGACGGAACAGTTATCGTATAATAAACACAATAAGGTAGCGCCACATTAAAGTGATGTGATGTGACGTACCTACGTGATGCATGAACATCACCTCTGATAGTAAGTGTATGAACAATAGCAATTGTTCTCCTCTCTCTTCAAAAATCTTACGTGACATCGTGCTGCGACAAAATCCCACGGCGTGTGCGTCAGAACACGTTGTAACGATGCGACCTGACGCGTCACGCATCATTCGGGTAGACGGCATCACGTGACGTAAGTCCAGTGTGTAACTTTACATCACATCACTCAATTGACCATAGCTTAGGTATATTATGTACGCCATGTAACTGATACACTACTTACATACTTTTAAATACATAGGTACTTAAATAGTAACACCCATTTGACGACCTGAGTGAACCACTCAGGCCGGCAGACCGGCATGTTGACCACTGAACCAGTGTCCAGTGCCGGTCTGACACGCAAGAGGTCCCGGGTTCGATTCCCGGCCAGGCAGAAATTGAAATGATGAATTTTAATTTCTGTTACGGGTCTGGGTGGTCTATGTATAATAAGTATGTATTTAAAAAGTATATAAGTAGTTTATCAGTTATCTAGCACCCATAACACAAGCTTTGCTTACTTTGGGGCTAGATGGCGCTGTGTGAATTTGTCCACGATTATTTATTTATTTATTATTTATTCATTAAATTCATCATTTCAAATTCTGCGGCCGGGAATCGAAGCCGGAACCTCTTGCGAAGTAGACGGCATGTTGACCACCGAACCACTCAGGTCGTATAAGGACTTAATAAACCAAACATCGTTTCACCAATAGAAAGCTCGGAAGACAGCATTTCAACATAGGTAATAAACCAGTATAAAAGGAGCTAACATTGCTATGCGCGTCCATATAGATGCTAGCTCATCTTATACTGGAATACACAGGTTGAGATCTATCATACTATGCCTACACTACACTATCCTTAATAATATGTAAGTAGGTATCACAAAAGTTTCTAATTTTCGCCAAAAACAACATCTACCCATGTAGGTACCTAGTACTAAGGTAAGACAAGTCATTAGCGGGTTAGTTGTCACTTTATAGACCATATAGACGTGGAGGGCGTCGTAGTTTATCCTACGTCATCAAGTGCAAGAAAAATTCCACTTTGTAGAGATAGTAGATGCACAAAACGTTGGTTTGCCCGTACACAACTAGTCAATAAAAAAGAATCGTTCACCGAAAAGAACATTGACTTTTGGTGAGTGAAAATATAATATATTATATTATTATATTAGACGGGACTTACACCGGACGTCCTTTTCGATTTGTTTTCCTGACGTTTCGGTAGGCCCACCCACATAATATGTGTTCTTTACACATATGCGAGTTTAGTTTGAAAATATAATATTGTTGAAAAGCGGGACTACCAAGTGGATGTGAGTCAAAACCGGTTTTTTAAACTTCTAGAACCCACACAAGAGGACATGTATGTACTATCGCTAAAATATCGAACTTTAGGACACTACAAAGTGGAATTTTTCTCTTTCACAATGACGTAGGATAACCTACGGCGCCTTCACAGTCTGTTAACCTTCCAAGAAACAAGGACGAGACGACGTAAGTGGAACCAATTCGTACCAATGAGTACCGGTTTTGTGTGAATACCCAAAAGTGTTCAATTTGCATGCAAATGGCGTAGGCACAATGCCACAAAAGTATCTGACAAGGTCACGGCGGCGTCGCTGTTGTTGACAACAAAGTGACATTTCAAATGGCGACACTTAGTTCCAGTTTTGGCCACCGGATCAGATAAGCTTGGGGTACTCTACCTGTGTTTCTGAGAAGCCTATTCGGTAAAATGTCTAGTGTTTTGAGTATCGAGTGTATTTTTAATTATTTTGTCGTGCGTTTGGTCCACGTGTAATAAATGTTTCTTAGTAACTTTTTTTTCTTATTTTTTTAATCGTGGACGAAAATTAAAATTGAATTGATCTTTCCACTTGCAATACTTTATATTATGTATTTGGGAGCACGTTATATCTGCCTCTATTCTAGACTTCTCTCTTCGGTAGGTCTGCTGTAAGACATTTCTTTTTAGAAATAAGCTGTACCTTTCTTGATGTGCATATTATTGTAACTTTCATTGCGCACAATAAATTTTTAAATAAATAAAATAATGTTTTAAATCCTTAAAATTAATCATCATGTCGGCGTCAACATCCCGGTTGAACTCTCACGCACGAGGGCCCGGAATTCGCCGTGACTGGGATTCCGGATTTGGCAGATCAGATGATTACCGTGGAGCGGCTGCCGTGTGGTGTCCGGCAGAGTATAATAGCACCAACCCCTTACGCCCATGGGTGTCGTACAAGGCGACTAATGTTTTCGAGGCAAAAGATCAAGAGCCTCCGTAGTCTGGATAATGGGCAGCAGCATTTTCCATTGTTATATTTGAACACTGCGATCTCCAACCCGCCTGCCGAGCGTGGATATTATGGCAATAACCTCCCCTTTCGTGGGGGAGGCCCTAAGTCCTGCAGTGGACTGTTACTGCTATGATGATGATGACTGCCGTATGACCTCAGTGACCCTCGATCAGGTTTAAATCCTACTTAATATTAAATTAACTTAGCACGTGAGGAAAGATATTTATCCGGCTCTGCATGGCATTGTCGGCCACGGTCCGGTCGTGACTGGCGTGGGGTGGGTTTGCTGCGGCCATTGTCGGCCAGCGTGTCACTGTGTGCTTCCTTTTACTTTCCTACCTTCCTTCTTTCCTTTTTGACGATTGAAAGAGATATTTAATGTCCTAATCAATGAAGAAATCTTGAAAACGTGAAAGACTGACAAACTCAAACTTTCATGCAAATACTAAATGGATTTTGATTGAATATTGAATTTGAATTGAATTTTGTTGTAGCTTAACTTATTACATACCTACTTACATACACACATACGAATGATACGAGTATGTAGATAATGTTGGTAGTTGCATTGTTCTGAAATACAACCCACCTCTGACACGTGGGTGGTGTCGCGTGAGTCATACACAGTCATGCAATCTGCCACTGATAAGGCCATTGTCTTTGCAAGATGAGTTACAATGCAAATATAGCTTTGAATGTAACACACGAAATAAGAATTACGTGTATACTTATGAGTTTATACTTACCTATAGATAATGCATACTCATAAGAAAAAGTAAAAGATTGCTCATAAGACTCACGTTTTCACATCAGCTCATGAAGAGCTAAGCCCCCAAAGCCTTACTCTACAATCCCTACATTTTATTTACTTACATTAAAAAAGATATTTACAATATTTACATAATACAATGATAAACAAATATATACACATAAAAATACATAGAAAATTACGATAATTGATGCATCTAATGACCAGAAGGCTGGCCTCTACTTCTACCAGAGAATAAGCCTCGCTATTCAGCGGGGTAATGCGGCCAGCCTTCTGGGCACTTATCCGGTTACTGGGGATCTTGAATTTTTTTTTATCTTTAATTTATAATATAACATTGCTTCCCTACCTGTGCAGTCGAGTCAGGCCTTTGTCTTTTGTCCAGTTACTGAGGATGAGGTAAGAAAAACACTGTCATCAGTCGACTCCAAAGCAGTGGGTTGTGACGAAGTCAGCAGAGTCATGGTTTTAAATATTCTAAATTCGGTTCTTCCCGTCTTGACGCACGTAATAAAGTTTTCGCTTTCCTCCTCAACGTTTCCTAATATTTGGCGTAAAGTATTGGTTATCCCTCTTCCCAAAACTTCCTCTCCCTCATCCTTAAATCATTTCAGACCCATATCTATTCTTCCCTTTTTGTCAAAAATTCTAGAGGCCATTGTTCATAAGCAATTGTCAGCTTTTGTGTTTTCAAATTCCCTCATAAGCCCGTATCAGTCCAGCTTCCGACCCGGGCATAGCACGGCGACTGCACTACTCAAAGTCACTGAAGATGTGAGAGAAAATATGGAGAGCACTAAGCTGACGATTCTTGTGCTAATCGATTTTTCGAATGCGTTTAACAACGTGGACCATGACATCTTGCTGGCTGTCTTGGCTCACCTCGGGGCGTCATCCTCTGTGACGGATTGGTTTGCGTCCTATCTAAGAGGTCGTCAGCAGGCAGTGCGAGCGGATGGGTTATCCTCCAGCTGGTGTGATCTCGAGACTGGCGTTCCGCAAGGAGGTATTCTTTCCCCGCTTCTCTTCTCGCTATTTATAAATCAGCTGACTCAAAACCTAAACTGCTTTTATCACTTGTATGCTGACGACCTGCAGATGTATGCGACTGCTGAAGCTGCTAATATCTCAGATGCGGTGAGTGCACTTGTCAATGACCTTGACATCATCCAGGATTGGTCGAACAAGTTCGGTATCTCCGTCAATCCCGCTAAGTGCCAGGCCTCCTCCGATTCTTTACAACGGTGTACTGGTTCCGTACTCTTCTCAGGTAAAAGATTTGGGGCTCTATATTGACAATACATTCAGTTGGGCTGCACATGTAACAGAGGTTAGCAGGAAGGTTACGGGTACTCTCTGCTCTCTTTATAAGTTTAAATTTTTCCTCCCTCCTGCTACCAAACTCTTTCTTGTGCAGTCCCTGATTTTGCCAATCTTAGACTATGCTGACGTGTGTTACCCCGATATCAACCAAGATCTTTTGCTGAAGCTGGACCGTCTCCTGAACAATTGTATTAAGTTTATTTTCGGTTTACGAAAATATGACCATATCTCCGAATTTCGTACTAAGCTTAGGTGGCTCACTATTCGCCAGCGCCGTAACTTAAGATCCCTTTCTCTATTGTACTCAATCTTACACGATCCAGCTACCCCACACTATTTAAAAAGTAAATTTCAATTCCTTTCTGACTCTCACAACCTCAATCTGCGCTCTACACATAACAAACTATTGAATCTGCCCCTTCACCGCACCGGCTTTACCTCTAACTCTTTTGCAGTTAAGACCATAAGGCTCTGGAACGATCTTCCTTCTGACATAAGACTATTACCTAACAAATGTTCTTTTAAGAAAGCGGTGCATGGTCATTACTTGAATGCTCCATAATACTCGTTCTCCCTCCCTGTTCGACCCACTTCACTTTTCTCTCGTCTCTTCACTTTGTTCAATTAAAATATTATTTTATCTTTGGTGTTACTTATATATTGTATCCAGTTTTAAGTTCATATGTTTATATTATGGTTTTGTATAATAATATGTATTTAGTATGTGCTTCCGGACTATAGTTGCATAAATGTATATCCCTCCTCCTTTTTACTCAAGTACTTTTGTATTTTTTTTGTCTTTCTTTTCCTGCACCGCCTACCTTTCTCAGGCTTAGATTATCCCGGTTGACTGGTAGATAAGGCTATTTTAGCTTTAAGTCCACCACTGTACTTTTGTGCATAAAGCTTTAATAAAATAAAAAAATTTAGTTAAGTTAATGTCAAAAGGTTCCTAAAGTTTTTAATTGTCGTTCCATGCAACTGTTGTACCGCCTGGTCGAAATAACGAATGACCAGAAGGCTGGCCTCTTCTTAAGTCAGCGTATAAGCTATCCAGCGGGGCAACGCGGCCAGCCTTCCATTCTGGGACTTGGTTCAAATTTTTATCTGTAATTTTGGGGGAGAAAGTTGTATTTTTAAAATTGGTTGTGTTGTATTACTTTAAGATGTTGTTTAATTATTGTACCTATGCCGTTATTAATAAATAACACTTAATTTCTTGCCATAAATCCGAAGTTTGTGTGACAGCTGTGAAAGGGCCAAGCCATATTATTATAATAACGATGTAGATTTCTACATCTACTAGGTAGGTACTCCGGTCTGACTGTTGCCAGGAGGTGGCGCAGGGCAGAGTGCAATGGAGCTTCTTACGCCCGATTGCACTAACCTTAGTCGACTCTTAAGTCGGAACCTTAAGATATTCCTGACTATTGACTATTGACGCGTGGGTGATGAGGGCATCACCCACGCGTTGCCGACCCCGGAAAAGCCTTTTCACCCCTTTCTTGAAGAACTCCATGTTGTCCTCCTGAGTATTTAGAAGTCACAAAATCGATGTTGTAAAGTTAAAGGGTGATTTTTCGAGTTTCATTTTCACTAGGTCGTGTTAGTGTAAAGCTTTTTCTTGTAATGAATATCTTAAATAAAGTCGCCTTTTGTATAATTAGTGCACTTTTCCGCCATCGGGAAACGCGATCCGGGCGAGCGCTTCATTCTTATATCGTGGACCCTTCAGCTATCTGCACGAGCCACTTCAGTTCAACAGTTACCATGCGTACGGATAAGGAATGGAACGCGTTGCCTGCGACTGTGTTCCCTGATCTTTACAATTTGGAATCTAGAGTGATAAGGCTGTTCCTAGACAGGCATGCTTCATCATCGGCCGCATCGTCACTTACCACCAGGTGGTATGGCGGTCAAATGCCTGGCTGGTCTAACAAAAAAAAACCAAGCATTAGTGTCAGAAGTCGAGACTCATTTTGAGTGTCTTATCCAGAGAATATGAGCCTGATAGCATTAACCAGCATTAGAGAGCGTCGGTGCCCGCGCGGTTGAGTATCCTACTCGTAAGCGAGATGTACCGGGTTCGAATCCCGCTGCGGCCATGTACCAATGACTCTTTTCTAATTCTAACCAGTGCTTTTACGGTGAGAGGAAACATCGTGATGAAACCTGCAAATTCAGGCAACTAAATTCAGAATCAGAATTCTGATTCCTGATTCTGATTCTGGTCAGCTTCCCCTGGTAGCAGGGTCACGGAGGTCAGATGGTAGTCGCTCCACTGTAATAACCTGATCGCCAAATCCTGGATCATGGTCAAGGCGGACCCCGGGCCATCGTTCTCCAGAGCACAACCGGGACATTAACGCTAAGATGATAATTTTTATTTTTATTTTTAGCATTAACCAGCTATGAGGGTTTGGAATGACGAATCGCTTCGAGGTAAAGTCTGTAAGTACTTAGTGTTAGCAGAATTTTTATTTATAGTTCATTTTGGCCAACGGAAGTGCACCAGATAAAAAAATTTGAAATCCCCAACAAAAGAAGCGCGATACTGACGCATGACGTCATGGTTCAGTGTCGTTAATATGTATCTACTTAAGGCCCGTTTGTCTTTTGTTTATTTACACTGACAGACCGAACTGCGGCCTTAGCCAAGAGGTTTCGTTAATCTACAATCGTTTGTGGTAGAAAAAATGTATGGGATTTGATATAAGCTAACGTTATCTGACATAAGCTGTTTGTGGTAGAAATTCTTGGTCCATAGACAATTCACGTCCTTTCGGTGTACAAAGGAGACGGATTGGCGGATGATCCTACACAATCAGAGTCAATGTAGATGTTGGTAGAAATAGTCGAACTTCGACCTGTCAATTTTCTACCATACACGCATCACGCAAGCGGAGCTCCGCCACCATTGACAGCTGTCAATGATGGCTAGACCGGCTGGATCGTGTCGCTCATAGAATAAGGGCCATTGTCATGTCACGCATTTTGGAACTTACGCATCGAAGTGCGAAAAAGTGCCAATTTTGATACATTTTTGCTTGTTATTAAAAAGCTAACCCCAAATAAAAGTCAAACTCATCGAATTTGACTAAATATTTATTGTCTTTAGTTGAGTGTAAACATTAGCGAGTAAAATGTCAGTAGTTATTGGAAAATAACTAGTATAGTTTTTCCAATATATCTCTATATTGGAAAAACGTTACAAATAGATTTTTTATCGAGTGAACTTTAATTAATCTTGTAACTTTTAGTGATTGTGACTAGGTCTTTAATAATAAATATATTTTTTGAAAAATTAAAACGCAATTTTCTATATCTCTGATTGTTTGAAAAATTTCAAATTCTGGAATACCCATCCTTAACACGTAAACTCCGTTTGTTATTTTTTTTCTTATCGAATCGAGAACTAACTTTATTTGTCCAGTATTTGCTGGCGTTACAACGTATTCACCTCGGAAACTTATTTCAATAGGTTCGTTTACACCCAGATAGGTAAGTATCTGACGGCTAGAAACATAATATTATCTGTAGTTTTGCTTTGTGACCTAGGAGTTATATTAAATCCCACATTGACTATTAACATCTATATTTGTGAACTAGCTAAAGCATAGGTAATAAATTACAGCTATGACCGTGTGGTGTCCGGCAGAGTAGAATATCACCAACCCCTTACACTCGCGGGTGTCGTACAAGGCGACTCATGTTTTCGAGGCAAAAGACTCATAGGCTGGAAAATGGGCAGCAGCATTTTCCATTGTTATATTTAAACACTGCGATCTCCAACCCGCCTGCCGAGCGTGGAGATTATGGCAATGACCTCCCCTTTCGTGGGAGAGGCCCTAAGTCCTGCAGTGAACTGTTACGGGCTGTGATGATGACTAGCCGAGAATAACAATTCCAAGATGAAACATGCATTGCATGCTACTTGACATTGTTGCAAAGTCCTTGTATTATTCTGTTATAGCGGTTATTTTTGATATCATAACAACCAATTTTAAGTAAATAAATCCAATTTGTGCACGTTCTATATTAAGTGAAACCAATTCAAATAGCCGTGGGAATTCGCTACTCAAAAATACAAACACAAACAATCACTTCGTTAGAAACATGATTTAAAAATAGCTAGCTCTATATTTAAAACCACACGACGAGGAAAACCGCAGGAATTGTCGGTGGATGGTTTTCCTGGCTGTTATCTCCCCGCAGCGGGAGAAGTCCGGCTGTTCCCACGGAATCGGAAATGAAACCGTGATATTGACATTAGTAATTAATTTACATTTATTAATTAATTTACATATTAATTGAATAATTTTGTGACATGTTTAATTGTGTATTTAATATTTGATGTTTGTAAGTGAATTGATAATTTAATCAATTGAATCGGAATAATTAACTTGGTGCAATATTTTTTCAAATATTTATTTATTATTTTTTATTTATATTTGACATTTATCTACATATATTTGATAAACAATTTTTTCCAGTTTCACCATTATTGTAATATACATTTTAATTTGTTTGTTTGACATTAATTATGCTATGTATAGCCTAAACTGAATAAATTATTTTGACTTTGACTTTTGACAATTTTTTCATTTTTGATAGATAGATAGATAAACACTGTATTGGTTAATCTACATCTAACATCTAAATCTAAGGTATTACAATCGTTTTGTTAGTGCCTATCCAATTACTGGTAAACACATAATTTACAAAAAAATAGATTACTATTTACAATTTGTTTCAATTTACAGTAGTGACAGTTAGAATACCTACCTATCTAGAATTTTGCACCTACCCAAAAATTACAAAAGTATGCTCAATAATATGATTAAATGTTTTTGTATAAGTTGCAACATTTTGGTAGACAACGTCATCGAAGAGCTATCATTTAAATTTTAGCTTAAAATTTCCACTTTTTTGCGCTTATTACATTTGGCCAATATAGGGGGTGGCATCATACAGGCTTGAGCATCTACGACAACCAAAAACCTTTCCGGAGACGTCTGTAAAACTGAAAGGATTGCTACGTTGGTAAGGATCGCAGGTACCAGCTGGATGCGGAAGGCACAGGACCGGCCTTTGTGGAGATCTCTAGGAGAGGTCTATGCCCAGCAGTTGGCGTCTTCTGGCTGATATGATGATGATGATGGAAGAGTTAGGATGGCAAGAACAATAGGTTATCTAGGAGAACATCACACACACGCAGAATAGGCACTAGTTCGTCAGACTGCGGAAGCGGCCCGGATATGTTTATCAGATAGATAGACGTGCGAAAGGAAGCCTGAGAGCAAATCAATGTGGAATGTATTTCTCATAGAATAAGGTCAAATTTTGTATCACAATTACTTTACGCATCGCTTCGCTTTTCAAACGGTAGATAATACAGAAATAGTCCAGATTGTACTATGAGCAATACAATTCCACTTTGATTTGATCTTACGCTTTGTGCTTTTGAATTTAGACGAATGAATATTGTCAAATGAAATAAGCGCATTAGCACACAAAACGACGCTACGCATACCTAAATACGTAGTTTGTATTGCTTTTTCCTGTTAGTTAGTAGGTAGATATTGTTAAAGAAGGCCATAAGGCTGGCCTCTATTTGGGACAGCATAAGCCTCGCCATCCAGCGGGGCAACGCAGCCAGCCTTCTGGGCACATTTCCGCATTCAGGGGACTTGGGGCAAATATTTTACCTATTTAATTAATTTAGGCTAAGGTTTTTATATGTAGGTAGTTAACATTTATTTATTTATTTTATTTGTTAACAGATTTACACTTTTTGTTACATTAAAATAAAACATGACAGATCTTTAACACTTAAATGTAAATCCAATAACAGGCAACCTTACGTTCACAGTAGAATCGATCGCGCTTCATTAAACAATAAACCTAAATCTACACCACTCAAACTTAACAACTAAACAATGATAATGTTAGTGTAAACGGCAAGACTTGTCACTTTGGATATCATATAATAATTTTTTATATTGTAATAAAGAACAGTGTCAACATATGTCTACATAATTTTCGGAGTTACAAAGTGTGTTATATTCCCTGCACAGTCTATAAACTATTTCATAACCACCGACATTCGTTCTGTTATTTTCAAGTGTGAAAGATCCTAAATTAATTACTCTGGCATTGCGTCTAGGGACCGAGAAAGACACCATATGTAATATGTAATTCTATGTTGTTTGTGTGTTATATTTAAGTTGTAAATATAAATACACAATTTTTAAAGAATACCTACGAGACTTCGAGAAGCAAAGAAAACGGGACAATTGGCAGTTACTAAACATTTTACGACCATGAATGAAACACAATAACATACCTACCTCCTTATCAATAACGACAGAGCCATGTCGTGGTTTGTAATAATTAAAATAACTAACAACGCAATTATAAAATGAGTTCCCGTCACGCTGAGCGAACGGATTTTTCCTCGTTTTTTATGATAAATACTTAATGAATTTACGTATCTACTCCGTTGTTTTGGATTGACCATTTTAAAAATATGGATCAGCGGAGTGAGTGCGGTTACATAGGAACTTTCTCCCACGCATACTCATCATCATCATCTTAGCATGAATATCCCGGTCGTGCTCTCGTGCACGAGGTCCGGGACCCGCCTTGACCATGATCCGGAATTCGACAGATCAGGTAATTACAGTGGAGCGACTGCCATCTGTTCTCCATGACCCTGCTACCAGGGGAACCTGACAAGATTGTATGTGCCGTCGCCTAAATGTGCAGGTTTTATCACGATGTTTTCCTTCGCCGTAAGAGCACCAGTTAGTATTCAACGCACACTAAGGTTGTGGAATTTCCCTGGAGGGGATTTCCCTGGAGAGTACAACATGGAGTTCTTCAAAAGGATGAAAAGGTTTTTCCGGGTTCGGAAACGCGCGGGTGATGCCCCTGGTATTGTAAACGTCCATAGGCTGCGGTGACTGTTTACCATTAGGTTCGCCGTAAGCTTGTTTGCGTAAAAAATGTCGAATCGGGAGTGCGGCATTCATCATCACACCGTAAATATATTTTAACTAGCAGCCGCCCCGGCTTCGCACGGGTACCAATACGGGTACACGGGTTATAGCCTATGTCACCCGGGGATAGTGTAGCTTTCCAACGGTGAAAGAATTTTTGAAATCGGTCCAGTAGTTTCGAAGCCTATTCAATACAAACAAACAAACAAACAAAAAATCAAACCTTTCCTCTTTATAATATTAGTATAGATGGATTTTTTATACACTCGAGACTTACAGCGCAGATAATGTGTACTACGTCTGTCTGTATGGACTCTGATGGAGCCTAAAATGACTCAGTAGCGATGTACGCCACTTTGCAAACCCACAACAGTACCTATCTGCCAGTATCGAGAGGCCTATGTATCATTTGTATTCTTCTCCCGTTCGCTTGGAGGTAATCGATTCAAACACTTGCGGTGGTTACCATACAATGGAAGGGGGGGGGGGGGGGTGTGGCGGACTAGTTCGGGGGGGTATGTAGTTTATCAGTTATCTAGTACCAATAATACAAGCTTTGCTTACGGTGAGGCTAGATGGCGCTGTGTGAATTGTTCAAGCATATTTATTTATTTTACTAAAACCACAATACACTAATACTATTGACTCCCTTGGTGTTGCTGATGTCCATAGGCGGCGGTGACCACTTTCCATCAGGTGGCCCGCTTGCCTGTTTGTCTGCCGTATAACATAAAAAAAAACTTTATTTTATTGTGCTAAAACAAGCTATTTTTGGACCGCTCGTCTAGAGTTGAATTGATTTCAATGTTGATGGTCGGTATGGGAGATTGTCTGCTGAAACACCTGTTTTTTTGCGATTTTAGAGTTGATGCCATAGTAAAAGTTAACTGTTGTCACGAGCACATGCATTATCCCTTGGCATCAAGACTTTTTTTATATCGTACGGTAGGCAAACAGGCAAGCGGACCACCTGATGGAAAGTTGTCCCCACTGCCTATAGACATTAGCAATACCAAGAGTATCGTCAATGCGTTGCCCATCTTTATAGCACGTTGCTCTGGCTGCAAAAAGGCAAATGCCACTCCACTGCCAAAGCCACGGTTTCACACACCGGCAGAACTACTACGGCTACTATTATACTATACTATTTAAAAGAGTAATATTTAGCTGCGGTATTCTGTAAGGTGGAGGCACTTCCCCAGTCGGGCGGCTCCAATTCGAACGGGATACCCCGCTATGCCCTACTTCTTTTAAAAGTAAGTGTATAATAGTAGTTAATGAGTGTCTGTTTATCATACGAGGCGTAGCCAAGTATGATAATAGTTTGACACGAGTGTTTTAATACCTAATTATATGCAGTTGCATACACTACTTTATCTACACTCATATTTTTATGTTAAAATATCGTACCTATAATTTTCTCAACTTACCTGGAAGTAAGCTGCGAGTCAGTTCTGTTGTATCTACGCGTCGAGGATATCAAGCGGCGGGAAATTCACTTTACTACTTTCACATTTATCTATTTATTTGCTTAAAATAAGAAAAAACATTCAGAAACACAAATTACAACAATTACAAAAAATATTCTGTTTAGCGGGAAAATAATTACACAGAATATGTATAAACAGGAACATTTAAATTTTGAATTTGAATTTGTTAAAGACTTCTATGTATTCAGCCTACATTACGCCGTGTCCCGGCGCCCGACAAAAAATAAAAAAATAAAAGTGTTGCATAATGATTAAAAAGTTATTTTACGATACAGCTGTAATGATAATAGTATGGGAAATGCTGTATCGAAAAGTAATTTTTTAAAATTTTATAGTCTGGCGTGAAATAAGTGTACCCTTAAACGACTGTTTTTGAATATGTAATTAGAACATTACGATACGAGTGTAGATAAAAGTGTTTTAATCTATAATTCTAATCTATTAATTTTTAATGTATCATCCCACTCCACCCGCCTTTCAGAAGAACGGTGCTAGGAACAAACTCTCCAATTCCTAGAATGTGTAAATTGATAAATAGAATGAGTAAAAATATAGACCTACACCATGACTCACTTGTCAGGTTCCTTCGATTGGCCCACGAATGTTTGACTGAGTGATTTTTCTATGTGCGATACAATTATAACTAATGTTCAATCCTGTAATCGAGAATCTCTATTATTTTTCTACTCTTTTATCAAACATGTTAAATAGAAGTTTTGTTTGAACACATTTTGTTTATACATTTTTAAATTGTTTAAGCGTAGTTCGTTTTTGAAAGTGATGTTTACCTTTAAGTGGTTGTTGCAATTAGATGTATTACTATATTGTAAGATAAGTATGTATACAATATTGTAAACAGACGTTGGTAAACTTAAAAAAAAAAAAAAAAAAAAAAAACTTACCCTTTAAAGTACGAATCATCCCCAGTACTTGTGATACACATTCCACCGTCATGCTAGCACCTCGCTTAAACCTTTCTCTCTAAGTATTTCTAATGTATTATTAATGGTCGCATCTACTTCGCTCTTTATTTACTGCGCGCCGACAGCGCCGTTACAGTCTAACCATTCTCCTTTACAGTTTCACCAGCTGAACGTTGTAAATGGCGAGGCCGCAACACTGCGCTGCGGCTTCGCACCGCAGAAACGGCGCCGCACCGCAATGCGATGCAGCGATTGTGTTATGGGTGCCAGACAACTGATAAACTACTTATATACTTTTTTAAACACCTACTTATTACACATATAACACCAGTCATAACATAAATTTAACTTCTTCATTTCAGTGTCTGCTTGGCCGGGAATCGAACCCGGAACCTCTGCGTGGCAGACCGGCATGTGAACCAACTGAACCACTCAGGTCGTCGAACTTACTACTACTTAACTATACCGAATTTCATCTCAATTGAACGCCGGGAAGTGGGCCAAATTAGGCTTGCAAGATTCCAGGACCAGGACACACAAGTGAAGTTAAATAAAAGCATACAAGATTTCGATATTTTTAATTTTATCAAATCCATGGCGAAAACCCCGATAAACGTGTCAATTTATTTTATTGACTTAACAGTTTATTGTGCACAGGAAATACATACACACATAGCGAATAACAGGCAAAGTAATAAATGGCACAACGGGCGCTACTTATTTCTAAAAGAAATCTCTTCCAGCAGGCCTTCGAAAGCGTGATGTGATCATGAGACGCCGATAGGACGTCGAGGATTTATGTCAACTGAAGGTATTGTACCCAGCGTAATAGGCAGCGTGTCTGCTCATAGTCTTGAAAGTGACATAACAGTTTACTTGGTTAGGTACTTATTGTTATATCCGGAAAAGGCGGGTTACGAAATATGCCTTTTAGGAAACTAGGTCGTAATTTGAAAGTGCACGCTGAATAGGAAATATACCATGACCAAATCGTTGTAGAAATGTTATGCTATTATGAGGCAAGCTATCCTGAGACGAAAATGATTGAATACAATTTGAAAGGTATGTTCGTTGTTACCTACCGCATACCTTTGATGACGAGTAGCCCGATATTTCACGCACTTGCATGCATCATGGTCACGGGTCCATCCCCGAAACATACTTTTTTCCTTGTTGTTTCACGTCAATAAGTAAAGTAGCCTTTTTTTGCGTTCTCACAGCGCTCTTCTGCTAAGTGAACGTTCAATACGGCTCTATAACTCTATAATTAACCAATGTCGTTCATTTTGACGAACGCAGAGTGCCGATTGACGTGTGATCCAGAGTGACGAAGTGGTATGTGGTGCCGCCAGTGGTGTGTGGTGCCACCACCTCAAAGAATAGCACCACCCCATCTCTTCCCGTGGGTGTCGTAAGAGGCGACTAAGGGACAAATCCGAAAGATGGGCAGCAGCATCTTTCTGGGTAGATTCACATCAACTGCACTGCGATCTCCAACCCGCCTGCCAAGCGTGGGGATTATGGCAATGACCTCCCCTTTCGTGGGAGAGGCCCGAAGTCCTGCAGTGGATTGTTATGGGCTGTGATGATGATGATGATAGTGCCGATTGACACTCAAACCAGCCAGTTTATTTTTATTCTACTTAGTGACAAACGAGCTGACAGCCCACCTGATGGTAAGCGGTAACTGTCGCCCATAACATCTACGATTCATGCATTTAGGTTGCAGAACCGCAGAACTCACGGTGAGGGCTGAGATGATATGCCCGTAATTGCGCTGGCTACCGTATCCTTCAAACCGGAACACGACAATGCAAGCATCGTTGGTTGGCGGCAGGAATAGATAAGGCGGTGGTACTCGCCCAGGCGGACTCCTCAGGCTTGACAGAGTCCTACCACCTGATAAAGTTGTAAGAACCCCGTACGCCTGCTACCTCACAGTTACGTGAAATATCATAGTAATGTTGTATATATTTTTCTTTGTTTGACATTCATAAGTGCTCTGTATGGCCTGAACCGAATAAATGAGTTTTACAATTGACTGTTGAGTATCGAGTGTTTATCACTGACGGGTGGACCGATTTGAATGAAATCATCCAATTTTTAGATTAGTCAAACGGATGCTATGAAGAATTGGTACCGTGCTAAGCCGGGGCAGGTCGCTAGTTAACTTGATTTCAAATAAATTTATACATAGTATATAACAAAGTCGCTTCCCGCCGTCTGTCCCTATGTATATTCGCTTATATATTTTAAACTACGCAACAGATTTTAATGTGGTTTACAACAATAGATAGGTAGAGCACAGAGTAGAGTATAGAGTGATTCCAGAGCAAGGTTTATATCCAAGAAAAAAGGGTACGTAGGGGTAAATAGGTGTACGCGAAAGAAATGTCGCGCCGGATTCACTAGAATTTATATAGAGTTAATTAAGTAATGGTGCGATTAATTATTGCTTTAAAGATAAATCATGTCAACATTGTCATTAATCATTGCCTACTTATTTTAATATCATAGTTTACAATGCAGTACAACACCTGCAAATACGCAAATAAGCATGTCCATCATTATTTTGGCAAACTAGCTATTCTACGAAACTTGTTATTCTGTTGTGCCTCTCCTAAATAATACTACTAAACAACTATTGCAACACAACAGACGGCAGAAATTGGAACTAATCTTTCTAGCAAGATCCACATTCACCATCCAACTTTCGAAGCCCAGAGGCTCCACCGTCCGTCGTAAATAGCAACATAATTCTCAAAACCCGTTGTTTGAGCTGCGCTTGCGCGTACTTACGTCCACGACCGCTTTTAACACAATGAGTGCGAGCGGGACAAACCATCGGACCTTTCTCTTTGGCAACGATGGCGCTACAAGATACGCAAACGACATCAACGTTTAATCAGATCGGTAGTTCTCAAATCTACCACGTATTCTACAGACCTTGATAGATAGAGATAGAGCACAGTTGATGATATAGCGTTGTCTCTGTCTTTAGGCAGATCCGTTTTGATTTCGTATCTAGTCTGCGAGCGAGTTGGAATCTCATAGCATGTGTTAAGACGTTTAGTGAAGTAAATTGTAAATTTTAGTGTTATCGTGTTAAATTTAGTGTTAATAGTGAACAGTTATGTGTAAAAGTGTGTTGTGAAGTGACGAGATTGGATGGTAACGGATTGCAGTGATTTATCGAAGATCGTGGTATTATTTGTGTGAGTAATTGTCGATTAGCTAAGGATAGCTGATTGTCCAGTCGATGTACCTGCTGTGGTACACACAGCATCCGAGTGGTGTGGTGATGGACCATAACAATATTTTGTTGAGATGGACTCAGAGGATGGATCGAAATAGGTGTAATAGGATACTTACTAATATTATTAATGCTAAAGTTTGTAAGAATGTATTTAAGATCCTACTTATATTTGTAGTACTTCACGCAAAAGCTACTGACCGGATTTTGATGAAATTTGGCAGTAATATAGCTGATAGCCCAGAATAGCATATAATTGAGTGTAATTTATATCGAAATTTAATGTGGTTCCCGTGGGAATGGGTCTAAACGTTATAACCAAATTTTAAGCAAACCAATTTGCGAGCAAAACCTTTTTTAGAAGATAGATCGTACTAACATAGGTAGGTCACGGGATTTTTTGTGGAAATAAATATTATTTACTATTTTTATTTGTCTTTATAGGTACTAATTGTTTACGTAAAATACTGACGACGATATCATGTTTTATTTATATATTATACAATAGGTCGACCGCGGTCTACCGGTCGACCGGAAGGCAATTTAGGTAGCTCGCGAGAGTTCATTAAAGTAGAAAGAAAATTATGGAAAAAACGCAATATTTTAAAATAGTGCTGGGCAGGACAATGTGGCAACCACGTACCGGAAGACGCAGCGTGGGTAGGCCTCCCGCAAGGTGGACTGACACGTGGTAAAGATCGCAGGTACCAGTTAGATACGTAAGGCACAGGACTGGCCTTTCTGGAGATCATTGGCGGAGGGCCATGTCCAGCCGTGGGCGTCATTGGGCTGATACAATGAGGTAGCTATTATTCACTTATCCCTGGGGAATACGCAACACGAGACCCATCAAGCGCACACAGGCCTCCTCAATCTTATCTGCCATGTCTCCCCGCTCCTGATTTTTCCCGGCACAAAGGTGCCCATTTTTATTTCATTTTACGGATTGACAAACTAGCAGACATCCCACCTGATGGTAACGGTAAATATCGCCCATGACATGTACGATTCATGCATTAAGGATGTAGGCAACATGCTTTCCAAGTCGCATACCAACCGTACCAAAACCAAATTCAATGGACAACCAAACACCGCAATCTCCCACCTGATGTTATGCGGTAAATGTCGTCAATAACATGTACGATTCATGCATTAAGTATGTAGGCAACAAAGATGCTTTCCAAGTCGCATACCAACCGTACCAAAACCAAATTCAATGGACAACCAAACACCGCAATCGCCCACTTAACTTCCTGTTAACGTTTCCACACTCCGCAATATGATAAACTTATGGAGAGTAGGTACATATACAACTGTTACCCAAATTGTAACTGAAGCGAAATAAAAATATACGATTTTTATATTTGATATTTAAAAATACTCCATTCTCAAAAAGTGGTCATGTCTTATTAAATGTCCCAGCAATTTCTCCCTTCTGAATGGAAGGCAAAGTTGAGGGAAAGAGAGGAAGAGGAAGGCCAAGATTTGAATATTGGAAGGACGTGAATGAAAACGTGAGCGCCGGGGATTATAGAGAGATGAAGAGGTTGGCAGACAGGAGAAACCAGAGTGGCGATTGCTCCACCGACAAGTGGAGCTCATACTCTTAAATAAGATGATGAAAAATACTTCCAAACTTATCACAGAAATGTTAAATAATCACTATCAGCATCCTAGCATTTATCCCTTCATCTGCCAGGGTCCGCTTTTCGACTCATTCTTCTCCACTTCGCCCGGTCTTCGGCATCCTCGCATCGTTAGCCGTTGGCTTTCGCATCCGACTCAGCAATGTCAATCCATCGCTTCTTGGGCCGCCCACAGAGCCTCTTTCCTGATACCGGTGGGTTCAGGCACCTTGTATTTATCTTGTAAACTGCAGTCGGTCGACGGCAACAAATATGTTTGAACACTAGTCAAGTCAAGTTCCCCTGATAGCAGGGTCACGGAGGTCAGATGGCAGTTGCTCCATTGTAATTATCTGTTCTGCCAAATCTTGGATGATGGTCAAGGCCATTGGCAAAACAATGATCGGGCCACACCGCCCGCGCGCGCGACCCAGGGCGACACAAATGGACTTCAAAGCTCTGTGGTCAAGGCGGATTATTTTTATTAGCTATGGCGAACCCTCCACAAATGTAGCGGAGGCTCAAGTAGAGCCGGGGATTTTTATTCAGATAATACCTAGATTCAGTTTACCTTCATAGAATTCATTTGTTTGATTGGCACTGTCTATTCATTCGTTGATCCACCTAAACTATAATTGTAGATGCAATGAATACTGTTAGATTAGCCTAACTGTTACGTAAACGGTTTCCATCAATGGATAGTCGTCGTACCGCTAGCATAAACATATAATCCATTGTTTGAGTCCGACCCGCCTACGTCCGTCTTCTACGGTAAGTAGCTACTTGTATCTTTATAAGTAGGTACTTACCCGTAGTCAAGATGGATGGATTGTGTGACGAGGGATATCAGTGAGCGAGAGGTGAGCGTGGAGAGGACAGCGGATGGGGATGAATGGAGAAAGATAACACACTGCGCTGACCCCAAATGAATGGGATAAGGGCAGGCAAATGATAATGACTTACCCGTAGTCAGAAACATTACGATGAGGTCTCAAAGTGCGCACATGGTTCCACTTGATAGGCGCTTGGCACTATGCGTCCGTCAAAATGAACAAGATTGACTAAGCCGTATTGAACGCAGTGAGGAAACAGCAAAGAGCGGCTAAGTACTCGTAAAGCCTAACGCTGCTTAGACATATAATAATCATCTTGGTGTTAATGTCCCGGTTGTGCTCTCGCGCACGAGGGCCCGGGCTCCGCCTTGGCCATGATCCAGGATTTGGCAGATTGTTACATTGGAGCGACTGCCATCTGACCTCCGTGACCTTGCTAGCTGAGGAACCTGACCGGATCGGATCATGGTTACACATTCAGTCGCCCGAATGTGCAGGTTTCATCACAACGTTGCCCTCACCGTAAGAGCATCGGTTAGTATTCAACTAATGTATTTACATAACTCTACTTAGACATGTATTTTTTGTGAATACGGATAGAATGGCATAAATCAAACGCTATCTAAAGCTATGAAAGGAGATAAAGCAACCTAAAAATAATTGAGTAAACAAGAATCAGTGAACCTTGTAAAAGGTCTACGATCTGGCGAGATTGTGTCGACCTACAGATTTAACTCAATCCTTATATTTATTTGTTTCCATCGCATGCAACAGCAAGTGTCGAGCGAATATAGCACCACATTATTTACAAAAATAGACATGTTGTGAAGGATCACCTTCGGCCGTGCTTCGTTGAGGGGCGCACTGGAAAGCAGCAACCATGGCTTATACTGAGTGTGGCCCCTTTGCACGTCTTCCCATGGCGCGGGTAGCGATGCATTATGGATTCTTATAATGTCACTATTTCATTCTAAATCTATATAAAATATTTACTAAATCTTTAAATAAATCTTTGTTTGTTGTGTAGCTATTAAGCCAGGGCAACATACGTTGGCTGGTCCAAAAGTTTTTAGCCAACGGCTTGTTATACATGATATTGTTTTATATTGTATCGTTTAGAGGTAAATTTTATTACAAACTCCTTGGCCAAAAATCATTAGCCGGCATTTTTTAGTTATTTTTTTATCGATTATTAATAATAAGATGTCTCAACAAAATAACAAGAATCAACCTCTACGACGTGGTAACGCGGGAAGCATTTTGTTGTAAGATGTATTATGATTGAAAATATGGGTTAACGTTTATAGAATCACATGTATAACAAGCCGTTGGCTAAAAACTTTTGGACCAGCCTAATATAGGGTATAATTGATTTTGGAAACTGGAACACCTGATGTAGAACCATAATAGATCAGGTAAACTATAGGAAATATGGAAATAGCGCCGAATAAATTTTGATGGGCTTTTCACAGTTTGGTAGTTTAATTTAAGCTTGTGGTCTAACATAAAATCTAGGTTAGAATCTGTTTCATCTAATTCGGTTGGGTAGAACCAAATATACAGCTAGGCCTCGTAGTACTAGCTTTTATACATTAGAGGTCATTTGGGAAAAAGATGAAACTGCCCTAAAAGCGAATTCCACGCGAACAAATTCGCGGTCAAAAGCTGGTATATAATATTTTACATTTAGTGTTTATTATTGGCCGTGTGGTGTCCGGCAGAGTAGAATAGCACCAACCCCTTACACTCGTGGGTGTCGTACAAGGCCACTAATGTTTTCGAGGCAAAAGATCTAAGCGCCTCCGTAGACTGGAAAATGGGCAGCAGCATTTTCCATTGTTATATTTAAACACTGCGATCTCCAACCTGCCTCCCGAGCGTGGAGATTATGGCAATAACCTCCCTTTTTGTGGGAGAGGCCCTAAGTCCTGTAGTGGACTTTTATGGGCTGTGATGATGTTTATTATTTATTTCTTGCTTAATGTCTTTGTAAATATAAATTCCTATTCTTCTTTTTAGACACATCCATAAGCCATTTAGGGGACAGGCATATTTCGAGGAACTCTTGATTTTCATTAGTCATTGAAATAGCACGATTCATGAAGATCGCAATCAAGCCTAATAAACAGTACAAGGAAAACAGAACACTCACTGAAACATTCCATTCACAAATGTAGCACCAGGGTAATATATAATCGACCTACATAAACCAGTTTAAGATGAGCTAGCGTCTCTACAGATGCCCATAACAACGTTAGCTCTTTTTATACTGGTTTTTTGTAAGTACCAGAATAACAGGGATCAATTCCGCGAAAGACGAGACGCAGCATGCGAAGTCGATTACGTCATACATCATACGGCTCATGATATCCCGAAAAAAATACGTTTGAGAATTTGTGTTGCCTGGGAGAGGGAGGCCCACGGTCACCTGATGGAAAGTGGCCACCGTCGTCCAGGACATCAGAAAACGATTAACAGAAAGAGCATAAAAAACAATGATGTTAATTCAACAAATTAGCAATGCGATGTGTGTGTGTGTGTGTATGTGTGTGTGTTCGTAATTTAAGCGGTTGAACTCGTGTGTCGTGACTTGATCAGCCTTCTGAGTATTTTATTTTAGAGGAAAAGTTATTAAAAATACTTTTTTATGCTACTAATGACGGTAATGTAAAAAGTTGATACTTGGAACATCCGCGTCGAAGGAGAACTCTACTGATAACATTAAAAAGTATCTAATAAAGTGTGAAAGTGTCTCTCAATCCATTATTTTTATTTAACGCAGTAGGAGTCGGGATCACGGGATTGCGTTCCTGTCCTAACTTATGGCCTGCATGTGGTAGAGCTCGTCTAGTCTAAAATGACGCGCCCCACTACTTAGTTAGTTGATTTCGATGTGTGAGTGCAAATATTGATAACGACACTTCATCTGTGTGGGAGCCAATGAACGACGCGTGCTCCTACGTTTGAATCTCACCGGCAATTGAATGCCCAATTACAACGGCATTTGTATATGTATTGCGTCCATATTTTAAACTTGCTTGTGTGCGTTAATGCGATAGTGGGGCGCGTCATTTTAGATTAGACGAGCTCTATCTGATTCGTGGTAGCCAGAGCCTTATAATTTAAAAGAAATAAGTATAGAGCGTTATCAATATGTGCTCCGCCTATCTAGGCATAATAGGCATAAAAAAGCCATAAAGCATCTAACAGGGGGTTTTAAAACATTGTCGAGTGTCTATCATACGAGGCGTAGTAGCCGAGTTTGATAATAGTTTGGCAATAATTTTAAACACTTATTTTTTACGTTTATTTCGGGCGCCCGAGCGCGGAAATTGGCTGAATACCTAAATAATATGTCGTTATCAAATTGAAAATTGTAATTCTAAATTAAAACTTTCCTGTTTATTATAGATAAATCACTTTTATACACTGTATTTTCCTGTTTGTCTGTGATTGTGTATGAACGGAATTATTTTCCCGCTAAACAGAATATTTTTGCCAATTGTTGTAATTTGTGTTTGTGAAAGTTTTTTCTTGTTCGAAGCAAATAAATAGATATATGTGAAAGTAGTGAAGCGAATTTCCCGCGGCTTGGTATCCTCGACGCGTAGATACAACAACAGATAGAACTGAAGCTTACTTCCAACAAAGTTGAGAAAATTATAGGTTCGAAATTTTAACATGACAATATGAGTGTAGATAAAATAGTGTATGCAACTGCATACAATTAGGTATTAAAACACTAGTGTCAAACTATTATCACACGAGGCGCATAATAGCACCGTTTCTACGCAGTTTCCATAACCTACTATAATTTTGAAATCACGGCTAATGTAAGTAATATGCGTGCATGTGTAGGTATGTGGTATGACACTATGAACTTTATATCGCAATTTGCTATTACAAAACCATTTAAACGAGACATTTTCCTCAATTAAATATAGATTCTGCACACTCCCACGTTATTTTTTATCGTCGATTTAACGATTGAAGTCCATCCGACGGTAGCGCCAACGAATCCGACAATATTTACTTATATTTAAGCTTTTTATAGTGAAGCGGAACGTCGGTGGCCAGGCGGTTGAGTATCCGACTCGTAAGCGAGAGGTACCGGGTTCGAATCCCGCTGCGGCCATATACCAATGACTCTTTTCTGAGTTATGTACGTTAGTTGAATTCTAACCGATGCTCTTACCGTGAGGGATAGCATCGTGATGAAACCTTAAAATTTAGGCAACTGAATTTGTAACCATGATCAAATCTGGTCAGATTCCCCTGGTAGCAGGGTCACGGAGGTCAGATGGTAGTCGCTCCACTGTAATTATCTGATCTGCCAAATCCTGGATCATGGTCAAAGCGGACCTCGGGCCCTCGTGCGCAAGAGCACAAACGGGACATTAACGCCAAGATCATTTTTATTTTTTTTATTTTATTTACTTAAGGAAAGCCAACAGCAGTTATTACAATAATCATTATAATTCTAATCATAATCATAATCATTATTATTATTATTTATTTATTTAGGAAACAAACAGTCTTTTAACAATATCACATGCAATTTAATTTCACAAACAGATCTACAGTTCCATATAAAATTAAGCAAGTTGTACTATAAGCTATTTATAGTGAATGTTAAACTTGTGACGTAAACCGGTGCAATGACGTAAACGTGTAAGACAGGTTGTTAATGGACGGAGGTCTATAGTAATAACGACACTACAATTAAGATAAAACTGCATGGCGTCGAATGGCGTGAACTGTAAAAACCACAGTGGCGAGAACCTGAATGTGTACCTACTCCTAAGCATGAACCAATCTGGTCAGGTTCACCCGTTAACAGGGTGACGGCAGCCAGATTGCGGTCGGTCCACTGTAAGTACCTACCTGATGATCATTGATCATAACCGGGACATTAACGCTAAGTCATCAATAGTCATCATAGATTATTATGCAGGGATGCTCCATTCATAATTTCGTCTTCTATTCCGAGCGATATCCCGGCTTGTTGGTAGTTTTATCCACTGAAAACAGAAGTTTTATCCAATTCTCGTGCGCCGAAATAACTAATATGTATTTTGAAGTTGCAGGAAATGCGAATAATGTGAGGGCAATAAAATATGAGTGATGCCTTGCTGGATCAATCATAAAAATCGACGATAAAATGCAAAGTGGGTACTCGCTGGATGTCTATAATAAAATATGGAAAATCCATTGTTTATGTATGTTATTCACGTTTATTCTTAAATTATATATCATCATCATAACAGCCCGTAACAGTCCACTGCAGGATTTAGGGCCTCTCCCACGAAAGAGGAGGTTATTGCCATAATCTCCAAGCTTGGCAGGCGGGTTGGAGATCGCAGTGTTTAAATATAACAATGTGGAAAATGCTGCTGCCCATTTTCCAGACTACGGAGACTCTTGATGTTTTGCCTTGAAAACATTAGTCGCCTTGTACGACACCCATAAGTGTAAGGGGTTGGTGTTATTCTACTCTGCCGGACACCACACGGCCATAAATTATATATGAGAAAGAGATAAATCATAATTACCTATTTGAGAATTATAAGAATCATTAGATACCTATAGTATTAGAAAATTTATTGAGTCTGTAGTTGTAGGTACCTAAGGTATTTCAGTCATCATGACTATGAGAGTTTGGGGATTGCTACCGACAAGGGTTTAACTCATGAATCAATGATAATAATCTTAACATAGGATAAAACAAATTCGCTTCCCGCCGTCTTTACCACCTACCTATACCGTCATGATGCCTACAGCTGCGTTCTATCATCGCACCGCTCGCCACCGACAGGGAGTTCATCCTCACACCTTGCCAAATTGGTCGCGAACTGTGCGGTTCCAAAGGAACTTTCTCCCACGCACACTAAGGTTGTGGAATGAACTACCTGGAGAGGTTTTCCCTGGAGAGTACAACATGGAGTTCTTCAAGAAAGGGGTGAAAAGGTTTTTCCGGGGTCGGCAACGCGTGGGTGATGCCCCTGGTGTTGCAAACGTCCATAGGCTGCGGTGACTGCTTACCATCAGGCGGGCCGTTAGCTTGTTTGCCACCTTGGAGGTATAAAAAAAATCTATGTACGCTTAGATCTTTTAAACTACGGATAATGCGGTTTTCAACAATAGATAGAGCGATTCAAGAGGAAGGTTAATAAGGAAGAAAAAAGGGTAGGTAGGGATAGGACGCCACGCGAACTAAGTCGCGCCACTTTATGATGCTAGTATGCGAAGACTGGGCAGCGCAGCAGCGTGGGCAGGTCCCCTACAAGGTGGACCGACGACCTGGTAAAGATCGTAGATACCAGCTGGATACGGAAGGCACAGGACCGGCCGCCGTGGAGATCTCTGGGTAAGGCCTATGCCCAGCAGTGGGCGTCTATCGGCTGTTATGATGATGATGATGATGCGAAGACTGGCCGAGATGGATAAAAGAGAGCAAGAACCGCCTCAGATGGCGATGTTGATTGAGCTTGATGAGCTTTTCCAGGCGTGAAATGAAAGTGAGGACGATATTCGATGATACTTCATGTAAAGGTCACCTTGAAATTAATCCAGTAAATACCAAGGTACCTATTTGACATACAGCAAGGCCATGTGTACTATTTTGCTCATTAAAAATACCAGATTGGATTTAGTTATCAATCAATCAGAATGTTTGTTTTAAATTTGAAACTTGCATTGGTACAACATTGTTCATTTAATTCTTGTGTTGTTTTTCTGTAATATGTGTTTGATTGATTGCTTTACTATATTTTTGTCTGTGGTTAGCAGCGAGTACCTTTAATTGGCTTAACTGTATCTACTCATAGTATGTAATGTGTTTTTATAAGCTGTTGATACTCCAATCACAGAAATAAAACAAAAACAGAATCCATGTGTCTTAAGTCATGAGGGAAGCATAGAAATGGCCGCCATTTTATATGTCTGCGTAATTTTAGGGTTGCCATAAACATGATCAATTTTGCCTTCTTTATGTATTATGTTAGCAATACAACTTTACAACAACAAATAAATAAAAATTATTAATTTCTGATTGTAATTATTTATTTAAAAATTCTTAAGTAATGAAATATGTTATTAAGAGGAGTCTCCCCGAGTACGATCCATACAAATGAAGTTTGATCATATTTTCAATATTGCGCTATCAAAATCAATGAAATTTTGTAGACGTGATCCAGAAACTAATATCGATGCTCGTGGTATAATAAATATATCAATTCAAAGTTACATGAGATTCAAGATTTCTATAGAAATTAAAAACCTGTGTACTTTGAAAATATGATCAAACTACGTTTTAATGGAGCGCGCTTGTGGAAAACTAGCCTTAAGGCTACATACACTACAATGCTCGTAAGTAGGTATAAAAATTTAAGGCGAGGACGGCACGGAATTAAAATCCGTACCCCTACCGTATCCGTCACGTACCCTCCCCGCGCCCTTCACTTAACCACACCGTATGCCTGCCGTACCCCTCCCGTGGCCCTGTCGTATCCCTTCCGCAGCACTCCCGTACCACTCCTATAGGCCTACCGTAACCCTACCGTATGCCTGACGTACCCCTCCCATAGGCCTACCGTAACCCTATCGTATGCCTGCCGTACCCCTACCGTATCCTTCCCACAGCCCTGCCGTACGCCTGCCGTTTCCCTCCCGTACCCCCACCGTAGCCTTATCGTGCTCCCATAATCCGTGTCGTACCCCTCTCGCAACCCTCCCCTAGGTCTACCGTAACCCTGCCGTACCTCTCCCGTAGCCCTGCCGTACGCCTGCCGTTTCCCACCCGTATTCCGTACCTTAGCCTTGTCGTACCCCTGCCGGACCCCTATCCTGCCCTATTTTCTTATTCTGCTAGCCGATGCGGGTACAAATACATCAAATTATTTAAAAAAAATAGCTATTCAGGTCATTTACCCGTTTTGGAAAGGCGTACGGAACCAAGCATCGTAGCCCCTTCGCGGTTGTTATAAAATCCACGTCATCAAAATGTGCACTGCACACGGTACTCGCAGATGATGGGTACCAATTGGTTTCTCTTCTACAGTTTCGTATAATTAGAAACCAATCATCTTTACGGTTTTTGTTTCTAGGAAACCTATTAAAATAATATAACCCGGTTAAAATAAAATCGGGATCGAAAATAATAAGGGCTCCGCAGAAAGCGGTGTTATATTATTTATTTATAAAATCGTACTACTTTGCTAACATCATAGCAGTACGTAGGGTAGACTATAATTATAATCATTCAAGTTCTTTTCAGATACGATAGGTAATCAAAATTCGGAACCTGATCTGAGTCACAAATTTAATAAAGAATTCCCCACTTTTAGGGAATTTTCCCAAAAACAGGTAGCCACATCGTTGTACTTTTGTTCGAAATTCGCACCAAAGTAAATTAAACATTAATAAAAAAAGTAGTACGAATCATAATTACTTACGCATGGTAGGTAATTCCTCCTGCCTTGTTACATTTCTTCCAGTAACTTTTACACGATTTCACTACACATGACGGCATTTTAAAATATTTTTCGTCGAGGAAAAATATGTCCGAACGCTACGAAATGGCGGTACGTTGTAAGACCCGATGAGTGTATGTCATGTACAACAAAGGAGATTGTCACACCCTGCATGCACCACATCTCTTTAGGGTAACATGGATTCTGTTTTTGTTTCATTTCTGTGACTCCAATAAATAAATTAGTTTTCGATGTTATTCAAATTGGAGATATTTTATAGAAACATCAGTCGGCTAATTAAGTAACGCTATTCTCTGATTTTAATTATTGAAATTGTTACTTTAGCGAATACGTATGATTGATTTAATAGTTTTCAGTTTATTGCAATAGAAGTTTGTGATCGCAAAAGTAACAATTTCAATCATTGAAATCAGAGAATTGTTAACAACAGAGTTACGAAATTAGCCTACAGGTTAACTAGTTTGGACTTCAATGTACCCTAAACCAACGTTCATGTATGAAAAGGTTGATGAATGTGGAAGAAGCGGGAGAAGTTTGTCAGGACCGCAGTAAAAGAAACTCGTGACGTTTATTATATCTATGGTTTGCGAATAGACTCTGTTTTAACTCTCGACAAAAAAAGAGGTGAATGTTATAAGACTTCGTCTAATGAGCAGTTTTCCAATAGGTATCTAAAGCATTCCTAACCATTCCCTAGATGGCGTAATCGCTTGAAATATGTTCTTAGCAAAGAGGATATAAACACCGGGTACGTTGTATTGGATAATATTGTATTTATCAATAGTTTTAACCAGTCGATTGACTTAACTCCCCCTTACACTTTGTTCGCCCAGTATTCGGCGACGCATACAGCATTAGGACTGGCCTCGAACAAGTCCTCCATTGTGCAAGTTAGGACACGCCAAGCTTGAGTCGAGGTGGTCCATGGTTTGCGGAGATACGCCACAGTCACAGGGAATATTATCTATCACATATCCCCACTTGAAAAGGTTCTCTTTGCATCGACCTACCTGAGTTCGCAGCCTATTAAGCGCCTTCCGGGTAGGCCACGGAAGTTGGTTTAAGGTTGGAAGCCTTTCAGCAGGAGGGATAAAAGGCAGATTGTAAAAAATATTGAGATACAGGTTTTTTATGGCTGTAGCTATAGCTGCTGTCGGGCGCAGTTGTTGTTGTGTAGCTGTAGGGCGTCGCTTTCGCAGGCAGTTGTGGACGCCAGGAAACTGGATCGGCTTTTCAGCCTTTGAGCAGTAGGTTGTATCTTAACTTTGGACAGTACATCGAATCCAAAGCCAAAACTGCAGCCAAGAAACTTGGTATCCTCTCGAAGGTCAGGCGGTACTTCACTTCAAAGCAGTTGCTTCAATTATATCAAGCACAAGTTCGTTCATGCATGGAGTACTGCTGCCATCTCTGGGATGGATCAGCCAAATACCAACTGGCCGCTTTGGATTCGGTGGAAAAACGTGCAAAGAAGATAATTTTTGATCCGCAATTAATTGAGGCTAAGCTGCAGAGCCTCGAGCATCGGCGTAGGGTTGCGTGTCTGTAGGTATTCTATAGGTTGCATTTCGGAGAGTGTGCGAAACAGTTGCACGACCTCATTCCGCCGGCCCCTTTCCGCCATCGGGAAACGCGATCCGGGCGAGCGCTTCATCCTTATGTCGTGAATCTTCCAGCTGCCCGCACGAGCCGCTTTGGTTCAACCTTTATAATGCGAACGGCTAAGGAATGGAACGCTTTGCCTGCGAGTGTGTTCCCTGATCACTATAATCTGGACGCCTTCAAGGCTAGAGTGAATAGGCTGTTCCTAGACAGGCATGCTCCATCTTCGACCGCATCGTCACTTACCAGCAGGTGAGATGGCGGTCAAATGCCTGGATAGACTAAAATTAAAAAATTAAAAAAAAAAAAGGTCCTGACCATAATGCGGTCGGCGAGGATCCGTATCGTGTTTACTTATTTTCACTGCACTGGCAATTTCTCTGCGGACAGCTGTTTTTTTATTTATTATTTTAAACTATCCAGGCCTTTGACCGCCATCTTACCTGGTGGTAAGTGACGATGCGGTCGAAGATGGAGCATGCCGGTCCAGGAACAGCCTATTCACTCTAGCCTTAAAGGCGGTCATTATAGTGATCAGGGAACACACTCGCAGGCAACGCGTTCCATTCTTTAGCCGTTCGCATTAAAGCTGCTGGGGCAACTGGACAACACAGCTGGTGGGGCAATGCCAGCCAGTGGATACAGTTTACTACCGGTGTTGGTTTAAGACAGCCTGTTATTTTCCGACATGTGACGTTCAGGGCTGTATCCACTGTCTTAGCGTGAGCTGATCGACGCCATACGGGGCACGCATATTCTCCTGCAGAGAAACACAATGCTAGCCCGGTAGAGCGTAAAACCTGTGGCGTGGCACCCCATTTTGAAGAAGCAAGGCGCGAGAGCAAATTGTTCCTGGCAGTTATTTTGTGGCGAATATTCGAATATCTAAGCGAACATACATTACAATCCGCGTCCTCCGCTCCGTCCGTCCGCCCGTCCGTACGCCTCCGCACGCACGCACCGACGCTTCCCGACCCACCCGAGTTCATCTAGGCGACGCTACTCTTTATTTTCGGAAGCGGTAGTCCGGCTCCACCATGCCGAAGCTCGTGTTCGACACTTGCTGCTGCTGCGCACCTCCTGGCTGTCTCCTCATCGCCTACCTTCACCTGGTCTATAAGATGCTGATGATCGTGCTGGCCATCGTGGGCATAACGGTGAAGGTGACGCAGCATACGCAGGAGGCCGACATCAGGTTGCTCGCATTCCCGGTGGTGCTGCTGATCTTCTTCTTCTTCCTCCTCGCTTTCACAACAGTGCTGTTGGTCGGACTGCACAAGCACAAACGCGGCCACATCAAGACTTACCTGATCTACGCCGTGATCTCCCTTGTGATCACGATCATCCTGTTCTTTGCGCGCGTCGCCGGCCCGATCCGCGCCGGTGACGTCATCAGTAAACTCGCCATCATCGTGCCGAGCACGTACTTCCTGCTGGTGATCCGCAGCTACTATTACAAGATGGACGACAAGCGGCCAGCCGTGTGCAGCGAAGCCAACGCGCTCGCTGCTCCCGGCAGTGCACTGGACGAGAAGCACTGACGTCGCCCTTATTGCTGAACACGTGCACTTCGTTATTGCTACGCTATCCGGATCCAGATCTGAGCCGCATGCTGTCAGCAATAGGCCAGGCAGTAGCATTGTTGATGTACAATTTTGGACGCAACGCCACGCTTATTAAATAAGCATTAAGTTTACGAATTTTATTATAACGTAACTAGATAGATGTAAGCGGAAACCCGCCTCAGACCAGGGACAGTACAAACGAGTGCCTCTCATATGACTTACCTGTTTATCTCTATTGCCTATACAGGTTATTGCTATGACTTCAAGTCATACGTACAAGTATGTCTGTAAGTACTTTTGATGAAACATTTTACTTTTAAGTATGATTACACCATTTAAATGCCGATCATTACATATACGAGTATTATAACCTTCTCTATAATTATAGCTTATCAAGTGATACTTTTTGAATAATATTAAACTCTCTGTATTACATAGATACATAGGGACAGACGGCGGGAAGCAACTTTGTTGTATATTATGTAGAGATTAAGAGAGGTAGGGCATAGCGGGGTATCTCGTTCGAATTGGAGCCGCCCGACTGGGGAAGTACCTCCACCTTACAGAATATCGCAGCTAAATAATACTCTTTTAAATAGTATTGTGTTTCTGCCGGTGAGTAAGGTTTCCAGTGCTCCATGGGGTGGGGATTTGGGGAACCGTGGCTTTGGCAGTGGAGTGGCATTTGCTTTTTGCTGCCAGAGCAACGTGTTAAAGAGGTGGGCAACGCATTAGCGATACTCTTGGTGTTGCTAATGTCTATAGGCAGTGGTGACCACTTTCCATCAGGTGGCCCGCTTGCCTGTTTGCCTACCGTATGACATAAAAAAAAAAAAAAAAAAAAGAGATAAGTAATGTATAATTGGTCGGAGGACTTTCCGACATTTTCTGCCGGTTAGATTTGTGAGTGTTTAATATGTCTCTTTAAAATGTAATGTGATCACATAAATTAAAGCGTCATAGAAGCCACTACCTCCACGTCCCTACTACAAGGCAACGTTATGAGGCGCTGTCCCAATTGGCAACGCTCGTGCTACCTTGGAAACCGCCCGTCGCAGGCCCGTTGCGAATTAAGACAGAGTTTGATGATGATAGAATGATACAACCCTAAGTCTCCGCAGAGTCATTACGAACCTTGAGTTAGCGTGTATTTACGTCGTAAATACCCAAACAGCGTCTAATTGACTTTGTTAATTAACTTCATAACGGCTAAATGGAACGCGTTGCCTGCGAGTGTCTTCCCTGATCGTTATAATCTGGACGCCTTCAAGACTACAGTAAATAGGCTGTTCCTAGACAGGCATGCTCCATCTTCGGCCGCACCGTCACTTACCACCAGGTGAGATGGCGGCCTAATGCCTGGCTAGCCTAAATAATAAAAAACACCGCCATTCCCAATGGCGCAAATAAAGTAGCTACACAGGTATTATTTACAAAGTGTCAATATAATTTTTCCGGGCCTGCTACAGCTGCGTTGACAAAATTAATGATAACCGTGGTAACAAAATTAAAGACAGCCGTGCGGTGTCCGGCAGAGTAGAATAGCACCTACCCCTTACACTCGCGGGTGTCGTACAAGGCGACTAATGTTTTCGAGGCAAAAGGTTAAAGTTTTAAGTAAGTTTTCCATTGTTATAATATAACACTGCGATCTCCAACCCGCCTGCCAAGCGTGAAGATTATGGCGACAACCTCCCCGTTCGTGGGAGAGGCCCTTAGTTCTACAGTGGACGGTTATGGGCTGCGGATTCACAGCGAATAGCCTTGAGTTAGTGTAAAGTTAGTAAATACGAAAAAGGTGTCCACAACTAATTATCGACGCCATTCCCCATTGGCACAAACAAAGTAGGTACCCAGCTATTATTTGCAATGTGTCAACACAATTTATCTGCGCCTGCTACAGCTGCGTCGATAAAAATAATGAGCCGAGGTAGATATTTGAACATAACAGCGGAATGATAATGAGCGCGTGTAGCTATGTCTGTCATGTAATGCGATAGCAGAAACGTCGCATTTATGAATATAATAATGGGCGAGTATAGTACGTATGCAGTATCAGCGAGCATGCTTTCAAAGTAGGTCCGGAGCGTGGTGGGATTGTTGATTGTTATTTTAGTTTAAATTAGCAACAGTAAATGCGACAAAAATTAGTTGCTATCTTTATTATGTTTGTTATAATTAAAACAACCTGGTCCGCTGATAGCTAACGGACCCGACGCGACTTCGTTAGCGTGTTGTCCTACCCCTACCCTACTCTACCCTACCCTATACTTAAACGTAGATTTTTTTTTCTATGTCTACAACAATCCAACGCCTACGCTACCCTACACCTTACCCCTATCTACTTATTCTTTCATACAAACCTTGCCCTGATAGAAACAAACACCAAAAAAGATTACATCTGCAAACACGTGAACATAGAACATTTTAAATTAACTGTAACCATACATTATACTGAATTTATTGGTACCATAACATTTAAAGTTGAATAACAACACACAATATAAATAGTAAACTAAATAATTAAACTTAATTATCAAACTAAAATTAAATAAACCTACTACCCTAATCTAAAAATCGATATGTACAAATATCCCCTAGATCACCGCCACTGTTGGGAATGGTGCCCATAAGGCTGGCTGCATTCCCCCCTTGGATGGCTTTCCCTATACGTTGGCCGAGGAATGAACCAGCCCTGCGCTCACCAGTGAAACGAATTAAATTTGATTTCAATTTGGCGAATAGCTTTTTAGCTTCAGGGCCCCACGGCCCCAAAGTTTCCACGGCAAACGCCGAAAATACGCAACTATCAGCGATATGGAATATTTTGATTATATGGTTATACTAGCTGACCCGGCGCGACTTCGTTCGCGTAGCGTTCTAACCCTACACCTACCCTACACCTACCGTACACTTACCCTACACCTACCCTACACCTACCCTACACCTACCCTACACCTACCCTACACCTACCCTACACCTACCCTACACCTACCCTACACCTACCCTACACCTACCCTACACCTACCCTACACCTACCCTACACCTACCCTACACCTACCCTACACCTACCCTACACCTACCCTACACCTACCCTACACCTACCCTACACCTTCCCTACACCTACCCTACACCTACCCTACACCTGTATTATTTTCGGGAATTAAAAATTAAATAATTAATAAATAATTTTCGAAAATTAAAATTATTTTTTCGAGTTTTCATTGTTTTTAAGATGTATTCTGCTATTCGGGAAGGAAACAAATCCAACAAATCAAAAACCATGGCAATCGGTCCAGCCGTTCTCGAGTTATAAGTGTTGTAACAAACACGACTTTCTTTTATATATATATAAGATAAGATAAGATAAGATAAGATAAGATAAGAGATTATTGCAATTTTTCCTTGTGATCTCAATTTTTTTGAAGATAAAATTTAGCCTATGTTACTCGCTGATAATGAAGCTATTTATGGGAGAAACAATTTTTAAATTGGTTAAAACTGTTTTTGAGTTTATCCATTACACAAACAAATAGATAGCGCAATGAAGTTAAAATTAAACGTAACCTAAGTACGTAATGGGTTGCGAGAGGCTTTGGCTGGCCAACTATCCTGTATATTACAGGACTTCCCGTTTTTTAGCTATCATTTTGCATTTGTCCCGCTTTTTTGTAACCTGTTACGAAAATGTAAGAATCGTAGATGTTATGGGCGACAGTTACTTTTACCATCAGGGGGGCTGTCTGCTCACTTGTTGAGTCGCTGATCGAGTAGCATAAAAAATTATTAAGGAAAATATACCATGACCATAGATGGTCCCGCAAATTTGAATATGACATAGCTTTTGACAGTTCAAAGACACGGGATTCGTGCGCCGTCCATCTCCGCAATTTTAAATAAATTTGATTTTTAAATTTTTAACGGAAATTTCAAGAAAACCCGTATTTTTACTTTATTTTAATCCTGTAATTTTAAATCACATATGTATGTGGTATAACACACACACATATGTAATAAATGATCGCACTGGGGTTGGTCACCTCGCCAGAGAGGTTGCGGCAAGTCGAGGACCGGGTGCACTGGCGCTCATTGGGGGAGGCTATATGTCCAGCAGCGGACTATAAAAAAAACATGACATTGTAGGATAAGCATAGATAAAATACACCACATTTTTTTTATAGTACCTATACGCTGATGACGATGAAATGCTAACGACCGAATGTATTAAAAGTTAAAACGCGGATGGAAACAATGTGAAAGGAAACTCGTAACATAAGCGAATGAATAAATACATAAATAAACTGTAATAAGTGAGCAAGATAATGGCTAAGTAATTATATTATGTACTCAATATCCTTCATTGCGTCAATGCCACCACCGTCGCTTGGAACGGTGTTCGTAAGACGTCATAATCACCATTATTGGACGTCTAAACAGTTGTAGTGACAGCCAATATTAAATTAAGAATGGGGTTAAAGGGATTTTACGGGGTCGGCAACGTGTGGGTGATACCCCTGGCATTGCAAACGTCCATAGGCTGCGGGGACTGCGCACCATCAGGCAGGCCGCCAGCTTGTTTGCCACCTTAGTGGTATAAAAAAAAAGCGTAGGTAAATAAATAAATGTGCTTGGACAAGTTCACACAGCGCCATCTAGCCCCAAAGTAAGCAAAGCTTGTGTTATGGGTGCTAGATAACTGATAAACTACTTATATACTTTTTGTTTAAATACATACTTATACATAAAACACCCAGACCCGTAACAGAAACAAAAATTCATAATTTTTATTTCTACCCGGCCGGGAATCGGAGACGTGACCTGTGCGTAGTTAATTTATTGTTTACTTGAGGCCTAGTGCCAGAGCGAAAGGTCAAACTAAATGAAGGGCCCATCTGAAAATCAGTGGTGAGTAGTCCTTAGTGTCTGCTCAGCTTATACTGAGATTGGTACCCTCCAATTGTTTTGTAATTTTTAAAAATATTGAATGTACCTAGAGTTTAAGTAATTTATAAGGAACCCTTTGTATTTTTTTTTCTTTATTAGGTTGTGTGTGGAAAATAAATAATTTGAATTTGAATTTAGTGACCAACTGAACCACTCAGGTCGTCAACTATTACATAAAGAGCTATTTAACGTTGTAGTGACAGCTAATATTCAGTAGCGTAGGTTTACCGAAACGTCGGGAAAACAAATCGAAAAGGTACGTCGCGTGTAAGTCCCATCTAATATATCTAATAATAACCGTAGGTATAAACAATAATACCGCTATTCACGTTGTTATTTTTTTATGGATACTGGCTTTTCCCCACGACATAGTACGCGTAGATATGTTTTTGTAAGTAATCCATTTGGTATCAACATCCCGGTTGTGCTCTTGCGCGTATTAGATTTGTAGGTGGAGCTACTGATGTAGTGTGTGAATTGAAGTCATCATCTTGGCGTTAATGTTCCGGTTGTGCTCTCGCGGGGTCCGAATTGACCACGATCCAGGGTTTGAAAGATAAGGTCTCTTTTTTGAATCGTTCTCCTCGATTCGAATGGTTTTCAATTTTTATTTTCGGCATGAAAAATTCAATGTTTTTTAAATCACATTGGCAACAAAGAAACAGTACGGTTCAAAAATCAGCATCATGCATCAAAATATCGAATTTTTCATACCGAAAATCTTAATTGCAATCGTTCGAATCAAGCGAAGGCGAGCGGTTCAAGAATACTGACAGTGCACTTGCACGAGACAAATGATGCTTCCTATCCTATTATTTTTTTGTTATACGGCCGGCATACTATACACAGGATTGGAAGGGCCACGCGTTGCGAAGAGAGTCATTGGTGTGTGACTTAGGTGTCTTTCATGACTCTAAATCAATTTTCGATATCCATATCGATAAAATTGTATCGAAGGCTTCCAAGGCTTTAGGGTTATTACGGTGCTCAAGGGACTTCCATAGAGTTAAAACATTGAAGATCTTTTATTGCACATTTGTGCGAAGATCCTAGATATATGACATTTACCAGGTTGGAACGTATCCAGAAGCCTTCTATACATCATTTATGTTTCCGCACTAAAAATACTTATTCTTCTGGTCTACTATGTAGACCATCACCTGCTTCCCCTTGAGCAACGAAAAAAAACAGCTGATTTAATTCTTCTGTATAAAATAGCGCACATAATGCTCTGATCTGCTCTCGCTTTTAGCCCTTACTGTATCCACCCTGCGGGGGTTTCAACGTTTCAAGTTTCAACGTACCCATCAGTCTGGAGAGTGCATCCGCCAATTACAGAGATCGCTTGTAGCGATAAGGCCGCCTTTGCCCACAATGTTTAAATATACCTGTTAAATGTTCTTTCCTGTAATTTTGTGTGCAATAAAGAATTAATCTATCTATCTATCTACAGACTTAATTCCTACATTTGTCGGACAAGCAATGTTTTCAATCGTCCAAGTTGGCGTCTGTTGTGTAACAAGTTTTTTGTTAAGCAACGAGCGTTTTCTAGTTTATAGTGGTTTATCTTATAGCATGGACTTATATATAAACAGATATCTGTCATATTTATGTTAATTAAGTGCTCACTTTATCTTTTGTTGTGTACGTTGTATTATCTGTGTTTAATAGTTTGATACTTGTCTGTGGAGACCTATAATTTGACCTCTATTTCTAACATGAATGACTGTTGTATTTTAAAGCTGTTGGTCTTCCTAAATAAATAATCATCTTGGCGTTAATGTCGCGGTTATCCTCTCGCGCTCGAGGGCTGGGGTCCGCCTAGACCATCATCCAGGATTTGGCAGATCAGGTTATTATGGTGGAGCGACTGCCAATTGACCTCCATAACCCTGCTACCAGGGGAACCTGACCAGATTGGATCATGGTTACACATTCAGTCGCCTGAATGTGCAGGTTTCATCACGATATTTTTCCTCGCCGTAAATGCATCGGTTAGTGTTCAACTAATGTACAGAACTCAGAAAATTGTCATTCGATTCGAACGCGGTACCTATCACTTCCGAGTCGGATACCTTTACCACTCGACCACCGACGCCTAGTTCAGCTCCTTTGTCACTGCTTACGATAAAAAAGCCATGCATTATTTACCCTCTTATACTAATTAATATACAGAAATACCTTCCAGGTTACCCTGGTAACAGGGTCACGGAGGTCAAATTGACAGTTGCTCCATTGTAATTATCTGATCAGCCAAATCCTGAATCATGGTGAAAGCGGACCCTCAGCCCTCGTGCGCGAGAGCACTACCGGGACATTAACGCCAAGATTATTATTAATTTACACAAGCACCTACAAAAGCTTGTAGGTACCTATAGAAGACTAGAAAAGACACTTAAATCTACAAGTACTTAACCTCCCTCCTCCCTTGTTCCAGCGCCCATGGCTACCAGGTAGTCAGCAATGCGTAGGAGCGCGTGGCTCCTCGCCTGCTGCGCTTTGCTGGCAGGCGTCGCGGGAGGCGCGGGGGGCGAGGACCCCTGGTGCGAGGATGGCTGCGACTGCAGGAAACTGAATGCTGAACGTACCCTCTTCTGCCCCAAGGCCGCTGAGAAGCCCAAAGTCACTCTCTATGGCATGAGCGGATCTTATGTGAAGGCGGTTTGTGGGGTATGTGTTTGTTTTGTAATCAGGATTTATGAAGAAAATTCGATCATGCAATTTTTTATTTTATTTTAAGAACTAGTAAGGCGTTTGACCACCATCTCAGCTGGTGGTAAGTGACGATGCGGCCAATGGAGCATGCGTGCTTAGAAACCTTCACTCTAGCCTTGAAGGCGTCCAGATTATAATGATCATTGAACACAATAGCAGGCAACGTGTTGCATTCCTTAGCCGAGCGCATTATAATGAACCAAAGCGGTTTAGATGGAAGATTCATGACCGGAGGCCCGGATCGCGATTCCCGACGGCGGAAAGGGGCCGGTGTAATGAGTGACAACATGATATTCCACTGCTACACTAGAGCCCCCTGGTTTCGCCATGATCTCGCAGTTTTGAAAAAGCATAACAGAAAACACTGATCCATGGAGATGGAGATCTGCCTCTAATCTAACCCATTAGTCGCGTTAATTTTCCTGAGATTACGCCCGTCGTAATTAAATTCATTTTTATTTCATTGCTCGTAATAATTGCTCGCGCGTTTAATACAGGCGTTTTTGCCTTACTATCAATACCAATCGCAACTAAACTAAGGCATTGTTTTATTAATCTAGCAGATTAAAACATCCAGTTCTTTAACCACTCAGATCGTATTTCAGGCCAAATGGATTCGCAATAACGTGTTGCAAAATAGATTTCTGTCAACTACTGGTATTCATCATCACAGCCCACCGCAGGACTCAGGGCGTCTCCCACGTAAGGGGGGAGGTTATTACTATAATCTAAATGCCATGCATGGGCAAGATCAACGTCCGCTATTACCTATCCATTCGACACGAATTTTAACTGAATGACGACTTCCTACATGCCTAACCCGACTCCCCAGGAGGAAGTACCATGCGAAGAGTTCCCCTCGGCCCCCTTCGGGCTGGATTCCGCGACCCCGAGCCTTGGCCTGTTCGGGTGCGCCGCGACGGCGGGCTGCCTGCAGCGGCGACTGCACTTCCACTCGGTGAAGACCCTCACACTGCGACAGCCCCCGGCTGGTACCCTGATCAGCAATGATACCTTCGACGGCGTGGAGGGACTGGAGAAGCTTATGGTTTACACTGATTGTGAGTTGGCTTTTTTTATGTTATTTTGTGGTCAGGTGGTCGGAGTCTGGCAAGCCTGAGGAGTTTGCCAGTGAATGAAAGAATAAATGAACACTTTATTGCATAGAGGACACAGCCTGTAACAGAGAAACAACATGCGGCTTTATCGCCATGTTTATACAGAAACGAAATGATATCCTTATCTATTTCTGCCGCCGAGCAACAATGTTAGCAATGTTGTGTTACGGTTTGAAAGATCAGGTTTTTTTTTATACCACCAAGGTGGCAAACAAGCTTACGGCCTGCCTGATGGTAAGCAGTCACCACAGCCTATGGACGTTTGCAATACCAGGGGCATCACCCACGCGTTGCCGACCCCAGTAGCCAGCCAGGTAGCCAGGCATGAGGCATTTCATCTTAGTCCTCACAGTATCAACGCGTCTGCTGTTCTTTGTCTATTACCCGACTATACAATTGTTATAGGCAGACGGTGGACGAACAGCGGACTGAACTTCAATTATCACCTTACGAAATAAGTAATATCTAGTAAGTTTACCGACTGGTCGTTTCGAACGTCGGTAAACTTCGTGAACGTATTGTAAGGAAATCATAATACAATTTTAATAATCGTCAATCTTACGCATTAGACTCGCTTTTCCTACAGGTACCAAAATATTATTTCATTGAAGTTTATTTACTAAATTATCGCTAATCTTTTACAGTGAACGACAACGTGACCATATCTCCTGACGCGCTCTCCTCCCTGACCTCGCTACGGAGCCTCCTCATCCAGGGCGTCAGGCTGGAGCCGTCAGCATCCACCTTCCAGTCCTGGCCAGCGTCTCTTCGCTCGCTGACGCTGACAAAATTTGGCGCCAAAAGGCTGGGGGCAAAAGCGTTTGCGTCTATGAAGGACTTGGAAAAGCTGCTGCTGTTTGAGACCAGCGTTGAGGAGATTGATGATCAAGCTTTTGAAGGTAGGTTTCCATTTAGCTTATGATGGAAGTTTGCCTTAAGAGTGGACATTACATGGTATTTAAGTAGCTGGCAAAGCATGTCCGTAGTTTCATTTCATTACCATCTTAACCATATGGATGAGTGACTGCCAACTACTGTACGCTGTTCAAGAAACTTCCTGTCTACCATTCTATGGGATGATTTTCCAGCAGCGGTGTACCCGAGCCGGCACGACATTGAAGCCTTCAACAAACAAATCTATACCTTTCTCCTAGGCCGGCAATGCATTCGCGACGGCTCTGGTGATGCGAGTATACCCATACGGTGGTTACCACTTACTACAAAGCCACCTGCTTGCTCGTTTGCCGCTATTTTATATATAATATATCAAAAAGCCGGCTCAACCACTACTAGACATTCCACCAAAACCTTCTATACTGATAGACGTGCCATAACGGACGCCTTCAGCAAATATCATTGCTAATTCTAGACATTTTTATTAGGCAGTTTTTTGATAATTATTTCTGGTAACACTTAATTTTCTTTCTACAGGTCTGGACCAGGTCCTAGAGCTGGATATCTCTTCCGGCGCTCTCTCCTCGCTGCCGGTGCGTGCGCTGCGCTCGCTGCCGCAACTGCGCTCGCTCTCTGCGTCAGGGAACCCGCTGACTGCACTCCCAGCGTTGGGGGACGAGGGGAGGGTGTATCAGGTGAGTAGGAGGGCTTCTAGGAGTGTTGGAAGGGAAAGACCGATATGCACATATCACGATGAAATCGGTAATATTTTATGAAAGGTCGGGTCAAGAGTACCTACTAAACAGTATACAGACGAGCATGTATGAAAAAGAAGTAGAAGAGGCGAGAGAGATCTGTCAGGGCCGTGGCAATGGGAAGAATGTGGTATCTGACTACCAATATGGGAAAAGGAGTGAAGTTATGTATTGCACGTAGACTAGACACTAACTGATACGCAGGAAAAACATACACATTCAGGTGACTGAATATCTATGATCCAATCCGTCAGGTTCCCCTGTTAACAGGGCCATGGATATCAGATGGCAGTAGCTCCACTGTCTGCCAAATTATAGATCACGCTCAAGGTGGAGCCCGAGCCTTCACGCGCGAGAGCACAACCGGGATATTGACCCCAAGATCGTTATCACTATCACTACAAATTATAAAACAAAATTCCACGCCGTGTCTCTCTGTCTGTTTGTTCGCGATAAACTCAAAAACGACTGAACGGATTTTCATGCGTTTTTCACCAATATGAGATTTATAAGGAAGGTTTAGGTGTTGGTATAATTTGTTAACGTGCGAAGCCGGGGCGAAGTTATAGTATAAAAAATATAAAACAATTTCAACTTGTGCTATAGTGTGTCTTGAAACCTGCAACTAACAAGAACCTCTACACTTTCAGCTCACCGATATCCGCATAATCTTCAACCGATCCCCGCTGGAGATCAGTCCGAGGGCTTTAGCTGGTCTTCCGAACCTGGCTGAAGTCGAATTACAAGGCAGCGGCATACAAGCCCTTCCTGCGGACTTCCTCACTAGCTCCTCCAAAATCAAGCTCCTGGATCTATCAGGGAATGCCTTGAACACCCTCCCTGATGGCCTGTTAGCTGATCAGGTTGAGCTGACTGTGCTGAAGCTGGAAAGGAACAAGCTGTCGGCGTTGCCAGCGAGGCTCTTCGCGAATGCAAAGAGGTTGAAGCGGCTCACGCTTGACAGGAATCAGCTGACTACACTGCCCAGGTTTGTGTATATGGATTATTTCTTTGACTCCACGAGACCCTGGTGGCGTTACTTACCTTCATGCCGACTGGCAAGCGGTATGACAAGTGACATTTCAAGCTTATTACGCAAATGGGATCAAGCTTAAAATGGGTGGGATCATGCTCAAAGGGCAGGGCCAGCCTATGTTTGTCATGCCGCTTGTAACTCGGCACGAAGGTGAGTGCTATGTGATATATATGTAGAATAGTCATCCTCAAGGGTGAACCTCGCCCGAACGTGTTCGCTCTTTGTTCGCCAATAGTTTGATATCTGGAATATCTCTCTATAACCTCTTTTTGAAACCACATGGAGTGACATTTTGCAACGTATTGTTTGTTTGTTGTGTGTTTGTTATGCGTTTGTTGAGTTGGTGGGTGTAACCCTACCGAAACGTCGGGAAAAATCGAAAAGGTACGTCGCGTGTGAGTTCTGTTTAATACAAAAAATATATATTGTTTCTCCTCCACAGCGGTTTCCTAGACGGCCTCACCAAGCTCTCCTTCCTGTCCGCGAGCTGGAACAAACTCGCCTCCTTGCCGCTGGACGCGCTGGGCGGCGCGGCCGCGCTGGAGGACCTGGACCTCTCGCATAACAGCCTGGTGTTCCACGATCCGCAGGCTGATGAGGTGAGACGGTAGCTCATTATATACTGGCTCACGATCCCTAGGCTGGTGAGGTGGCAAGGGCTATTGTGTACATAGTGTATAGGTACAGAAGACCAGTTGCTATGCGTGTACATAGACTCAAGCTTATTTTGTACTGGTTCACGATCTACAGGCTGATGAAGTGAGGCGGCAAGGGCAATGCATACCTACATAAATCCTTTTTATTATACACAGCGACTAACTCGCAGACAGCGACAATCACGCTATAAGTAAATTAGCGGACTTGAGGCCCTGGTGGTAAGTGATGCGATGCGGCCGAAGATGGGGCATGCCTGTCTTGGAACAGTCTATTCACTCTAGCCTTGATAGCGTTCGTATAATGATCAGGGAACACACTCGCAGATAACGTACGCCTAAAACTAACCACACTTCATCATCATCATCTCCACCAAAGCCTTTCTTGTGCCTTCCGCATCCAGCTAGTCGATCTTACCAGGTCGTCGGTCCACCTAGTGGGAGGCCCACGCTACGTATTTCCGTACGTAGTCGCCACCCGAGAACATTACTGCTCCATCGGCCATCTGTTCTTCGAGCTATGTGTCCTGCCCACTGCCACACTTGGATTCCAATAATTAATTCTGTGAACATTGGCGCATACCGCATAGCACGGCATAACTCAGTATCATAATCCTAAGCCTACACCTACCTATTTGAATAAGCACAGTGCAATGCAATACCTCATCTGACTAAATCACCATTCCCCCACAGAGCATGGCGTACGCCACTTCACTGGACAGCACCTCGCCATTCGACGGGCTGTCTCAACTGAGAAAACTGGACCTCAGCTACAACCGCCTCCGCTTCGGGTTCCCCTTCCTAGCCAACCTACTATTCCTCCACACCTACGACGTTTCCAACAATAAGATAGAAGAACTCGGCCTCTGGAGCGGCGAACTAGACTTCATCAGCAACAACATCACCATGAATGCTTCACACAATAGAATCTCCCAAGTCACGTTGGACTTGCAAGCACCCTTTCTCGCGAAATCGTCCTCAGATTTTCGAGAGTCAGTCGTTCTCATCACCGACAACCCTTTCCACTGCGATTGCCATCTGTACGGGCTAGCTCTACGTTTGAGGGGCTACCAGCCTTTAGAAGGGCTTGGGGTATCAGAGCCGAGGTTCGAAGGCAACGCGAACTGTATCTATCCGAGTGACCTACGCCACAAGTCGGTGAAGACAGCGCCTCTAGAAAAATTCGTGTGCGAGCTCCCCATGGAGCACTGCGTAACGAATTGCAGTTGCACAGTACGCCCTCACACCCAATCGTTTGAGATGAAGTGTACGACGCTACCACCAAAAGCGCCTGACTACGGCAACAACAAACTCAAGCTAGGGCTGATGCATCGACTACCGACCCTGAAGGGATTACTACCAGATGTAGTCTCACTAAATCTTTCAAACTTAGCCCTGGAGACGATACCTGAAGGGCTGACAGCGACGCTACAGGAAATAGACCTATCAGGCAACCGACTGAGGAGGGTCCCAATAGATTTGCTGGTTCAAAATGTAACCATACGGTTAGCGGGAAACCCACTCGGATGCAGCTGCTGGGAGTATAAAGACTTGGTGGCGCTGACGACGTATTCGCACCTGATAGCTGATCTGCACGAAGTGACTTGCGAAGACGGATCGCTAGCGTGGCGTTTGGACGCCGGACAAGTATGCAATACCCTGACAGCATCGTTGGCAGGCGGCTTGTTAGCTCTGATAGGAGTCACTGTTGGCGTATCAGCGATGCTGTTCTACCGATACACGCTAGAGATCAAAGTCTGGCTGTATTCTCGAGGGCTCTGCGCGCGCTGGGTGAACGAATGCGAGCTGGATAAAGATAGGCCATACGACGCGTTCCTGTCGTTCTCTCACGAGGACGAGAGGTTCGTCATAGACGAGTTGCTGCCAGCATTGGATGCGGAGTTCAAGATCTGTGTCCACTTCCGGGATTGGATGCCTGGGGAGTGGATTCCGGCTCAGATAGCGCAGTCGGTGGAGCAATCACGGCGGACTGTCGTCGTGTTGTCCAACAGCTTCTTGAACTCCATATGGGGGCGACTAGAGTTCCGAGCGGCCCATATGAGTGCCATACAGGAGAGCCGATCGCGAGTCGTGGTGGTCTTACTGGAGGACGTAACAACTAATCAAGAAATGGATGCAGAATTGAGATTCTACCTCGCGACGAATACTTACCTTCGCTGGGGCGATCCCTGGTTCTGGGATAAGCTGAGGTATGCCCTCCCCCACCGGAGGGGGGAGATCCAGGCGCGGGATGGGGGGAAGAAGCTGGTGGCGCGAGCGGTGGAGGGAACTCTAGCGGGGGGACTCAACACCTGCTTAACCAAAGACGGGAAGCTGGTAAACATGGCTGCAATAAAGGCGGCAGACTGTAAAGAGCTGCATATAATAAAGTAGACGTAGGCGGTTTTGAGGTCTCCTATTGGTCGAGCGACGTCCGTCGTACGACCGCTGCTAATTAGGATAGGGCCTGCCTAATCTTCTTATAATAATTATACAAATAAAAATACCGTCATAGGGCCCTATACTGTTCTAGTCTCGGGGTCTCCAGGACCTTGATCAACTTCTAAGGCCTAACGAACAGCGAGCTCATCTTGACGTCATTATCGCAGCTGTGTGGAGGGCCCGGGGTCGGCCTTGTCCATGATACAGGATTCGGCAGATCAAGTACCTAAATAGAGCGACTGCCGTCTGACCTCCGTGACCCTGTTAACAAGGGAGGTTCCCTGATTCCCTGAGCAGATTGGACCACAGAAAATGCCTCATTGGTACATATTCAGATATAATGAAGCGTGCTGCACTGCTCATTCAAGGAGGATTTCAGTTATGAGTGAGTGAGTATGAGTTTACACTCACTCTGTTGACCTGTAATGGAGGTAGCTAAACATTTGTGGTTCAAAGAAAAGCAGCTACCTACAGCCACGTTCCTACTGGACTGGAAATGACTGCAGCTATCAAGTTATTGTAAATAGTAAGGACTGTTTTGCATTTTGTAACTAGTGCCTTTGGAACAGTGTTCAAAATTGAATAGCTTAATTTAGTCGTTCATAGGCTGCGGTGACTGCTTACCATCAGACAGGCCGTAAGGTTGTTTGCCACACTAGTGGTATAAAAATAACTTTCTACTTCCTGCCAAGTGTCTGGTCACATATCAGCAGTGATTCGAACTGTGCAACTTAGTCAGTATATTTTTTAATTGTAAGTGAAATGGGTGTTCGACCCACTATATGCGCTTATTACACCTGGCTAAATTCAGGACCAAAATGCGTAAGGGCATGTCAAAGTAGAATTTATTGTTCACAAAATAAGGTCCATTTCTGTATGACATATATTATAATTCGCGTCGCGTCGCTTTTTAAAAGGCGTGACACAAAAATATACCTTATTTTATGAGCAATACATTCCATTTTTTGGTTGCTCTCACGCTTTTTACTTCTGAATTTAGACGACTGAATTTAGTCAAATGTAATAAGCGCATTATTTGTAAGTGAAATGGGTGTTGTTCGTCCCACTATAAAAAAGAAGTAGAATCTCTTGGAAATGGATGAAAAAGGTATTTAGGTACTTATTCGTATAAATCACAGATCTCTGTGAAATCAACTAAACGAGAGAAGACTGTTAAAATTGAAAAAAAAAGGTTAATATCCGGATGTGGGTAGAATAACACCTCTTCGTAATCACCACCTATGAAAGTACACTGGTGGACTAAAAAATCAACTCTCAAGGTTTGTTGCCCGACTTTTGGAAGAATAACTCAATCTAGGTAGCAAATTATATGAAACTAGTGGACCCGGCGCGACCTCGTTCGCGTACACCTACCTGCCCTTTTTTCTTGCTTTTAAATTTACCTGTTGAATTCCTCTATCTATTGTTGAAAACCGCATTAAAATCCGTCGCATAGTTTAAAAGATCTAATCGTAACACACATGTAACGTATACAGACTGGAAGCGACTTTGATATTTCAAAATGATAACCATTATCATTTTGAAAGGCCAGCGTCCTACTTTAAGTGTATGACTTTTGGTAAAAAAAATCGCGGTACAAGCTGAAGAGAGTTATTTTTTTATAAGTCAGGCAACAAACCTAGGGTCTATTTTCTAATCCATCACTATCTAAAGATGTTGGAGGTAAATATTGCACATCGGCTATTTCAGCACAGTAGAGTGAGTAAATAATCATCTTGGCGATAATCCGCCTTGACCATGATCCAGGATTTGGCAGATCAGGTAATTACAGTGAAACGACTGCCATCTGACCAAAGTGGATCATGGTTACACATTCAGTCTCCTCAATGTGTGTTTCATCACGATGTTTTCCCTCGCCATAAGAGCATCAGTTAGTTATTAGCTGACGCACATGACTCATGAGTAAATTGGTACATGGCCGCAGTGGGATTCGAACCCGGTACCTCTCGCTTGCGAGTCGGATACCTTAACCACTCGGCCACCAACGTTCCTAAAGAGAGAGTAAGAAACTAGCAGGTGTGCACTATTTCCCGTCCATCATAGCTGTTTAAAATTAGTTACCAATGATTTATTGGAAAACATGGAGGTGTTAAACTTTATTAATATTAGAATTGATCCATGAGAGATTTTCAGACTTTTTATTTTTAAAAGTAAAAAGTGTAGTTCGGCCGTGCCTCACTAGATGGCGCTGCTTAGACATTCTGCTTAGATTCTCAAGTATTGAATTTGGTACCCGAAGTTACTAGGAAAGGTGTTTCGTGAAAAGATGCTTAGTTTTAGTACATTAGTTCTACCTGAGAAAAAAGCGCAGTCTCTACATTTTTATACTTGTAACGATCTCGTTTTGATTTATTTTCGAGAATCGTGTCTAATCAACGCCATCTATTACAACTGTTTGAACCTTTTTTTCTTTTTAATCGGCTCTCGGGAAATCTCCCATTATGACTCTCATGATTTCGTTTAAGAATCTCTTTAAGCAATACATATTTGCATTTTATCAATTTTTTATTATAATTTTGGTGCTTTGTAACTAATATAAAATGTTATATTTTATAGAATCTAGTAGATATAATTAAGCGAGGAACGTTGTTGTATGTCATATTTTGAGTTGAAGTTTTTAAGTCTGTAAAAAATATGAGAATCGATTGTGTAATTTACAACCATCCTGACAGTGTGCGAGCAGGACAGCAATATTGACAAAGGGTTGCTGTTTCAGTCGCATTTATCCGTACGGTGAACCTTCACATCTACAGGATGATTAATTTAAATGGATCACTTAGGAGAAATCCGAAACTATTATATTATTATAAGCGAAAGCGTAATTTGTTCGTGGAATAAATTCTCACACAAGAGGATATGTAAGTACTACTGCCACGAAAAGTGGAAGTATGCGCCACTAAAACAATTTTTTTGTGCCAAGTTATGCTAAACCTCTAAAATCGCTACAAAGTGGATTTTTTTTGTACTCAGTCTAATATCTCTTATAAGTAGTTTCAGATCTCCTCACTAAACCATTTTGATTGCTCACCTGTAGAATGAGGAGTTTTCCAGTAGGTATCGTCGATTGGTTTCAAAAAGCATCAATAGATGGCGCTCCTACAATTTTGGTAATCTTTTTATAACCTGTATGATGGTGGCAGTGATTTCATGCAACCAACTAATACTTAACTTAAAAATATATTTTTTATTAATATAAACATAACTGTTAAAGATTGAACGAAGTGTAAAAAGAAATATTTATAGAAGTTGGCACTATGTTCTATTATTATTATAACCTCGAAAATGGTTGAAAACTATTGACAAATACAATATAATCCAACACAACGTACCCAGTGTTTATATCCTGTTTGCTAAGAACCTATTTCAAGCGATTATCAATTACCAAAATTGTCGGGGCGCCATCTAGTGAGTAGTTACGAATGCTTTAGATACCTATTGGAAAACTGCTCATTGGTATTTATATCATATATCACTAAGATTTCCCTATATAATGGGAAAGCTGTTGAGACTCATAATTTTAAATGTATCAACTTATTGTAGACAGTTCAACAATACAAATTTATTCTTTTATCTATTCTATTGCTACTGCAGCTGATAGTGGGTGTATTCTTAAGAAAATATAATAAAGCCTATGTGCCCTATCACTAAACCACGATGTAAGAATAGTTATGCCCGACTGCTCTAAACTTAGGCGACGCTTAAGTTGACTCCTAAAATTTTCCTAATTAAGAAACCATTGCACAAACACCAAGCATAAGTGAAGCCTAAAGTCGCCTAGGACACCTTTTCACTAACCTCGAAATAAGCATTACCTAACTAGGAAACTCTTATCTTTAGGAATGGCCTAATGCGCTTATAACACATTTCTAAATTCAAAAACAAAAAGCGTGAGAGCAAATCAAAGTGGAATGTATTACTCATAGAATAAGGTCCATTTTTGTATCTCGGATTTTTGACAAGCGGAGCGACGCGGGATTTAATATAAGTGATACAAAAATGGATCTTATTCACACAATGATTTTCTCTCACGCTTTTTGTTTCTGAATTTAGTCACTGGATTTAGGAATGTGTAATAAGCGCATTAAACAATTGGTCTTTTTCACCAAACTTCTCCCTCTAGACGAGATTTGTCTATGGATTCGCATTGTAATGGTGGCATACTGTAGAGTACCACAAACTTATCAGTAGCCGTATTCACAATGATTCGAAACCGTTTCCGAACGATTCGACACGAAATTCGTGAGCGGCGAATCCGTGTCGATCGATTCGAACACTGTTATTCGGAATCCCGATAGATTCCACGGAAACTCTACTCTCTATAACATATGAAAATTTCATCAAAATTAACTGAAACCACATTTTCCTAAGAACTTTTGCGGGATCCTTTGTCGATTCCGTATCCGAATCCGATTTCCGAGCCATTGTGAATACGGCCACTGAACCGGTGACGGCGTCGCTGTTGTTGGCAACAAAGTTACATTTCAAAATGGCGACACTTAGTTCCAGTTTTGGCCACCGGGTCAAATAAGTTTGCTGTGGAACAGAGAATGCAACTGTCATTTTAGGCGATGCGTAGGAACTAAGCACCGCCCAATCCACTTCCTATCGTTATCTAACGACGATAGTTAATATCTAGCGGTTGGTGAAACGTATTTTCGTCTTAATAAATTCCTAAGGATTTATTCGATTCCTGAGTTTACTGCAATCGGACATAACACAAACTAGTCAAACCGATGGTATATTTTATTCATAAGAATTTTTATTGTATCAGTTACATACTGACTATGCATTGTACAGATTGACCGTAATTCCTACACATTTTTGTAGTGTGAATTGTACCTAATTAAAATTAAAACATTTTGTTCATTATTTTCGATTTATTTATTATTATACTCTTTATTGCACAAAAACACAATATATAGAAATATAGTAACAATACAATGGACAAAGGCGAGCTTATGCCTAAAAGAGATCTCTTCCAGCCAACCTCACATTTTGTGATGAGACCATATTTCTACAAACATTAAATACTATATTTATTAATACAATCCTAAACAAATACTTCATAACTAACTTATCTTTCAACAAGTTATAAATTTATTGACGACCTGTGTGGTTCAGTGGTCAACGTGCCGGTCTGCCACGCAAGAGGTCCCGGGTTCGATTTCCGGCCGGGCAGATATTGAAATGATGAATTTTAATTTCTGTTACGAATCTGGGTGTTCAATGTATAATAAATATGTATTTACACGTATATAAATAGTTTATCAGTTCTCTAGCACCCATAACACAAGTTTTGCTTACTTTGGAGCTAGATGGCGCTGTTTGGATTGTCCCAGCATTTTAATTTGATTATTTATTTATTTAACGCCGGCAAGTGGGTCATATTAGGCTTGTAAGTTTTACAAACATTGCAATTTAAATAAAACCTTGTAAAATGCAGCACCACAGGTACGGTAGCGTCCATTTTGAATCCCCGACGAAAAAGGAAGGATGTTATAAGTTTGACGTGTGTATCTGAGGCTTTACGTATCTGTCTATAGCATTGTAGCTCCCAAACGGATGGGCCGATTTGGATGCGGTTTATCTATTTGAAAGCCAATTTCATCGCGATAGTGCTTAGTTTTGTTTCATTCAAATCGCTTTTGTAGTTTAGAAATTATTCGAGGTTAAGTAAACTTTGTCGGGGATTATCTGACTTTTTCTGTCGGTCAGGTCATTAATATGGCGGCGGCATACCAACCAAAAGACACTAGCGCCATCCCACACGTAAATTATGATCCTAGTCGCAGACTGACATGACGGGCTTGAATTCATTTCTTACACTTTCTTTTTCTGATCTCCCGCATAGTATTTTCGTTCATGTCTGTCTGTGTCTGGGTGTCTGTCTGGAGAGAGCCCTTGACTAGGTCCATATTGCCGCAGTCGTCGACGGGCCAATCGTCTGCATGTGCCTGTGAAGAAACAAGGAAAGAAGTTCTTAAATTATTCTATTTTTCTAAACAAGCTGTATCGCCAATTTATTATTGAGTAGGGAATGCAATCCCGCAAGATAATTTCAATCTAGGTATTTGCGGGACTGAGCCATCTTAGTCCCGCTAGATCCAGGTATTTGCGGGATCGCGCAGGGTGGACTTAGACCTCAGAAATCAATCGTAATATATACTTTATAGGCATGGTTTTAGTTTTAACCAACATTACACAAGGATTTTGGTATATTTCAAATGGGTATTTTTAAAGATTAAGAGATAAATTGACATTCTAGTCAACATCGACATAAATTGAAAATAATTACGTACACACCAAAAACAACATCGTAAGCAAATTAAACTTTCTTTTTGGAAATAAACTTGCAAGTTGCACGCATAACTATCAAACCACTCCATATTTTTCTTTATACGCTCATACTTTTCTGGCGGTCTTTGACTTCATAAATACTTAATCAATGTTTAATTACATTTTCGCGTGATGATAGGCAATAAGACAATGAATACCTATGTATTTGATTACCTCTTATATACGTATATTAATCAAATTTAGAGCTAATCATTGTCTTATTGGCTATCAAACTGCGAAAACCGAAATCTGATTTGTAGTGATGAAATGTTTGAACTTATAGGGAAAAATATAGGGTGCTCCGATAGTTAAGCTCGCAAGTATAGCTTCTCATCGGTTAGTGTTCATCGCTTAGCCAGCGCCCAGCCAGCCAGCCCACGGCCCACGAGCCGCCCCGCGCACAGTATCACGTATAAACCATGCTTCTCTGTAATCCCGCCAGTCCAGCGGGATCCCGCAAAATTTTCGACCGGGATTAGTCCCGCAAAATGTATGCGGGATCCCGGTATCCTGGTATTGCATTCCCTATCAGTGAGTAATTGAAACTTACGGTTAGGGAAAACAACGTGATGTTACCTGCACATTCTGGCGACTGAATGTATAACCATGATCCAATCTGGTCAGGTTCCCCTGGCAGCAGGGTAACGGAGGTCAGATGGCAGTCGCTCTACTGTAACTACCTGACCTGCCAAATCCAAGATCATGGCCAAGGCAGACCTCGGGCCCTCGCGCGCGGGAGCACAACCGGGACATTAACGCTAAGATAATTATTTTTATAGTTTCGTTTTCCGCCACATGCGGATTCTGTCACAGAAAAATACATACTTCCGCTGTTGTTACCTTAGACGTAGAACTAGGGATTACAAACAATATCCTTCTTATGTATACGTACCCGTTGGTGAGACATCAGTGTGATCATCCATTTGAACGACTTCCCGTACTGCGGGCAGGAGTACGGCCGCGCCTCGCTGTGGACGGACACGATATGGCCCTGCATGGAGTAAGGATACAAGATCATCATCTGGACGTCAATATCCGCCACATCCTGGATCATGGTCAAGGCGGATGGCGGGCCCACAAGTGGGATATTGACGCCAGGATGATTTCGATCCAAATGTGTTTCAGATTTGATATTTGAGTTTTGACATTTATAATAAAGTGAAGAATTTTGTATGAGTTTGTTTGTAATGAATACACTGAAAAAGTACTGTACCGATTTTAATTTAATAGAATTCCGCTTTTTTAGGGCACAGTAACGCATTAAAAACCCCATGAATGTTCCTTATTACCCTGTTATTACCTTCGACAAAAAAGAGGGGTTATAGTTTTGACGTGTGTATCTGTGGCTCTGTGTGTCTGTCTGTGGCATCGAAGCATCGTAGCGCCCGAACAGATGGATCGATTTGGATGCGGTTGTCTCTACTTGAAACCCAGCTTAAACGCGATGGTTCGCTTTGTTAGTTTCGTGATCAAACCTGCACATTCAGGCGACTGATTGTGTAACCATGATCCAATCCGGTCGGTTTCCACTGGTAGCAGGGTCAGGGAGGTCAGATGGCAGTCGCTCCACTGTAATTACCTGATCTGCCAAATCCTGGGTCATGGTCAAAGTGGACCCCGGGCCCTCGTGCATGAGAGCATATTAACGCTACGACAATGACGACCTGAGTGGTTCAATGGTCAACATGCCGGTCTGCCACGCAAGAGGTCCCGGGTACGATTCCCGGCCGCGCAGAAATTAAATGATGAATTTTAATTTCTGTTACGTGTCTGGGTGTTCTATGTATAATAAGTATGTATTTAAAAAAAAAAGTATTTAAGTAGTATATCAGTTATCTAGCACCCATAGTACAAGCTTTGCTTAGTTTGGGGCTAGATGGCGCTGTGTGAATTTGTCCACTAATATTTATTTATTATTTAATTATGACATTAACGCCACGACAATTATGAATGAATAGCCTATCATATCTGGCAGAAGCTGATTCATGAGGGAACGAATTTCTTACCCGGACAGCGGTCTTGGATTTAAACCTTTTGCCGCAGTCGTCGCAACCGAAGCGAAGTTTGCGACAGTTATGCACCTGTAGAGAGAAGATGTGAACAATATTAGAGCCCGTACAATGTAGGCCGTAAGGTGGCTGGCGGCGTAGGATTATTCCTAATTCTACATATTTCTAGTTTTACAGATTCTCAGCTTTACAGATAATTCCTAGTTCAAAAAATTTCCAACTCAACGGCTATGAATTCCGAATTCTATGTCTAAATTATTCAGACATCCATTAAAACCCCAAAGTGCAGATTTGATCCCATAGTAAAAAAAATTAGGAATTATTTGCTCTATCGGAAAATTGTATATTTTTCTGGCCTGTTCTTTTAGATTGTTGGTCAAAAATTTATGAAACCGAAACGTGAATGATGTCTTGACTACTTTGGGTCTTCGGGGTCCTATAGGGTTTGACGACAGGCCACCTTCCGGTTTTAACCACTTCAGGTCCCTTTTCACGAACAAAAATCTTTACAGTCAACCGCTCGACCTACCCAAAACCAGTATAAGATAAGCTAGCGTCTCTATAGACGCGCATAGTAAAATTACCTCTCTGTATACTAGTTTTGGTTAGGTTCTATGCTGTCTTCTGTATATACGTACCGAACGAAGATGTTTATTCAACATTGACTGCCATTTGAAGGTCTCGTCGCAACGCTCGCAGGGATAAGGCCGCACCTTGTTGTTGCGGGCGCCATAGCACTGCACTGAGTGAGCACTTTTGTTCGCATCCATGGATGACCCTGAGGATACTGCTGCATTTTGTGGTACTCCACCCATCCATTCCTCCACTTGTGGGACTCCACCCATCCACTCCACTTTTGGAACTCGACCTCTCCACACCTCTGCTTGTGGAACTCTCCCCATTCTCCCCTCCACTTGTAGAACTCCACCTCTCGACTCCTCTTCTTGTGGAACTTGTGGAACTGACGGCCAAAACTGCGACGTGTTTCGGTCACCGAGATTTTCATGCAACATTTCGATTTTTCTCTCATGATAAGACGACAGCCGTTTTATCAGCTCGCTCTTCAATATGGAGAACTTATCCGATGCTGGCGGAGAGATGATGATGTCGCTCACTGCGTCGGCGTACCGGGGAGTCAGCTGGCCCGTGACGTAGTAGAATTTCGTGTTGTCGCTCGATATCCCGGATGTGGTGAACAGGTACTCGATCCGCGTAAACCATTCTTGAAATGAAATGCATTTATTTGTTAGGTAAAGTCAAATAGTTGCTGTTATAATTATTGTAGTACAGCCCAGTAAGTATGTAAAATATATACGCTTCCATAAATATGCTTTATATTTGCAAAATATGTATATCTTAATTATATAAATTAATTTTCCTTCCTCTCCCACACATGGTGTCTCCTATCTGCGCTAGGGTAAGGGTAGGGTAGTAGTTAGAGTAGGGGTAGGGTAGGGTAGGGTAGATGTAAGATAGTGGTAGGGAAGGAGTAAGATAGTGGTAGGGTAGGGGTAAGATAGCGGTAGGGTAGCGATAGAATAGAGTAGGGTGGGAGCGACTACCTATCACATGCAGCATTTGTGATGCACGCTCACTTAAAAGTCTGTCTGGCGATGGCGTGGGGGCCGGGTCGCTCTTTTCCCTCAAATATGGTTGAATTGGACGATGGCTGGGCCCTGCGTTATACTCGTGAACGGGTGCTGCCTTGGTGGAATGGCTTACTCTTGCTGTAGTTTTAGGTGGTTTTTTCTTAATTATACTAGACATACCTATGTATAATATATCGAACGCGGTTCGGTCGTAGCTGGCGTGGGGTGGGTTTGCTGCGGCCATGGGGCGGTCAGCGTGTCACTGTGTGTTTCCTTCCTACTTTCCTACCCCCCAACTTTTTGACGATTGAAAGAGATATTTAATGTACTAATCAATAAAGAAATTTTGAATTTTGAATATTGAATTGAATAAGACCAGCACCGTATCCGCTCCCCTAAGGTTGCAGATGTCTTGGACGATGGGCCCGAATCCCATCTGGTGGACTGCCCAGTGTCCATCCGTGTGCCTCTTTTAATAGCTTCTCAAAAATTCACATATATGGCCCACTCTAAGGGCTTAAAATTATTATAACTGTATATAAGGCCATTGTTGTAATTATACCGTAAACCGTTAAATCAATAGATCTAAAATAAATTGCGCCGAAATACCATACAACCAAGAGACTATGATAATGTCGACAGTCGTTAGAGCGCGCCATCTATGGGAATTTGTAGGAAGCTAGCTTTAAAAACGGCTCAATGGCATAAAAAAAAATAGCAATATTTTTTTTTCTTCCGGCAGACAAACAGGCATGCAGCCCTCCTGATGGTGCGAAGTCACCGTCGCCTATGGACATCAGCAACACCAATGCGTTGCCCGCCTCTAAGGAAACCTCTAATATACCTCTTGAACGATCCCATGTCATAGTCCAAAGGAAACACTGTGGCTGGGAGCTAATTTGTTATTAAAATTAGTCATGTCATATCACAATAAAATTTCAGTCATACATAACAAAATTGAATACATTAACAATACCTACAATGTTACATTGAATGAATAAACCATTACCTTCCATATCCTCCGGTGACAACGGTGGGAAAGGCGAGAACGGTGAGAACGGTGAGAAAGGTGGGAACGGTGTGAAGTTTGTGAACGGTGAAATACGCACAACTTTATCAATCTCCGCGGACGCCATATTTACAGTGAAGTTGTCTAATGGGTCGCTGTATTGGACATGTTGTCCTTTGTCCACTGACATTTCTGACGTCTGGCTTCGGTCGCAGATGGTTGGTCGGTCATGAACCTGTGAAGAGACAATGCCGAAAATAAGTAAGTGTGATGAAGGAGCGTCAGCGGGCGAGTCGTTAAGGTATCCGACTCGTACGCGAGAGGTACCGGGTTCGAATGCCACTGCGGCCATGCACTAATGACTTTTTTCTGAATTATGTACATTAGTTGAATACCTACCGACGCTTTTACCGTGAGGGAAAACATCGTGATGAAACCTGAACATTTAGGCGACTTAATGTGTAACCATGATCCAATCTGGTCAGATTCCACCCTTAGCAGGGTCACGGAGGTCAGATGGCAGTCGCTCCACTTTAATTACCTGAACCAGCAGTCACACTCTGTCGCACCATACGTACCCTACGGTGATGTTGCTTCAACGCGGCCAGCATTTTGTATGCCTTCCCGCATTGCCCGCAGGGATAAGGCCGCGCCCCACTGGGTGTTGCAATATGGGCCTGCACGCAGTAAGAAAACATCATTGTTATCAGCAGTGCTATGACTAGGTGCCCGCAACGAGACATTAGGGTTCCGCCCCCCTATTTTGATAAACGTCAACATATAATCGATCCCGATTATGAAGTGTCAAACAGATATTAGGTATCGATTACCTTCTTTTGTGCAAAGTCCAGCTTACCGCGCTATTTACTCGAAGTTCGAGTAAATAGCGCGTCTCGAACCAGCAATTTCATTTGGCAATCCATTATTGTCAGCTTTGTAACAAAAAAATTGTCAGGTGGAAATATATTGTGTATGGTATGCTAGTGTAGCGACATCTATCGCTCCACTTGGGAAACTAAACGATACTCACATTACGAGTACACGAACACAAGGTTGGCAAGCATCCGCACATAGATGGCGCTAACCGTCCTGCATCGCGCTAGAGAAATGTGCCAACTTCCACGGCATATATACAACTTCCGACGATCAACTGTCGGACCCTTGGTCCCCTGGTCACAACACCCGGCCAGGTGGGTAATTACCCTTTTCTACCTTCTCACCATCTTCGCTTGCTAACATTGGCGGCTATCCTATCCTTCACCACCAAACTAGTTTTGAATTTCGGATTTTAGAGCCTAGATTTCAAATTTCAAATTCAACGGTAAAAAGGTGAGGTAAAGATTACAAGTATTTTCGAGTAAAGTAATGTATAAGCCTTAGTTTGCGATGACTGCTCTGCTGGTCACGCTATAGTTACTAAAGGCCTGCTTAATTTTAAATGGAGTTATAGCAATTTTATTTATTTTGACATTAGACATTATTTTATTAATTATACATTTACAAAAAAACTCATTTCAAACTCAAAATTTCAATTACCATTGCATTGACGTCTTCTTCAATATTTCGCAAAAGATCTCCTTCTGTATTATGAATAGTCTCTTCATTAGACATGTCATGTGAGTCATTAGATTCTAAATTTTCATCGAGCTCTACTTCTTGCGTTAATATTTCAACTTTTATGTCAATAATCTCAGTTTTTACTACTGTTGTCGGATCAATTGTCATGGCTAATTCGTTTACACTGTGGTGTGCACGATTTGATGTATTTGCTATGTGACTCTCATCATTTGAAATTATTTGATGCTTTTTGACAGGTTCATCTACGGAAGGGCCATCAGCATTTTGCAAATGATCTATCTCGGCTTGTTCTTTTTTAACTGCTACATTATGTCCCATAGCAAATTTTTGAGAATATGGTTGATCAATATCCTTGGCATGTACGTTTTCTCCAGGAAATTCAGCAACATATACATCTGTTAGGCTCAGTTTATGCATTATACTTGTTTTCTCGACATTGCGGACAGAGTTCAGAACCCCAGCCTACAAAATACAGAAAATCTATAATGAAAATGATAACAGTAAGTATTTATTGAATTAGGATTATGTTAATTAATCTCTTCTCAAACGTTAAAAATCTAATGGAAAGCAAACGGAAATTTAAGCGAGCTCATCCAGGTAGGGGGCATGCAGACCAATCAGCGCGTACGAGTGCTTACACCGGCGAGACATAAGCGTCAAGGCGTATCATTCATGTGCAGCGCGTGCCCGGCCCCAGCCAACCCACCAAGCACTCGCACGCACCAGCCGGCCTACCTGCGTCGTCCCCTGAGCTCAAAACAAATAAGTATTTTTGAATTTAGACTTAAAAGACGCGGAATGAACATGGTAAATTTACCATAAAGCAATGCCTGAGAAGGCGCAGCGAGCTAGGCTCCGTATATTTGGTATATTGGCTACTAAAATACGAATTTATTACATGGTGCGAGCGGTGGAAATATTTATAAAAAGAGCGAACGCAGCGAGCTCGAAAATGTATGGTATATTGGCTCGTAAAAACCGAATTCGTTATACGGCGTCTACCCGTATACATTTAAAAATTAGAGACACGAGCGAACTAAAATTTTTTGAATTTTAACTCAAACTCGTGGTGTACATTATACCTAAATGTAACATAAACCAATGACTGAGTATCCTCCGTCATTCAGGGTCGTCGGTCGAGTTTGAGAGCTTTCTCTATTGCACTATGGACCAGGGTACCGTCAGGTTTACGCAGTGGTGGAAAGGACGACTGATTAAAGTTTGAAAGCCAGAAAGCCCGGCTAACAGAAGGGTAGCTTGTCAGTCGCTCCCCTCATAGTTAGTAGACCGAGAACAAAGCCACTCCGTATGGTAGGCATTAAAATCTCCTAAAATCACTAACTCAACGGAAGGATGCTGCTCAGACTTTATTAGACGCTACTTTCAGGTGCCCAAAAAGTCATATTCATATATAGTCATATTTACATGTTATATCTATGTGGCAGCCATCTGGTTAAATCAGCCATTTAATGAGAAGGCCAGCCCGTTAATTAAACGCCGGCATTCAATAGAGTGGTTAAAGGACAACTAGCCAAGTAGTTGAAAGTAATGTTCAGCTACTTGGCTGAACGTTATTATGCGTTTTGTAATAGAGATGTTTGGTTAGGTTAGGTTAGACCATGACCATGAGTTCGTAACTTAAATGATTACCTTATGTTGAATAAGGTAATCATTTAAGTTACGAACGTTATTTAATTGAAAATAGGCCAAATTCATGAACTTTAACTAGGAAAGTATTCGTTGTAGAAATTCGGGAACAGAAACGATAATAAATTCATTTTTGTTTCCTTCAATATTCACTACCAATCAGAAGTTACTGTGATAATGTCAAAAACAAGCCAATCCAATGTAAATTCGTTGGAACAAACTCCGCCCAAAGGTTAAAGGTTGGCAAACACAAATCCGCCATTCGCTATCTTGGCGCAGAAGTTTATAGTGATAAGAAATGTTTGTAAATTTGTGTGAAGAAACATTTCCATTTATTTTGTCTTCTATTAGTAATAGAAAAGAGGGAGTATATATATATATATATTATTATTTACTATGAAAAAACTCAATATTGAATAATTGAAAATCAATTTATTTGAAATTAGAGCAGAGAAAAATATAAAAAAGCCAAATTTTAATAAATTTGTAACACTCATGCAATCCAAAATTAATATTAATTAATTTTAAGGTTTCTTATGAACCATATGACTTTTTTTTCCTTTGACTTATCCATCAGATGTAGAATTTCCATGCCTATCTTAATTAAATAAAGTACTTTCAGTATAATTATATTGTTTGATTGCATTCAACATCACTGAATTTACAGCAATATTTATCTAAATAAATTGGTGCGCCTGCACAAAAATTGGACTCCTGATCAAACAATCGAAAACTTAACCTTAAAATGTTACACTCAATTTGATCTAGATGCCAGATTTACGCCATGAACTTTACTGCGCATGACTTCTTCAACAGCTGACTCTTTGTTGGTAATACAGATAGTCTTCTATTAGTCCTAGGTGTGTATAGTCACGAAAGACAGTAAAATTCTTTGTAATTTCATTTCTTCATTCTGTTTAAGACTAAACTAGTTTAAAAAGTATTGGAATTTACTTTGATTTATCATAAACAAGTTTTACTTCTTACATGTGTACACTAGAACACACGTAACTTATTTCCCTCAGTGTAGTGTCATATGCAAACTGATTTCATATTTAAATACTTATATCGCATTGATTCATTTTCTGTGATCAGCTGGATTCAGGATTGCAGGATTGAAACAATTTATTGTCTATAGTTTTTTATTTTGGTTATCATGATACACTGTTAGTTTCTAGTTGGTATGTTAATTAGAACCTATGGAAGTTAACAATCTAATGGTGACAAGAATGCCAGAGGGTGGATTGAACTATTCTAATCTTAATTATTTCTAGTAATTATTCCGTCATCTGTTATGACAACAAATTCTCCGGGCCATTGTAAAATTTAAAATCTTATCTGCTATGTTATTTCTGATTGCATTTTTCGGATGGCAATAAAAGTTTAAAGATTTTGTAAATTTGTCCTCAATACCAGCGTCACTTAATGAGATGGTCTATCTGAAAAATAAAATATAAATTATATAAGTCGCCTGGCATTTTTTGAGCTTGCAATTAAATCTACTGAATAATTTCAGACATCTGAGAATGAACTCTTGTGAATTCATTTCAATGGAATCAATAAAAAACCAATTTACCTTTTACATGAAGATAAACTTCATTTTCTGCAATATCTCCAGGAATAGAAGTTACTTTGCAAACGTATTGACCTGCCCACTTTTTGGTAATATTTTTTATAGTAATTTTCGATTGGTGATAGCCATCAGTTGATGTATTCTGGAAGGATATTTTTCCTGAAAACATTTAACAATTATTAAATTATCTTAAAGAACTTGTTATTAAGGGAAAATAATTTGATAAACTTACCGTAATTTCCAATCTTGCGGCCCCATTTGAACCATTGTAACTGGTAGATAAAATCTCTAGCTCCATAGCAATTCAGTTCGACAGTATCACCTACGGTAGCATACACGTTTCTTTGGGTAATCCCAAAACTTGCTTGCTTGCTTGGAGAAAGTTCTTCAACGTTTGGTGTATGGATTTGTCTTGATGAACAGCAGACTATAAAAAAAACAAGACATACTATTTTAATTTTCACTAATTCTGTGAGTACTTCTTCAATCAGACAGTAAAAGACAATACTCACATGAAGTTAAAGTAGCGGCAACAATAGCGAACAGTAGTAGACTTTTCCCGGCCATGATTCCAGAGTTCCTGAAGTTCAACTGTGAAGTGTTTACCGATGCAAGCCTTTATATACGATTTTTTTATCATGTTGTTCAGTTGATGGGTCAAACGTGTGGTTTCCCTTATGACGCTTGCGGTATGGTCGATACACAGTAAATACACATAAACAATAATTAGTCATTGGTATTGTTATCGTACATATAAATTACCGTAGGTATCTGTGGAGCGCTGTAGAATAATAGCCATTTAGTTTATTTTAATAAATGTATTGTTGGGGGAAATTTCCACTGAACTGTCATAACATTGAGGTTACAATGTTATCGGTATTGTGCTGACCATCCGTCAAACGGCCACGTGATTGATTAAAACTGTCGTCATTCCAGAACTCGATCATGTGTCAGAGATCCTGAATAAAACTTCCAAGGGAAGCTCTGGACTAAGGCTCTAGATTTTGAGACAGAGTTGATCTACTCTACCATAGATTATGATACCACAGTCACATGTAGAACTCCTTAAGATTGTCATAATTTTAATTAAATAGTTGTTTCAGTATAATTATATTGTTTGATTTGACCTAATATCACAGAATTCACCGCAATATTTCTCGAAATAAATTGACGCGCATGCATCAGCTTAATTTTCTGTGATCAGTTGGATTCAGGATTGCAGGATTGAAACAATTTGTTGTCTATGATTTTTTATTTTGGTTACAATGATACAGTATTAGTTTCTAGTTGGTATGTTAATTAGAACCTATCGAAGTTAATAATCTAATGGTGACAAGAATGCCAGTGGGTGGATTGAACTATTCTAATCTTTAATTATGACTAGTAATTATTCCATCGGGTGTTATGATAGCAAACTGACCAGGGCCATTGGAGGCCATCAGATTCTCTCCATCATCATAAACTCCTTGTCTAAAGGAGGACCTAGGTCGTAGTCTCTGCCGACGCTGAAAAATCTCATCCAAGAAAGATTCAGGAGATTCTCCAAATCTATCGTCTTTATCATGAGAGTTCTGCGGTCTATTCGGAGGCTGCTGACAATTGTTGCCGTTTGACTGACAATTGTAATGTTGATCAGCATCATGAGTGTTACGGTTGCCATTTCCTTGCCGAGGAGGCTCCTCCTGGCAATCGTTGCCGTTTCCTTCACAATTGTACTGTTGATCACGATAATGAGTGTTAGTCTCGCGATGATATGTAGAGTCCCGCCCGTCCTCAGATCCCTGTGTGTAGCCGTCGTTGAATCGTCGACCGGGAGCAGGTACACCATTGCCGGTTGGTTGACGATTCAGTCCGTGATTACCGTAAGGAAATTGTGGAATTCTCGAACCCGTTGGTCTAGTGTTTGATGGTTGACATCTCTGGAAGGGATTATCACAGTCATATGCGAAAACAGGAAGTCCATCCCAGAATTTACAGACGACCATTTGACGACCAGCGCACGATGGTTGTTGAGCCCTTGGAGGTTTCCCAGTGTCAGAAGGATGACGTTCTGTCCTGAATGAACCATCATTGGTACTAGTAGAGTCCCATCCGTTCTCAGATTCACCTGTGTAGTCGCCGTTAAATCGTTGACCCGGAGCAGGTCCACCATTCCTGTTTGGTTGACGCATCGGTCCGTTTCCGCCACTAGGGAATCGCGAATTCCTTGAACCTGTCGGCATGGTGTGGGATGGTAAACATCTCTGGTAGGGATTATTACAGTCACGTGCATAAACAGGAGTTCCATCAAACATTCCACAGTAGATCAGTGGACTATCAGCACACAATGGTAGTTGAATCTTTGGAGGATTCGGTGATCTGAAGCGTCTGCCGTCAGTAACACCAGTGGTATCAGATGGGATGCTTCCCTGTTGGGTGTTCGTTGGACCTTGGTTGGTATCGGTATGGTTTTGCTTGGACCCCTGAAAGAAACGCTTCAATGAATATCTCACTAATTTTTCCTTAATTTATGGCAAGTTTAAATTGTAAATCGGTACCAATTCTACTTACATTCTACACTGATGACTGCTAGGAGCACCACAACTAATTTTGCTTTGGACCTCATGCTGCAAGCGCGTTTTGAGCAAGTCTGAGCAATCTCAGAGACTACTGGGTTTCATAGTCGGAGCAGGGGGGTCATCCACTGATTGGTCAGTTTGCTGTCATGTGCCATATCGATGAGGATAATGACGTTCGAAAATTGATAATACTATCGGTTAACCGACTCTAATTATTTCAAATATAATATTTTTAAACTTTCTGACGCAATTATAAACAATTCAACGAAAAATGGTTTTAAAGTTCCGATACCCCGTTGAAACAAACAGGCCATTGATAAACTTGTTTTTGTTCAAATTAATGAAGTCATCGTCACTATCATTACCACAAAGTCAAAATAAACAATGCCAATTAATAAGAAAATATGGTTTTACTTCTAGAAGCTTTGTATTAATAGAAGACAATACTCTTTCACTAAATTTTACTTTAAAGACCCTGATTAAACAGAAGGATTAAAAGTATCAAAAAGGAATAAAAAGTATTTAATTTTCAATGTTTCAAATCCTTTCAAATACTGCCTCTTATGGAAGTTCAGTATATGAGAAATCCTTTTGTTTTTTCAGGGGATAGAAATCCAACAATTGGGGCGTCAAATTTTGAAAAATTAGTATATTTTAGTTAATTCACTTCAAAATTATATAAAATCATTCGTTTGCTCAGCTTATTAGAAACTATAAATAAATATAAAAAACATTTATTATAAATCCATTTATTTTTGAGTATAGAATAATTCCAATAAATTTGTGACAATAATGCAACTATATAATATTACAATCCATTATAAGATCCAATATAAACTTAAATGTAATAATCAAGAGGAAAATAGAATCTAATAAAATAATGCAACTGAAGCAGAGTAACTTCCACGTTGATTAAAGCTCCATAGTTTCTCAATCCTTAAAAATCAATAGCAGGTCATCATCATCTTTTTTCTTGTCTTCGGCATTGATCTCATTTTTGGAGGGACAATTTTTTATTTCGATGCATTCCGAGTCAGAAGTCCTCCTAATGTAGCCTTCTTTGCACACGCAGTCTGACACAGCCATCTGAAATATACAAAATAATGATTAAACTCATCAAATAATACAAAGAAATCCAAAAATAGTCTGCGTAATAAGTTTTTTACTTTGACACAAAAGAATATCACTGGTTCTTGGCAAGTCGGCTGGCAGGATGAACCATCTCTGATCCAGAACTCATTTATTCCGCATTTGGGAGGCTTTGTGGTATAGGGATCTAAACTAAAGGAATCGTCGTATTCAGTTGGTGCCGCTTCGATCCCTGTAATAGAAAATTTCTTATAACAATCTGCAGTTGAGCAAATCATTTTGTTTTTATACTTCTTCAGTCACTAAGACAATACTTACATGAAGTCGAAGACACGGCAAGGATAGCGAAGACTAGTACGATTTTACTGAACATGATTCCAGAGCTTCTGAAGTTCTACTGTGAATTGGTTACAGCTCGTATCTTTTATATACCATTTTGTCCCATGATGTCTGGAACTATATGCGTTGGAACAGTTAGTCATTGCTATAATTATCGTCCATTGTAATTCCTGTAGGTATCTGTGGAGCGCTGTAGAATAATAGCCATTTAATTTATTTTAATAAATGTATTGTTGGAGGAAATTTCCACTGAATTGTCACAACATTGAGGTTACAATGTTATCGGTATTGTGCTGAACATCCGTCAAACGGCTACGTGACTGATTAAAACTGTCGTCATTCCAGAACTCGATCACGTGTCAGAGATCCTGAACAAAACTTCCAAGGGAAGCTCTGGACTAAGGCTCCAGATTTTGAGACAGAGTTGATCTACTCTACCATAGATGGCACCTCTTCAAAAAGTAACTTTCCGTCTTATGGTTCTCATCATTCAATTCTAAGGTCCGTCAGAGCTGTTATTCGGGCCAGCCAGCTGATGAGAGATCACGCTCCCCGCAAATAATATAAAAGCCGCTCCAACGAGCGAATTATTCAGTAGCGATTCTGGATCTCTGGGATCATGTTGGGAAAAATAGTCGTAGTTGCGCTCGTAGCGCTCATTGGAACCTCATGTGAGTATTTACTGGCTTTGCTATGAAATACTTTTTGATTGTAACAGTACCGTGAACAGTTGTTTCTTCTTCAGGGTTTTCCGGCAGCACTGGTCTAGCATCAGCTCAATATGGAGGAGTCTATCAAAGCGCTCCATTCTGTCCCAATGAATGGATTCGCTGGGAATCTGTTCCACATTTGAACTTTAACGGCTGGAGGTGTTATGAAAACACTCAATTTCAAACATGTTCTGACGGATATCTTCTTTGGAAAGAAATTCCGGGTCAATACTATAACTATTATAACTGGGTGTGCTTCCAAAAACCTGCCGATACACACACTTCAAGAAATATTGATATTGATCCTAACTCTCCACTTTGCCCCAATGATCGGATTCGCTGGGAATTTGTTCCACAACTGAACTTTAACGGCTGGAGGTGTTATGAAAACACTCAAATTCCGACATGTCCTGAAGGATATCTTCTTTGGCAACAAATTCCGGATCAGTACGATTATGGCTGGGTCTGCGATATACCACCTACAAAGACACACTCTGAAGGAAAGACTGACAACGGATATTCGAGATCTGACACAGTAACATCTGGAAAAAGATATACCTACGAAGCTTACTAACTATCGACCATATCGATAAGTTCCTAAATTCTCAATATTTTTTTTTAAGATCAATAGTTACAGATTATTTGTCAAACTTCAATAACAATTGTTCATACTTTAAGAACTAAATAAATTTCAAATAAAGTAGTTTCTGCGAAATTACATTTCTGTACGAAGAAATATTTCCATTTATTTTCTCTTCTATTAGTAATAGAAAAGAGGGAGTATATATATATATATATATATATATATATATATATTATTTACTATGAAGAAATTCAATATTGAATAATTGAAAATCAATTTATTTGAAATTAGAGCATTTTATTTTGGTTATCATGATACACTGTTAGTTTCTAGTTGGTATGTTAATTAGAACCTATGGAAGTTAACAATCTAATGGTGACAAGAATGCCAGAGGGTGGATTGAACTATTCTAATCTTAATTATTTCTAGTAATTATTCCGTCATCTGTTATGACAACAAATTCTCCGGGCCATTGTAAAATTTAAAATCTTATCTGCTATGTTATTTCTGATTGCATTTTTCGGATGGCAATAAAAGTTTAAAGATTTTGTAAATTTGTCCTCAATACCAGCGTCACTTAATGAGATGGTCTATCTGAAAAATAAAATATAAATTATATAAGTCGCCTGGCATTTTTTGAGCTTGCAATTAAATCTACTGAATAATTTCAGACATCTGAGAATGAACTCTTGTGAATTCATTTCAATGGAATCAATAAAAAACCAATTTACCTTTTACATGAAGATAAACTTCATTTTCTGCAATATCTCCAGGAATAGAAGTTACTTTGCAAACGTATTGACCTGCCCACTTTTTGGTAATATTTTTTATAGTAATTTTCGATTGGTGATAGCCATCAGTTGATGTATTCTGGAAGGATATTTTTCCTGAAAACATTTAACAATTATTAAATTATCTTAAAGAACTTGTTATTAAGGGAAAATAATTTGATAAACTTACCGTAATTTCCAATCTTGCGGCCCCATTTGAACCATTGTAACTGGTAGATAAAATCTCTAGCTCCATAGCAATTCAGTTCGACAGTATCACCTACGGTAGCATACACGTTTCTTTGGGTAATCCCAAAACTTGCTTGCTTGCTTGGAGAAAGTTCTTCAACGTTTGGTGTATGGATTTGTCTTGATGAACAGCAGACTATAAAAAAAACAAGACATACTATTTTAATTTTCACTAATTCTGTGAGTACTTCTTCAATCAGACAGTAAAAGACAATACTCACATGAAGTTAAAGTAGCGGCAACAATAGCGAACAGTAGTAGACTTTTCCCGGCCATGATTCCAGAGTTCCTGAAGTTCAACTGTGAAGTGTTTACCGATGCAAGCCTTTATATACGATTTTTTTATCATGTTGTTCAGTTGATGGGTCAAACGTGTGGTTTCCCTTATGACGCTTGCGGTATGGTCGATACACAGTAAATACACATAAACAATAATTAGTCATTGGTATTGTTATCGTACATATAAATTACCGTAGGTATCTGTGGAGCGCTGTAGAATAATAGCCATTTAGTTTATTTTAATAAATGTATTGTTGGGGGAAATTTCCACTGAACTGTCATAACATTGAGGTTACAATGTTATCGGTATTGTGCTGACCATCCGTCAAACGGCCACGTGATTGATTAAAACTGTCGTCATTCCAGAACTCGATCATGTGTCAGAGATCCTGAATAAAACTTCCAAGGGAAGCTCTGGACTAAGGCTCTAGATTTTGAGACAGAGTTGATCTACTCTACCATAGATTATGATACCACAGTCACATGTAGAACTCCTTAAGATTGTCATAATTTTAATTAAATAGTTGTTTCAGTATAATTATATTGTTTGATTTCATTCAACATCACTGAATTTACAGCAATATTTATCTAAATAAATTGGTGCGCCTGCACAAAAATTGGACTCCTGATCAAACAATCGAAAACTTAACCTTAAAATGTTACACTCAATTTGATCTAGATGCCAGATTTACGCCGTAAACTCTACTGCTTAGACTTCAACAGCTGACACCTTGTCGGTAATGCAGATGTTAGTTTCCTATTGGTCAACTAATAATTGGTCATTCAACAGAAATTCGAGTCAAAAACGGTCTGATTTTCCTGTTGATTAACCTGCAAGGATCAAAAGGTCCCTGATCACTTTGTTTTTCAGTAAATTGGACCATCAAAATTCGTTCTAAATAACAATCGAAATGCCGTCAATCAGCCCGGGACCTTGTGACATTGTTCACTTGAAAAAAGGTTGCATAGGTCAAATTAACTAGACGAAACGAGTGATAAACTTGTTTTTCAATCTTGAAAATTTATTCTATTGAAACGTTACCCCCACACTTGAACAAATCACGGTTCTAGTGGAATAAATACATTTTAATGAGTAATTATTCCCATGAATAGCCCAGCGAGTACGTAAGACCTTTCAACTTTAGGGACAAGCGCGACTATATGTTTTCCTGGCCATTATTGGATCCATATGTAAGTACAATTAACTACGTTGTTATTATTCAATGCATTATCCTTATAACCACTGTACTTAGTACTCACTAGACATCTATATTATTAAGAGAATAAGCGAAATTTTGTAACTACTGTATTTATATGAGAAAATGGGTTTTTATGGTTAAATTTGGTATCATTAGTTGGTTCCAACGATGACCAGAAGAAGAAGAAGCGAAATGCTGAAGATTCTCGTCACTTAGATTAATTATCCATAGAATGTTTTATAGCAATTTGACATTGAATAAAGTACTTTCAGCATAATCAATTAATCACTTTGTTTAATTTATCAAAATTTGTTTTATACCTGAGACCTTATGATACAATCGGTTAACCGACTCTAATTAATTTAACCTTAAACTCATAACAGGGGTCCAAATGGACCTCGCTGTTTTCTTGATGATAATTCGTTTCTATGATTGATAGTCACACTTTATTATAGACCATTTTTTCCTTTCTTAATAACGAAGAGAATGGTGTGGACGAATTCCAATTTTAAATAAATTCAGTTTGTACAAAGCTTATCAGAGCATTTAAAAAACGAGAAAATAAGAAAAAAATCAGAATTTGTTATTTGCGTAAACAATTCAACGAAAAATGGTTTTAAAGTTCCGATACCTAGTTGAAACAAGCAGGCCATTGATAAACTTGTTTTTGTGCAAATTAATGAAGTCATCGTCACTATCATAACCACAACGTCACAATAAACAATGCCAATGTAATTAATAAGAAAATATGGTTCTACTTCTAGAAGTTTTGTATTAATAGAAGACAATACTCTTTCACTAAATTTTATTTTACAGATAGAGATCCAACAATTGGCGCGTCAAATTTTGAAAAATTAGTTTGTTATGCTTGTACAAACAAATTTATAAAATGTTCCGTTAAATAATTGTTTTACTTGATCTCCAGCAAGAGATTGACATTCAGTCATAGAAATTATGTTGGCAATAGTAGTTCACTCTTTTGATTCATTTATCAAAAAGCTATAAGAAACTCACATTAATCACGACCTGAATCATTAAAAATTCATGTTCTAGAAGCAATTAATACATCACTAAAAATCACACATCAATAACTGAAATCTCCCTGAAAATTCAAAAGCTATGTTTTTTACCATGACGTAAAGTGAATCATATTCATAAGTGAATCTAATTGAAAAACTTTTTCAAGATTCGAAGTTTTTGAAATCGGAATTCAGTTCAATGAGCAATTTTCTAATGTTTTTTTATTATTTATTTCATTATGCGACGTTTCGTCCGTATGATTCAGACATCATCAGGCAACTTTGAAATATAAAAAAAAACATCCTGATACAAAATATTACGTCTGACATTCATAGAATACATACAATAGTCATAGTTAAAAACCATTTCACAATTGTCAATAATAATACTTTCTTTTAAAAATTCTTAGCATACATATTTAGAAGTTATAAATTAATAAGCAAACAATTACTAAGAATAACCACCAAAACATACACGCTGTTATTGTCAGTTGCTTTGGTTCTAGTAAAAATACGTATTGCTATCAGAAGAATACCAATTATAGTTGCTAGAACGATACCAAGTTTTGTTTTCAGCACAAAAAATATTCCAAATTATTCAAATAATTCCAAAGGATTTCGTAGCGAGGAAAAGGATGCAAGGATTTTCAATGAAAACTTTTTAAATGACTTTAAATCAATCAATTCTTTTTATTGAAATTCTATTGCTAAAACTAGTTTCATAGAGTGCTAATTATTTAACAAATACCTATGATTCAATAGTCCGTGTATATCGGGTATCATTGTCAACCACATAGGCTCGAGTTTCGGGTCGTCAGAATTTTCGAAATTGCTGAACCTCGGACCCGATGAAGTCAAGCTTGCACAGATACCACTATGACCAAGAACAGATTTGTCCGTAATCAGTCCTCCAGATTCTCCTGATTGCGTAATCATCACTCGAGTTCCAACGTGATGATTGTAGTGATCTAGGGTAAGATCTGCTTTAGTGGTATGGGTTTGGTCGCAACCATAATACTCATTACGAGCACGGAACAAATTAGTTGTATTCGCGCTATGGTTTTGAAAGGCGCCGAAGTACTCGTTGCTCAACTGGGTGATGTCGAAAGCATTCAAAGTGTGGGTTTGTTGTGAACCATCAAAATGATTTTCAAGCTCATCAACGTCGTCAGCTTCTGTCTTATGCACCTGAAATCCGCCGGTATAATTATTGCTGATCCTCTTCACAGTTAGTGCATTCATACTATGCTGCTGGTAATTTCCGACGTATTTGTTGCCAGTGATACTGATGTGCTTTCCCATTAGTGAATGAATTTGGCCGTTGCCTGAGAAGGTATTGTTCGCCAAAACAATCCTATCAGCGATAATATCAAGATCTTTGTTCTCACCGGAAAATACGTTTCTGATCAGAGTAACATTGGAGCCGATGAGTTGGAAGCTTTCGGGAGACACGAGGAATTTGCAGTTGATGAACGAGATGTTCTTCGCAGACAGCCAGCAGAGGTTGTCCATCGGATAGAAAGTGGCGTTAGAGAAAACCATGTTATCAAAATATCCTTCGGAACATCTCAGATGAGTTGTCAATCTCGGATTCAGGTTATTTTCTGCTGGAAACGCCTGAACCACTGTGAAAGAACAGTTGTTTTAGAAGCAATTCAGAAAAATTTCAAAGAAATCATTTGATGGACAATACTTACATGAGGTTCCAAGAATCGTGAGCACGATTGCTGCTTTGTCGAACATAATGCTAGCTTCTGAAGTTCTACTGAGGATCCATGAGACTAGTACTGCTTATAAAGGTCTATTATCAGTTAGCGCATGCCAGAGGTCAATTTTATCAACTTGTTTTTCAACTGTTCAATTGATAACAGAGTGGGCATGCCAATTCAAACAAACAAGGAGTGTTCTATATTGTTTCAACCATTCAAAACAAACTGATAAGAGACTACTTATCTCATTTACGCCTCCAATTTACAACAGTCGCAGTAGATTTTAAAAAAGTTTGGAAAATCCAAAAGTGCACGCCTCATAGCGGTCATTCAATTAAAAGAAAAAACTTAAATATTGCATACTTATTAGGGATTATGTGGAGAGCATAACAAATTTTCTTTTGAATGTTTCGCGCCATTAATCATCCAGAAAAGAAATAGGTACTACGCATGTCTTGTAGACAAACTTAATTACATAGGTAAAGATTTACGAACGATAAGTGGATTTCAGTTAATTGTTAATTTATGTTAAATGGTATGGTTTTATTGAGGTCTTTACACCACATTCTTTGACGTCTTTATACCATGACAATAGATTGCAAGGAACCATAAATAAATATTAAAAACAATTGTCAATCCATTTATTTTTTATTATACATGATGCAATCAATGCAAAAAAACTTCGCGTTAATTCACGTCCTACGAAGTTTCTCAACAGTTCAAAATCCTTTTTTGATCAGCCTTAATCTTCTTTTGTTCTATTGGTCGCGCTATTTGCAGCTATACGGAGAAACAATCTTCTTTTTTAATGCACTCCCACTCAGAATCCCTGACGTAGCCTTCTTTGCAAACGCAGCCAGGCATACCAATCTGAAATACAAAAAGCAATGATTAACCTCATGAAGTTATACAGAGAAATACAAAAAAAGTTTGGAAAATCCAAAAGTGCACGTGACCACGCGGTTTTGGCTACATACAGACAAACGGACACCCACGGAATAATTTTGGTAGACATTGTTTTTATTAATTTAAAAAGCAAAAGGTCTTTTAAAAATGTCATAAGTGTTGAAACTAGTCATTTTCCTTGATATTCGTGGGTAAATATTATTATATAAGTACGATAAAAAATAAGTAGAGACACTTTTACTTGAAAAAATCACTTGATTTTTGTAAGGTGAGAGTAGAGCACAACCTCAACGCTCCGCTTATGAGGCGTGCAATAACACGCGAAATATGTTTCTTACTCTGATAGTCAAGTAAAGCTCTGGATCTTGACAAGTTGGTAGGCTAGCTGCCGCGCTATGGGTGTAGTATTCATTTCTTTCGCAAGAGGTAGGATCTTCGTCGCTCAGGTAGGAATCGTAGTTATTAGCTGGCGCCGCTTCGATCCCTGTGGTAGAAAACTTCTTATAATCTATAGCTGAACAACAGTTTCGTCAGAGTTTGTAATTAAATAAATTAATTATTCGTGGTCAAAGTGAGTGGAGGCATATCACAGTAAAGAATATAAGACAATACTCACATGAAGTTGAAATCGCGACAAGAATAGCGAGCACTATGACAATTTTCCCGGCCATGATTCCAGAGCTCCTGGATTATAACTGAAAATAATTTACAACTCGTGTCCTTATTATGCAATAATATTTCATCATATTATTAAATTAATACGTCAAACGTGTGGTTTTCCTTATGGAGCTTGCGATATGATCAATACGTAAATACACAGAAACTATAATTAGTCATTGGTATTGTTAGCGTACATGATAATTCCTGTAGGTATCTATGGAGCGCTGTAGAATAATAGCCATTTAATTTATTTTAATAAATGTATTGTTGGGGGGAATTTCCACTGAACTGTCATATACTACGTATAATTTCCATAGCTTCTCATGTTTTCAAGAGAATTACAAAATTTATTTACCGAAATAAAGTTATTTCTAGAAAATTACATTGTTGTATTACGTCACACAATTGCTGATGTTCTCTACTAGTTTATATCTAACTTAAAAGTTCACTTCAAAGAAAACGGAAGGACGAAACAATTTGTGTGCTGCAAGAGCATCAATACTAGTATAAGTTTTTTGAAAGAGCAATCTGCAGCGACTTTTATGAAACAAAATCAATAAGTCTGAAATCGCTAAGTTTTGATTTCAGGACGTTTCCTGTTAAAAGTAAAGTCAAATGAACGATATTGCCTCGAGTTTACGGAGCTCTTCCATTCATTGTCATAATGCTAACCTAAACTAACCGAATAGAAACCTAATGCAAACTATTATTATACTTTGAAGTTATTGTGGGTAGGTTAGCATTGGAACAATGTGTGGAAGAGCTGCGTAAACTCGAGGCAATATCGTTCTTTCAACATCACTTTAAAATCTTATGAAACTGGCAAATTTTCAACTAAATAATTGCTCAAAAAGCTAGTCGTTTAGTTAACCGGCTAATTTAACCATATGGCTGCGACAGATACAATTTGAACAAAATTTAAATCACCTGCCTGATTTTACGTCGGCCGTCTCCAAAGGGCTAGCTTACTATAAGCCAGCTAGTTAAACGTTGACTGTTGCTAGTTCACTCAGCGATCAGCCTAGACATTCTATAGAATGCCGGCGTTAAAGCGCGCGGTTGTTTTATGCGCAGATCGCAGCGTCAGACGAATGCGATCAACGGATGCGTCTACCGCGTCTGCGTTCCAAAACAAGGCACCCTTTTTTTTACGGCAAACGCATGCGCTAAACGCTGCTGCGAGCGCATTGTCATTTTTTCTACGTGTAAGCTACATAGTGCAATATTGTTTTATGCGTTTGTCGCTCCATTCGCAACAACAACACGAATATGCGCAAGCGCTAACCGCTTGCGTTGAACGGACACGTTTCACGCAATAAACAAGGATACTCCTTGTATAAACTATGAAGATAAAATATTTTTATATGTGCGTGTGACGCATTGCGTCTCACGCTGCGCTTGCCGCTGCGTTAACCGCGTAAAACAATGGTCTATCATTATATTACCTGATTTGAAATGATCTGCGTCTATCGCATTGCGTGTAACGTAGCGTTTATCGCATAAAACAACCGCGCGCTTAATAAACGGACTAGCCTTCTAATTAAATGGCAGATTTAACCAGATGGCTGCGACATCTATACAATTAGAAACATCTAGGGTCTACCTAAATTTACATACATTTTGCGCCAAAATCTTATCTGTCTCCAAACATTTCAACCGGAACCGGTGGGCCTTCAACAGCAGAGCACGGCACAAACTGCAAATGTGCTTCGGCATGCCATCACTTGTACAAAGCTGTAAAAATATTCATAAAGTTGGTGAAATAGTGTTTTATTTCAAAATACCACTAATTTTATAAATGCAAAAGTTTGTGTGTGTATGTATGTTCGTAACCTCTTCACCTCTAAATGGATTAATGGATTTGGATGAAATTTTAGGTAGGTAGATTAGGATCTGGAATACGACATAAGCTACTTTTTATTTGTGGTATCTGGACAAATTGGTGGTATACCAACCCCTTAGGCACACTGGTGTTGTACAAGGAGGCTAGATTAGACTATACGCAGAGTGTACTGGGTTGTGATAGTGGTGATTGGTATGATGTGTTATATAATATAATAATAATATCTTTATTTCAGACTTAAAAATTGGCGGAGCTAAGTTAAAAGTGCTTGTTTTTCTTGAAGGTCAGAATAATTTGGAAATTAATGCAGGAAGGTTTTAATTTATTCATATTATATTTATAAATCTTCTTGTCCTTCCCCTCATCTGCTCATAGTCCTAGGATTGATTGCAACATTAAAAAAATTAAAATTATATTATTATTATTTTAAGCTACTTCTTTCGTTCATTCTTACTATGACAAGATATTTGTACGAGGTGTGACCTCTACCTTTGATGGCAGCAATGTTGCAGCTTATCATAGCATATAACTGTACTATAACATCGTCGTCATGGACGTCATGATAACTGAGAATGTGGACTCTGTTTGGAAACTAAACCTACTAATCAATGTAATTTCCTTACCCTCAACGATGTCACTTGCTGAAACTTCTCCACCAGTCCATTTTCCTGTAGTTCGTGTAACTGGCCGTCTACGTCTGTACCCATACACGCCCGGCACGCGCGCAGTTCCTCTGTTTGCTGCATTTTATTTGGTACTAGCGACCCGTCCCGGCTTCGTACGGGTTATCTCGGGGTTACTCTATTATAATATGCATGTGTTACACACATAAACCTTCCTTATGGTCATGAATCACTCTATCTATTGGTGAAAACCGAATCGAAATTCGTTCAGTAATTAGTGATTTTATCGCGAACTTTAAGAAAGACGCGGCGTGGGCCTTTGTCTTATAATATGTATTGATCTGTCGGCTCGCAGATCTACACCAGAATCATGGTCAAGAATCTAATTAGTCAACGGCTGCATTAATATAGAAAAACAATAAACATCCTTTCCAAAAATAAGAACAAAAACAACAAGACACAACAAGTAAACAAGTATCGAGAAACGTCAAAAGTTTGACTTTTTTGGTTTACTTCTTTACTTTATCCCTTACGGGAAAGGCAATGGGATCCAGCACATACAGCCAAGTCTTCTGTTATAGAACCGTATTTTATAATATGGCCCAGCTTTAGGGACTCTGCTAAAAATATATCGTTTAAATAATATTAGATAGTAGCAGATGAACGACGCGTGGCTGAAACATCAATTCTTTTCTCTGACAGGAGTAGAACACAGGGTCGCATTAAGGCCGGTACCGCTCGAGCCTCCAAGTCAATAATAATAAGATAAGAGCGCCGGCCGAACGTAGTCGGTAGGCTCCGATCGTCAGTCGCAGTGGAGTTGCTACAAAGCGATTTGCATTTTGGCTAGACCAGCAGAACGTCCTAGGACAAAACCAATCAAACAAACAACTATCAAAATTTGTTCGTTTATTTGCCACAAGACAATATACACTTTGATAGCCTTTAAAAGCTAATAGCACCGTAAGCGATACCCGTAATCTATTGGTTGGTTTAAATCACGTCAAAACTTGACATACTTGTCATTTTGGCAAGTAATTGACCAATCAACATATATTGGGTACCTACCATTTTAGGAGTACAGTCGCTTGTGGCGCCATTAGTTCACAGTTCATTATTTTCTTTCCTTTCTCTTAACCCTAACCCGCTTGGGCCAGGGCTCGTTCATGTGCACGTGCTTGACGTGATTCTGGAGCCCGATCTTGGTCTGGCAGGCCTTCCCGCACACGTCGCACACGAACGGCCGCTCGCCTCCATGCACCTGGGTGGAAATGTACGTACATTTTTTATTTACACACTACAACACACCATAAACCACAGAGGCGTGAGCTTTATGTAATTATGTATGGAGGGCACATATTTCTTTTTATTTACACAAGACAACACACCACAGAGGTGTGAGCAACACCACAAACATATAACATATTGAAATGGCTCAAAATTGCTTGAATCACTGACCTTTAACGATAAAAGTATTTCAGAGGTGAGAGACTAATCAAATCAAATCAAATCAAAATTTCTTTATTGATTAGGACATTAAATATCTCTTTCAATCGTCAAAAAGGAGGAGGGTAGGAAAGTAGGACGGAAACACACAGTGACACGCTGACCGCCCTATGTCTGTAGATAAACGTATCCCTCGCCAACCACAACCGAACCGGGCTCGACAATGCCAGACAGAGCCGGAACGCTATATTATATTATATACTCGTAGGCATGTCTAGTATAATTAAGAAAAACCACCTAAAACTACAGAAAGAGTAAGCCAGTCCACCAAGGCAGCACCCGTTCACGAGTATAACGCAGGGCCCAGCCATCGTCCAATTCAACCATATTTGAGGGAAAAAAGCGACCCGGCCCCCACGCCACCGCCAGACAGACTTTTAAGTGAGCGTGCATCACACATGCTGCATGTGGTAGGTAGTCGCTACCACCCTACTCTATCCTATCCCTTCCCTATCGCTACCTTACCCCTACCCTATCCTACCATTGCCTTAACCCTACCCTACCACTACCTTACCCCTACCCTACCACTATCTTACCCCGACCCTACCACTATCTTACCCCTACCCAACCCTATACTACCTTACCTCTATCTTGCACCAACCCTACCCTACCCTACCCCTACTCTAACTACTACCCTACCCCTACCCTAGCGCAGACAGGAGACACCATGTGTGGGAGAGGAAGGAAAATTAACGCCGCTTCCAAGGTGGTTCTCCGTGGGGAAAAGAAACGGCAAGAAACCCACAGAGCCTACGTTAATTCTTTTTTTTTTAAACATGTCTTATGTACTAATACATTATTTGTCCTATATACTATCTTAAAAGTAAATACCTGTATATGCTTTATGTTATATCATGTTTGAATACATTTAATAAGAGTATAAACCATAATTAAATGAGTGTTTTCGCGATCTCAAAATCCACCAGATGCCGTAACTGCGACGCAAGGTCGGAATAGACTCGTCATTTTACAGCAGTTGTGTCTGTCCAATAGCACGACTGTATTTCGACAACAGACCTTACGCCTCAGAAGCGAAATCTGAAATTGAGAAAACCATGAAGAATGGAAAAATAAAGGAGGACCGGCAGAAATGTATGGACTCCAGCCAGCCTATATGACCAATAACGATAAGTGATATGTCATTGGAAAGGATTTTACATTTTCTACGACTTTTAATATGGCGACAATCCTCGAGTCGCTGCGAGAAAAAAGTTACGGTCAATTAAAGTATACGCTATTTTGTACTGGAAAATTCGGCCTATATGAGCGATATGTCATAGGAAAGGATTTCTCATTTTCTAGCCGCAGAAAACGTAATATCCTTACCAATGACATATCGCTCAACGTGATTGGTCACATAGGCTGGGTTGTCCGGACCTCTTCTAGTATGTAAGTCGAACCAAGGTACTGACCGCCCGTTGATGCCGCTTCAAGTGCCCCAGCATCTTGAACGCCTTCCCGCAGGCCTTGCAGTCGTGCGGCCGCGACGGACTGTGCACCGCCATGTGGGCCTGGCAGTGGAAACATATGCCTGAACAGGGGACAAGTCCGACCATTTTATGGACTGTGATGGTGTCGTAGGTTTTCCTACGTCATCGAGTACAAGAAAAATTCCACTTTGTAGCGATGGTAGACGCTTACTATGGGCCTTATTAGGAAGCTCACTGTTACCCAAAGGGCACTGGAACGGGCTATGCTCGGAGTCTCGTTGCGCGATCGAATCAGAAATGAGGAGATCCGCGAGCGAACCAAGGTCACTGACATAGCTCTAAGGATTGCCAGACTGAAGTGGCAGTGGGCATATAACTAAAAGAACAGATGGCCAATGGGGCAGGAAAGTTCTCGAGTGGCGACCACGTACCGGAAGACGCAGCGTGGGCAGGCCTCCCGCAAGGTGGACCGACGACCTGGTAACGATCGCAGGTACCAGTTAGATGTGCATGGCACAAGACCAGCCTATATGGAGATCTCTAGGGGAGGCCTATGCCCAGCAGTGGGCGTCCATCGACTAATATGATGATGATGATGATGATGAGACGTTTAGGAGACCCACGAGAACGCTTCATCCTATGTCGTGGATCTTCCTTTATAATGCGTACGGCTAAGGCATGGAACGAGTTGTCTGCAAATGTGTTCCCTGATCAATATAATCTGGACGCCTTCAAAGCTAGAGTGAGTAGGCTGTTCCTAGACAGGCATACTCGTGAGATGGCGGTCAAATGCCTGGCTAGTCTAATTTAAAAAAAAGGTAAATAGTAAACGACTCTATAATAGGACCACGAGTCCGTATTGACTGACAGTAGTAAACTAAATTAAAAATTATAAAGTGTGGATACGGCAATAATCTGGGGATAATCTTTTCTTGTCAGTCCTTCTTGTAAATATTCAGTTATTTGGTCACTGTTAGCTTGGACTTTTGTCTAAATTATTAATCATGCTGAAAATTATCCCCCGCACTTCCTGTTTAATTGTTTTGACCATTATTTAATAATATTTTTCTTATCTCACGAAAATACACAATCCTACAGAAATCAAATTGTTTGTTATGACTTTTACGAATGACGTTCGATGACGTTTTAAAAACTTGGCATAAGTGGCCGTACATATTTATATTTTTTAATAAGTGATTCGGACTTAGCGTGGTCTTATTATAGAGCCTTATTGGTGAAGAATTTAGGTATTTACTTGTAATTTTAGTGTTAATTAATTACCTAGGTTATAATTAGCGACTCGGCTATTAATGGCATACGAATAAATAAATTGTAGTGCGGTACCTGCAAACACAGTTTGACCCGGAACCGCTTGTGGCAGTGGTCGCACTCGTAGGGCTTCTCCCCGGTGTGGACCCTCATGTGCTCCCGGAGGTAGTTCAGCACCTGGAATACATACATACATACACCACATACACACGCCCGTATCCCACAGTGGTAGGCAGAGACTATCGAGTGCCCCAAGCAATAGAATTGAACAGAGTATAATAGAATGGTATGAATAGAAAAAATCATGGAGTTCTTCAAGAAAGGGGTGAAAAGGTTTTTAAATCGTGGGTGATGCCCCTGGTATTGCAAACGTCCATAGGCTGCGGTGACTGCGCACCATCAGGCAGGCCGCAAGCTTGTTAGCCACCTTCGGGGTATAAAAAAATAGAATAGAACCCGACTCACAGCAAACATTTTGGAGCATATCTCGCACTGATAAGGCTTTGTAATTGTTGAGCTCTCTCCGTCGGTCCTTGCTCGCCATTTTTGACGCTGGAATGAGTATGATTATGTACAGCGTGTTCGACAGATCATTGACCATACGGAAATGGGGGTAGGTGGGGTCGTATCCTACCTATTCAGCCAATAAAAAAATCCTGGTCACAAAAAGCTCTTTATGAGATATTTTATTTTATTTTATGAAATTTCGCTACTTTTATGCCTTTGAACCCATATACATATACTGTCTTTGTTTTAAAACTAGGTACAATAACGAAGGCGGCTTATTAGGTTTATAGAATATTCAATAGTGTCGAGTTATATTTAATTTTCATGTAAATTTTTTTTATAGGAGTACCAACAGCTGTATATTACAATGTATAAAATTCTATTATAAAACATAAAGAAAATTATTGTTTATTATTGCTAGTAAAAGTTTAGTGTACTAAATTTTCAATAGTAACAAAAAAAAGTAGTACAGTCAAAGTAACGTGAGTTCTTGATGGATCTTTACATACATAAAAACCCACCCACGACCATCCCATAATAATATGAGTAAGCATTTAAAAAAAAAATTAAAATACAAGGGTTATTTTTCATTTGGTTTTTGCAGATAATGTTTGCATTTATTTTAAATAAATAAATAATCATCTGTGATTATGTATCACAATGAAATGATAGCTTAATTGGCTATCTAGATAGCTTAATGTTGTCTGATTATACATGACTACAAAATTTCGTTGTGATCGGATTTGGCATTTCCAAGAATTTGAAAAATTTGTTTATGAAATTAGATTCCGTCATTTTCGCCATACAAAAAGCAGCAATTTCATAAATAAGGATCAATTAAGTATATACAAATAAGTTTGTTGAAAAATCATATTAAAACATATTTTGTTGTTAAGTTATTAAAATATATTTACATAGAAATTCAGTATTACCTTATTAAACAACTTGGTCCCCCTCTTGCTCATGTTGTGTGTCTCTATATGTCGTTGCAACTCCTCCTGGGTGCGATAGGTCTCCCCGCACGCCCCGCACGCCGCCCCCGCCCCCGCCCCCGCGCCGGCGCCGGCGCCGCACCGCGGGCCGTGGCGGTGCAGCGCGGTGGCGGACGCGAACTCGGTGCCGCAGCCCGGGCAAGGGAACACCTACGTGGAGAAACTACTATCAGTGCGTCATCATCACCATCATCACAGCCGTCATCATTATGGCATTAACAGGGGATGTTACTGCCATAATCTTCACGCTTGGCAGGCGGTTTGGAGAACGCAGTGTGATAAATATAAAAATGAAAAACGATGCTGCCCATTTTCCAGCATACGGAGAATATAAGTTTTGCCTCGAAAACATTAGTGGCCTTGTACGACACCCACGAGTGTTGGTGCTTATTACACGCTTATAGACGCGTCTTTGTTACCTATTCCGGGACAAAACCATATGACACTCGTAGCGTAGCGTACTGAAAGAATTTTCGAAATCAGTTAAATAGTTTCGGGGATTAGAGTGTTCAAACAACACCTGTCAGAGTGTCCAAGGGCAAGGCAAAGCTAACCCTAGCTAGGTGTTGTTAATGTCCATAGACAGCGGTGAACGCTTTCCATCAGGTGGCCCGTTTGCCTGTTCGCCTACTATTTGGCATAGAGAAGTAAAGAAAATACATCAAATCAAATCAAAATTTCGTTATTGAGAAGGACATCAAATATTTCATTCAAAGAGCCGGACTGCGTCCGTTATAACAAAATGAAAAGAAAAGACAGAAAAGGCTAGAAAAGAAAAAACAGAAAAGGAAAGAAAAGAAAAGGCAGAAAAATAAAGGAAAGAAAACACAGAAAAGGAAAGAAAAGAAAAGGTTGGTTCGCAAGGCGTCACCTCCGGATGCTGCCGCTTCCGATGCAGCGTGAGCGCGGCGGCGCCCGCCACGCGGCAGTGGCAGAGCGCGCACGGCTCCCAGCCGTGGCGGGCGCGCTGGTGGCACACGCGGCTCTTGTATTTCCTATATACGAAATCAATATACATTAGTTGTATAAAACATAAGTCATATATTAGGCCAGTCAAATCTTACATCTAAAACGCAAAGCGCGATGTAACGCTGCATTTTTGGTATGTTATTTGGACCCCTTAAGAGAGTGTGAAACTACATTATGCAAGCAAAAAAAAATTGTGCTTCCTGCGTAATACATGAAAAACTGCGAAATTTTGGGACTTTTTTCACTTTCAGGTCTAAAACTCAAAAACAATGATTTTTTAGACCAACAAAGCTTAATAGCTTTTAAAATTGATTAAATTTGCAAGGATTTAAGCCCAAACACAGCTCTATAAAGCGTATAGCAACCAAGTTATGACTCTTTAAAGATAGTCTATTTTTACCGAAAAACTTCAATTTTAGGTTTTGCTCCTGTCCGGAGCAAATTATTGGTAAACTTGCTAGTTCTATTATGAAAAAAATTAAAAGGGAGTTGTAGTACATATAATTTGCTTTAAATGATGTACAGAACGAACTATGTGAGACTAATGGTTCATTCACAATCTTAAAAAAACGAGGAGAACTTAAAAATGTATTTTTGAAAAATAAAGTATTTATTAAGGTAGAAATAACAATTATACATATTATGAATACTAATCTGACATAATACAAATAACAAAACTTAATAAAACAATCACTAATTTTGTCCAAGGTCCACGGTATTAGAACTATTAGGAATGCTGCTCAGAAGGCTGGCCGTATTGTCCCCCGTCCGAAGTGGAAGTCAGCCCTATGTGTCTTTAGTAATATCGACCAAGCGCTTAGCTAGCTCCAGAAATAGGGAGTGTGCGCATGGACACTAGAATTCAAGGGTTTCCACACAAAACGGCTTAAATATGTGGTTTCCACCAACACTTGCGCCGTTTGACACTTTCAGTTAAGACGGCATCGGGCCGTTACTGGAAGATGGAACTGTGCAAGGGTATCGCTACACGTGGTGTCCCTGACCAAACGTCGTCCCAGCTCCCAGGGCGGGAGTGTCATCCCTTCGGGCCTCTTACCGTCCTCACGGGCCAAACCACCTGGCTCAAGCTGAGCGGGTGCTCCAGCGAAGGTGAAGGCCCGGCGGATGATATAGTGCGTAACGCGGTCGAGAAGTGTCCCAATATTTTTAGAAGATATTGCCTGAAGTTAGAGACCCGTTTACACTCGCCAGCAGCCAGCAAACGGGCACGCTCTGCAGAGTTGGTTGGTGCGCTTAAAATATTGTTTCGCACCAATCTGCAGCGAGGCTCGCCCCATAGCCGCTGGGCACAGGAATTTTTCGGGAGCTCGACCTCCGGAAAAGCGTCGTGCCAAAGGCATTTTTTTAGCCTCGATTGAATACGCCGTAATTAAAGTTCCTAGTTTAAATAATAACTTCTACACTGGATACTGTGAACTATGCACCGAGGACAGAAAAGCTGACAGGGACACATCTGAAACTTCCCTAACGCCTAGACCTCCATATCCATCTGTTTCCAAGATGAATTATCGAGATTTATGTTAAGAATTAAAATAAAAGAATATGTTTCACTGTATTGTTGACAACACCGCAAAACACAACCATAGAATTGGAATTTTTTCTTTAATGAAGTCCGAGAGGGATTAATCAAAACTACCTAGAAGGTGAAGTCACGCCTTGTCGACGACATTGTAATAGCAATAGCGTCAAAAGCTGCAGAAATGGTACCAGCCCTCGGACAGCACACCAATCACCCTCAAATCACGCATGAGGAGCTGTAAATCCTGTAAAACCGTGTTCGCATCCCCTCGTAGGATTCCGTGTTCTAAGTAGGTCGTACTACCACACGTTAAATTTAGAATATAGCTTCTCGAGAGTCGCCTATTGCTGGCATCCGACTACTGATTGCAAGAGGTAGCCTTTGTATATAAGATTGCTCGGCTTTTTGTAGCATTGCCTCATCAACTTATAAGCGGCCGGCAGCTTAGATCGTATTTGACCAAGCAAAGCGTGTCTATCGACGGAGTTGAATCCATTTTTACGTCACCCTTCAGTACGACTTCAACACTATTACTTTGGAGGAAAGTTCTCATGGCGTGGACGGCGGCTTCGCAGTCACCTTTAGATCCAAAGTCTAGCTGGATATGCTGGAAGTAATTCGCTGGGCTGGGGGGTGGAAAACCGGCGTCGGTAGGTAGTCCCTACCGCAATAGGACGAATGAAACCATATATTTTTTAGTTTTAGGCGCCATACTTGGCGCGTACTTACTAAGGACTGTTCTACCGAGCCTGCCAGTGGTGTCGAGAATTCGTTTATAGAGGCTTGTTCCTTGAAGGCCCTAATGTCGTTGTCGTATGAATGTAGATACAACATTAAAGCCATGTCAAAAAAATTCATTATTACGATTTCAATAGAACTCGGTAGAATTTCAGTAACCCATGGTAAAACTAAGCTACTTCAAACTAACATACAAACGGCCCTGGGTTCAGTTATTGAATCGCTCGCCTCTATTCGAACGATTTACAATGTTGAATATCGACGTGAAAAATTCAATATTTTTAAAATCACATTGGCAACACCGAAAGAGGGGGCCGAAGTATGGGCAAAAATAAGGAAAAATATGTCATTTTTCATAAGGCAAATTAAGATTGAAAATCGTTCGAATCAAAGCGAGCAATTCATTGGCGAGGTTGATAAATATCTTCCACTGGACCCTGAGACTGATAGAACGGTCTCGGAAGCTGATTGGCACCTTGTGATGGTATTTTATTATTATTAAAACGTAATTTCTAACAAGCATAGCATAAGTACTTTGGTACCATTCACACAAATAAGTATTCACAGAATTCTTCAAAAAACCATTTTCAAGATTGTAAGTAAACTATTAGTCTCACTTAGTTCGTTTTCTACTTCAATGAAAGTAAATTAAATGTACTACAACTTTCTTTTAGTTACTTTTATCATAGGACTAGTGATTTTATCAATAATTTACTCCGGACGGGAGCAAAACTTAAAATTGTAAATTTTCCGGAAAAATTGATCATCTTTGAAGAGTCATAACTTGGTCACTGTACATTTTGTAGAGCTGCGTTTGAGCTATAATAGTGGCAAATATAATGAACTTTAAAAGCCATTAAGCTTCATTGGTCGAATAATGCATAGATTTTTATTTTTAGACCAGAAAGTGAAAAAAGTCCGAAAATTTCGCAGTTTTTCACGTATTACGCAGAAAGCACAATTTTTTTTTGCTTGCAAAATGTAGTTTCACACTCTCTTAAGGGGTTCAAATAACATACCAAAAATGCAGCGTTACATCGCGCTTTGCGTTTTAGGGCCATTTTTTTGTAAGATTTGACTGGCCTATATAGAGAAAATGGTCCAAGACTCAGAGTATGGACTTTTTTTAAATATTGTACAAGACAGGCATTTGACCGCCATCTCAGGTGTTGGTAAGTGACGATGCGGCCGAAGATGGAGCATGCCCGTCTTGGAACAGCCTATTCACTCTAGCCTTAAAGGCATCCAGATAATATTGATCAGGGAACACACTCGCAGGCAAAGCGGTCCACTCCTTAGCCGTAAGCATTATAAAGGTCGAGCCAAAGCGGCTCCTGCGGATAGCTGGAAGATCCACGGCATAAGGATGAAGCGCTCGCCCGGATCGCGTCTTGCCAAAAGGGGCCGGCGGAATGAGGTCGTTGACTGAAGGTGAAACCCACACCCGCTGGTATTCTGTCATGGCCAGACTTAAGACTGCCAGTTTCCACATTTCTTGCGAAATGTACGGTGAGGGATGATGCCTCACGCACTAGAGGGGAGGTCGTTCCAGATTCTGGTTGCAGCGTGTTTGAAGCAACCACGAGTGCAGGCAGGCAAGAGATTGTACTGGCAGAACTAATAAATTGCCTCTATTTCGGAGATTACTGTTGTAGGTCTTAACCTCAAGTTTTTTTTTCTTTTTTCATAATCATCATATTTAGAGTATGACTCTTGTCGGTGGAGCAATCGCCACTCTTCTCCGCCTTTTTTATAAATGGGTCAATGAGGAAAATTCTGAAACTATAAGGGATAGCATAATGATTTTTAGGAACCATGAGACCGATTTTAGAAAAAAGTGATGACTGCATTCATGTTGTTTTATTACTCTCATACATAACCGGGAATCGAATCCGGTCCAATTTTGTAAAATTAAATTGTTTGTTGGAGCCAAGTTGGAGCCTGACATTGCCTTTGAAAGATCCAGATCAACTGTAAATAACTAGCGACCCGCCCCGGATTCGCACGGGTGTTTTAGGATTTCTTTTCTTCCGAAAACATTCTCTATTATTTTATTAGGCTAGCCAGACAGACTAGTAAAAGGAGTTATTAGCGGACATACAGACAGACGCAGAAAACCACTTTATTTCTAAGTAAATATTTAAACTTACTGGAATATTTTACCGCAATGCCGGCACGGGTAGACCTCTCCCTTGTGCTGCTCGGAGTGCCTCCTGGCTGTATTGCTGAAACAAATAAATGCCTAAGCTGCAATTGCGATACAATTACAATTCAATCGCCTATATTAAGTTGACGGACTTGAAGCCCAGGGGTCTAAAAAGGCCACATTAGCGTTTCATATTATGATTCATATTATAGAATAACAAACTTATCTGATCGGTGGCCAATACTAGAACCAAGTGACGCCATTTTGATTTGTTATATAAATGTCAACAACAGTGACGCTGCAGATAAGTTTCTGACACATTAATATGAATCATAATATGATACGCTAATTAGGCCTTTTAGACCCCCTGATGTCGCCAAGGTTGCGGCAGCGGCAGCGGCAAGGCAGCGGTGACCACGCACCATCAGGTGGTCCGCTTGCCTGTTTGCCTGCCATACATGCTCACGCACGCCTGTGTCCCACAAGTGGGGTAGGCAGGGACATTGCCTGCCGTATGACAAAAAAAAGCTTACCTAACTAGGAAGGTATCACCGCACCCTGGCACCATGCAGGTGTACAGGAACTTATGCACACGGAGTATATGCTTCGTCAAAAGGCTTCGAGTGCTAGAGCGTCTGTGACACACCTCGCATTCGTATGGGCCAGCCGACTGGAACAGAATTAATAATAATCATCTTGGCGTTCGCTAAGGCGGCATAAATCCCTGTGTGATAGTAAGCAGTCACCGCAGTACTATGGACGTATAAACTAAATTGATATAAGTGATATTAGGTAGGAGCGTAGCGATTACGAGACTTTTCTGGTATTTATTTATTTTGGTAAATGGTCCCCGGGGGGTATGCAAACCACAGATTAAGAAACACTGATCATGTAAAACAACATACAAGGCAAAGAAAACTAGGAAAATACTTACAGGGTCATGCAGCATCTTATGCCTCGTATGAAGCTCCTTTTGCTGAAAACCTACGTAGCAAATATCGCACTTGTATTTCCTGGTGAGGTAAGCGTCTTTATGCTTCTGAGATTCGAAGTAGCGTATTTTCTCCTCTTTCGAAGTGAACACTTTGATCTTCATCTGGTATTTCTCCTCAAACTCCTTTGCCACTTCGGGAGTGACATCCGTATCTGTGTACAAATTCCGTTTCAGTCCAAATGATCTAGTAATATTTGTTAAATTTTCTGTCTGTCCATATTTCCGTAACAGAAACGTATAGAAAAGCTGCATACTGTAACCGTCGCTGCTATTCGCAATCTCGAGTCGCTTCGCCAATTCGTTACCCGCCACATTATCCGGAACTGCATTCCGTACATCCCAACGGTCTGCTTCTTTATTTCTTTTAGCTTTCGTACAGTATCTGTCAAGTATATGCCTGTAAAAGGCGATCTTGTTCACTATGGTACATGATTTCTTTTTGCTTTCCATTTTTCTTAGCTTGTCTTGTACAATCGTCGCCTTCAGCGGAGCGAGTCTCAAATATTGTCTTTTGGGCGGTATCGTCTTCTTATTTTTTGAAATAGTTGCTTTTTTTCTTTTGTTAGAATCACTAATGTTACTTCCGCTAGGTTCATTAACGTCCTCATCAATTTCTTCCAAATCGTCTACTTCAGAATAGATGGTCTCTTCATTAAACGACTCGAGTGCCTCGTGAACATTTATTGCATTGGCGTCGACAACTTCCTCAACAACATGATCTACTTCTGTTTTACGGATTGTATTTTCTTTGACTGCTTCATGTGAGTCATTGAATTCCACAATGTTAACTTCGTCCTTATCTTTAGGCGAAAATACAAGAAATTCATCCATTATGTTACAATCTTTTTTTATTACCATTAATGGATCAATAACCGCGGCCGATTCGTTCGGTACATTTAATTCGTGATACTCGTCTTTTGAAATCTCTTCATTGTTGTATAATTTATTGTCTACAGCTTCATCAGGTTCTTTAACGGCATAGGCATCAACGTTTTGCAAATAATCTGTCTCATCCGGTTCTACTTTCATTGTTATATCATCTTCCACAGCAGTTACATCATCTAAATCATTCTCTCCGCCACATGAATCTACCAATGCCTCAGTAATACTCAATATTGGCATTATATTTGCTTTATTTATATTGCGAATAGAGTTCAGGGCAGCAGCCTACAAAAAACGGGACACCAATAACATAGTTTTTGTGCTTGCCAGTTGGCGCCACTGTCAAGTATGGTCTTGTTATTGTCAAAATAACACCGTTATATTGGCTGAAAACCAACTGCCAACATTAAGCGTTTGATTCTGACCAATATCGCGACGTATTCTGGAAACCGACCATACTCGCCAGTGGCGCCATCTAGTAGAATTTTGGTTACGGCAATATTATACGAAATGGACATTTTAAAAATATGAAATTCAGCTGAACTTTGTTTGGCAGCCAAGGGATGTTTAGCGACCGCGGAACATTTTGCGAATTAGACATTTTGCCATGTCCCTGCAAATTGGGTCATTTGGTGTGAACTCATGTCACAAAATCTTTCAACATGGTCAGTGTGCTTACAATCAGGTAGCATGTTATTTATCTATGGTATGATATAAAAAAGCTATAAACTCATTGTAGAGCTGATCTAAGTCGAAATAGAACAAATATTTATCTTACAATAATAGTAATACATACATTGCGTAACATAATTTTTTCTATCTCCAAACACTTTCTCTGGAACCGATAAGCTTTTAACAGCAGAGCTCGGCAGAAACTGCAAATATGCTTCGGCTTGGCATCCATTTTCTGAAGCTGTAAAAAATTAAGAGAATGTTTTTTTAGATACATCTAATCTTTAAAAATAATTATGTAAGACCTTGGAAGAGATGGCCATGTGGCACCCGGCCGAGCATAGCATCCTGATGCCAAATAAGGTAGCAAGATCATAAAACTGATTGTATAGTGTAAATAAAAGATATAAAAATTTAAAAAATAAAATTAATAATAATAAAATTATTGTTACACGATAATTGTATGAATCTTAGACAAATAGTATAGAGTTACTAAAAATTTATGTAATTTGTACCATTCTGTAATTCATCATCATCATATAGGTCAAAAGACGCCCACTGCTGGGCATAGCCCTCCCTATGGAGATCTCTACAAAGACCAGTCCTGTACCTTCGGCATCCAGCTAGTACAAGGGATCTTTACCAGATCGTCGGGCTACCTTGTGGGAGGCCTACCCATGCTGCGTCTTCGGGTACTTGGCCATGACTCGAGAACTTTACTGCCCCATCAGCCATCTGTTCTTCGAGGTATATGCCCTGCCCTGTGCCTGCAGCATGCTGAAGCTTCTTTCAATTTGTTGTTGCGAGGCATCAGGATTGTGTATTGGTGATAGTTTGCATCAGACACCCACCCAAACTCAGAAAAACTATTTGCCGGGCCAAGTAGAATATAGTGGTTAGAGGATACAAAAGGGGGCACTTAAAAAACGAAGTAAGTAAATTACTTGTCATGCTTAGCGGCCTAAAGCCAAAAACTTCTCGAGAGTACTTGTGAGAAAAGACTCCCTAAGAAAAACCGTTTGACACTCCAACCTTTAATTCTCTTACCCTCAACGGGATTGCTGTCACTTGCTGAAACTTCTCCGCCAGACCATTTTCCTTGAGCTCGTGTAGCTCGCAGTCCGTCGCCAAGCACGCCCGACACGCGCGTACTTCCTCTGGTTGCTGCATGCTATTTAATATTTATCTGTTGACTTGTAGAAACAAATCCACATGGTGATCATAATACCTTTACCCCGTGAAGGTATATTACATATAATCATATAAATCAACAGTTTCAACAATGCGCAAAAACAATTTCATTAAATTACGCTCACATAACAAGTTACTAACAATCTTGACAGAAAAACACAGCTGTTGTCGAGAAAGCCAAAGGGTTCTAGCTCGTACAGCCATGTCTTTAGTTTGAACAGTAATTCATTATATAACTATTCTATGTATAAAGCACACTCGCTGTTCGCCGAAACTTTTGGCAAAGCTTTTGCCAGGACTTTTGTCGATCCTGTACATTCTATTGCAGCGCCACTGGTTCTAGAGTCTGATGATTGGTCACATGATGCTGGGACACATTTTAATTTAGCTGTATGGTCTAGATCCCTTTGCCTTTCTCGATAACAGTAGTGTTTTCTGCAGCGTTGCTAGATAGTACCTTTTTGTACGATTTACGTAATATTTGGCCTACTGTCGTACCTTTGGCGTACTTTGCTCCACATCGTGCTATTTAGTACGTTTTTACAAAATGCTAAATTTAGCTGAGGGGGGTGGTCACTTTGCCTTTCCTGTCCACAAAATACCATAAAATAATAGAAGGATGAAAGGAAGGGTTGATTTTGACGTGTTTTTGCCAAGTGGCACCATCGGCGAGTAAAAAAGGTTTTATCTTGTCAAAATAACACCATTTTATTGACCCCAACCCCCATCTAAAATAGAAGACAATGTAAACCGTACCTTTTTTGCCTATTTCGTACTATTTTTGTAGCCCAGACGTACTTTTGTGGAAACTACTGCTGGTAACACTGGTTTTCTGTCAAGTGACAAGTCTTCACCGATTGTTTTGTTTGTAACCTGTGTTTGTAACTTGCTGTGGTAACTTGCTTGTTTTGTGAGCTTAATTTGTTGATTTCGCTAGAAATTTTTCGTTTAAAATCGTTGATTTATATGGTTATATGTAATACTCCTTCACGTTATGATCACAGTGAATTTGGTTCCACAAGCCAACAAATAAAAACTAAATAGAATGCAGCAACCAGAGGAAGTACGCGCGTGCCGGGCGTGCTTGGCGACGGACTGCGAGCTACACGAGCTCAAGGAAAATGGACTGGCGAAGAAGTTTCAGCAAGTGACAGCAATCCCGTTTAGGGTAAGAGAATTAAAGGTTAGAAGGTTATATGAACGGATGCAATTCAAAAACACTTAGAAAATTCGTGAAAAGACACCTGGGAGGGGTCTTTCGAGAAGTTTTGTTTTCTTCGGGTCGCTGTGTATGCGATGTAATAAAGAAATAATTTGTTCGTGAGCCCGGACGTCGTTGGACTTCCCTGGTTTAGGTCTGGGTTGGGTGACTATGGTTTTCCTATATGGGGTGTAGTCTGGAGTTACTCCCCCCTTCCTTGGGACATTATCAGTTTTATTGACTTTTGTCGGGAGTGCTCTGGGCATTTGGTATTAGTGGCTTTATGGTCATCATCATGACATAAGAAGCACAAAGCTGATTGTTCAGGGACTGGGCATTTGTCTACTGGGTGGGATTGTGCGCAGCAGAAGCAATGCAGCTGGGATCGGCATTGGGCATGGACATGTCTGAACCTACAGCACTTGCAGCATTGAATGGTAGGCAGTTAGTATTCTGTCACTGGCAGGGAAATCTTATAGCAGTACACTTAATCTGGTAAGATTTTACCAATAAATGAGATGACTACCATGCTTGATGGTTTCTGTACTACCTTGCCATCCTTCTGCTTTTAGCGTTCAGCCAATGTTCTCCGAAAACTTATTATTATTATTGTTGGTGTGTATCCAACAGCAGCTAATGCTGATACGTGTATATCACTGCACTTTAAATTGTTACTGATAAAACTTGTCCAGTCTCTATTTAAAAGAGTTCACTGATGGAGCGCTTATAATGTCTTCAGGTAATTTATTCCACTCCAAACCAATGCGATTGGACATGAAGTGTTTTCTGGGATTACTTGTACACACAGAGCTATCGAGTTTCAGTGAGTGGCCTCTCAGATGGTGGTTCTGATTCCTTTTGAACATATGCTCTAGCCCTGGTACATTGTAGTGCGCATGTAGGATTTTATAAGTTTCTTTGAGATCTCCCCGCTTCCTTATTTGCTCAAGTGTCGTTAATCCCAAAACTTGCAGGCGCTCCTCATAAGACTTTTCACGCAATTCAAAAACCATTTTTGTAGCCTTACGCTGCACCTTTTCCAGCATATTGATATCCTTCCTGAAGTAGGGTGTCCAAATCGGGAAAGCATATTCCAGCAGCGGTCGGATGTAGGCTTTGTATAGTCTCAGAAATAGTACTTTATTTATGTGATTGAATGTTTTACGAATTATATACATCAATGCGTTCACTCTTTTCGTACTTTGTAATATGTGGACATCCCACTTCGGGTTATGGGTCATTGTGACTCCCAGATCCTTCTGACTTGCAACCGTCATCAACGGAACCGTATCCAGAGTATAATTCAATCTCGGGTTATTGGCGCCAATGTGGAGCACAGTACACTTCTGCGAATTGAGTGTCAGCAACCAGTTACGAGACTATTCTACAATGTGGTCCAGGTCTTCTTGGATAGTAATTAGCCCATCTAGTGGATTTCCCATTATTTTAGTGTCATCTGCAAACGTGGATAACATGGACTTTATGGGTTTCCCATGTCGGCGACATAAAATCAGAACAGGATCGGTTCAAGTACCGAACCCTGCGGGACACCACTAACTACGTCATGTGGCAGAGAGTACTCCTGTCCCACTCGAACTTTACAAGTGCGATCACTGAGAAAATCCCGGATCCAGCTCAGCAAATTCTCCCGAATTCCATAATGATCCAGCTTTGCCATCAGTTTTTTAATGGGTACCCGGTCAAATGCTTTCTCGAAATCAAGGCTTATGATTGTCCCAATTACTCGTCCAGTAGTCCACACATTGCAACAAATTAGTAACAGTTGATCTTTTTGGCACAAATCCATGTTGAGTTTCAGTGATGATCCTTTCACTTGATAGGTGGTCTCTAAGATACTTAGCTATAATTTTTTCCATGGTTTTACAAGGAATAGACGTTAAGCTTACAGGTCGGTAATTAGCAGCTACAAGCTTGTCACCCTTTTTGTATATAGGTGTAACTACTGCTTGTTTCCAGTCTTCGGGCAACTTTCCATCTTCAAAGGATTGGGTCATGATGTCAGCAAGTTTCGTTTGTTGGACCTGCCTGCATCTCTTCAGTAGGATTGCTGGTATTCCGTCTGGACCCGTAGCAGTGTCATCCCTGAAGGTCACGAGTGTCCGTCCTACCACATCTGGAGTGAACTCAATCTGTTCCAGAGAAGTTTCCACACAGGTTCCAAAGAGGTACACACACTGGAGGTATTGGTACATTACTAGGTTCAGTGACAAACATTTCCTCGAACTGTTTAGCGAATATGTTGGCGACCTCCTGACCCCTACTAACCACCACTCCTGCAGGTCCCTTCAACTTCTCCGCTCTTCTCAGGTTATGTAATCTGCCAAAGCCCAAACATCTATCGGAAAAATCGAAGGATTAGGTTGCGAGAAGTGAAATGATGAGCACGTTAGTTTTTATAAACCACTGTGCATGAGCAAAGCGAACATGCTGCATTAGCGGTCGGCGAGTGCCAGAACTAAATCTAAAGTTTATGGAGTGGCATTTTAACTTAATTAATTTCAAACTGGCGCTAGTGGCTATGAGTCGAGTGTTTTTTGAGTGACAACCATCGATTACCTCTTTGAACTAGAAAATGTGCGGCAGCATTTTCTGTTGAGCAATTTAACAATGCAATCTCCAACCTGTTGGAGATAAAATAAAACTATGTTTTATTTTATCGGCTCTCGGAAAATCTCCCATTATACTTAGAGGTACCTATGCATTTTTTTTCAGTTTCGTGTGTCTGACAACAAGCCGAAGCAAATTTGCAGTTTCTGCCGCGCTCTGCTGTTAAAGGCCTACCGGTTCCGCTTGAAGTGTAAGGAGATAAATAAAATGATTGGTAAAGTATGTATCATTATTTTACAAAAGTCCCAAAAGTATATTTCTTCTCTCACTTTCATGAAAATCGTAATTTCCAAGAGATAATCTCGAATTTTTTCCTATTCTACTTCCTTTCTAAATGGTTTCCTTATTATTTGATAGATCCCAATGAGCGACATTCGACGAGGCAATAAGGAGCAACTACTGACTATAACAGAAATGGTTGTTGTTTCATTTAAAGGAGAAAATGATGGTGGCAATGACATTGATCCAACAGCATCATCAGACTATGATGACGCCATTTCTATGGAAGACGATATTATATCGTTACAATTTAAAGAAGAAAAGCCAGAGATTGACAATATAATGAAATCGCTAAATGTATATGGCGATGCTGTTAATGAAACTGTCGAGAACATTGACAAAGAAGTGATTTCAGAAGACGACAAATCAAATATACAATTGTATTCAAGCCACAATGCAAGTGCATTAGCCAAGGAAATAGCCAAAGTTATTTTTCCGACATTGGTAACGCAAAGTGATGATGACGTTAAAGATAAAGTATTTGTAAAATCGCCTAGAAGTGATATTGGCGATCCTTCTTTGGTGTGCAATGATAAACATGACATATTAAATGCAGAGGCAGCCCATGACTACATGGAAGTTGATTATTTGGAAGACAATGAAGAAGATGTCAATGACAGTGAGCTTGAGGACCCTCTTCCAAAGTCCAATGATATGCTTGATTCATTAAATGAAGAGACAAACCAGGACTACACAGAAGTTGATTATTTGGAAAATAATGAAGAAGACGTCAATGCAATAGATAGCGATATCCCAGAAAAGATTAAGATAAAATCAGAAATAGCTCAACCTAGACTTTCGCTGTTGCAAAACATAAAAAACATTGTTAGTAAAAAAGGAAGGATCGACACCACCAGACTGTCATTTTACAGACATTTACTTGACAAATACCACTATAAGACAACTGAAGCACCTGAAAAGGCCGATATTTGGGATTTAAAAAATGAACCTGCCGATGTTGAAATGGAAAAGCAAAACGAGATTGCAAATAACCGTAGAAATAGAGCGAAACAGAAACGCAGCATAATGCTTTTTTATCGCTTTTTGGATCAGAAATATTCTAAATATAAGAGAGTGAAACTAGTGGATCGTAGAAGGAGAGACGACTTGTACACGGAACCTGAAGTTACACCGAAAGGAGAGCGGGAGTTAGAGAAAAAGTATCAGATGAAGACAAAGTGTCTCAAAACTAAGGAGGAGAAAATACATGCCTTTCAGGCAAAAAAATTTGCAGCAACCTACCTCAGTGGCGCATATAAGTGCGATGTATGCTATGTGGGCTTTACGCAAAAGGGTACTTACACGAAACATATGCTGGTGCACGACCCTGTAAGTATTAGATCTAAAATACTATCCTAAAGGTAAGAAAATTGGAAAGGGAAGCCTCTGCAATAATTGCTTTTCTGTCATACAGGGTGTAAAAAGACCGTTAGTATTAATTGAAACCCCATATTCTACCCATGAAACTAAACAACTTTCCGTAAGAAACATACCTGCGGAAATAACTTCATAATTTCGCTACCTAAAATAAAGAATTAATTGCGACGCGAATGTACATCGTCCGGCGCACGCCTCTCCCTCGCCCACGTGACCAGTGGCCACTGACGTGTGCGGCCGGCCGGCCTGCAAGCTTTACATGGCGTGCTTTTACTTAAAGTGCATTTATTTCAACTTAAATTAAAACTTTGAGTGTCTAAATTAATTGTGAACGATCTAGTTATCGGTACTTGATATTTTTTAGTACAAAAATACAACTTTTTTTTTTTAAAGTATCTCAATTTTTGGACTAAACTATGAGTTTCCGCGGGTATGTTTCTTGGGGAAAGTTGTTCAGTTTCATGGATAGAATATGAGGTTTTAATTAATGCTAGCGGTCTTTTTACCACCCTGTATATGTTATTATTCCAATGAAGTCTTGGAAACCATAGCATTTTAGGTTGTGTACGAGATGTTTAAACAACCATTTTGACCTGCAGTTGGATATTAAAACTTAAACTTAGATTTCCATGGGTACAAAATAAAGTTGAGACTAGATCTTTCCAAACTCCACCAGAATTCACATCGGAATAAGAATAGAGCCTTATTAAAGTCTCCTGCGACAGCAAATTTAAAAGTTAAAGCTGGGCAGTGTTCCACCTGACAATGACCTTTTTCTAGGTTATTTGCATTAGTTGAATACTGACCGACGCTCGCTCTTACGGTGAGGGAAAACATTGTGGTGAAACTTGCACATTCAGGTGCGTGTTACCATGATCCAATCTGGTTAGTTTCCCCTGTTAACTGGGTCACGGAGGTCAGAGGGCGTCGCTCCACTGTAATTCCTTGATCTGCCTAATCCTGGATCATGAAGGCGGACTCCGGGCCCTCGCGCCGAGATCCCAACCGGGATATTGGCGCCAAGATGATGATAATGATGATGATGATGATTTGTTTCCAGGTTAGTGGGCCACTCGAATGTGAAATATGCCATAGGCGTTACAAAACTCACGACCAGTTACGCAATCATTTGAACACACATCGGTACCAATACACATGTCTGGTGGCGGGCTGCGGGCATGTCACATTGTAAGCAGTTCTATATTTATCTTGTGTTATATCATACGGTATCCAAACAGGCAAGCGGGCCACCTGATGGGACATGGTCACCGCCGCCTATATACATTTTCTGATTACTCTGATGATGGAAACGGAAGGTGGTCTCGAACCTTTGAATATTACAGTGTGACTCCATTGTGTTTGCTATCTGAGATATATTGGATTTTTTCACCGTTTACTTCAATTACTCCATGTTGTACTGTACAGGGATAACCTATCCGACATTGGAACCTCTGAAAACCCCCAGCCAAGTTTATAAATGGTATGATCCAAGACGGCGCGGATCCAGGATTTGGTATAGCATAAAATTTTAGACATTTTGGATCTTAAAAGCTGAGGTGATCAATGAATGAATGAGCGAAAGGCGCAAGCTCGAATATTTGATATTTTGGCTTTGATTTTGTGATAATGTCTGATGTCTGAGGTCAGGTCTTGAAAGACCTAAAAGTTGAATGAAAAAATAGTATGAAAAAACTGAAACCAATAAATGAGCGATCTACGCAAGCTCGTCATTTTTGACATATTTTTGGTTCTAAAAAGTTGGAGTGATTGGTAAAACGAATAAAATAATTGAGCGAGCGAAGCGAACTTGGAAAATTTGGTCTTTTGGCTCAAATTACCGTGCGACAGGCGATTGTGAGCCAGAGCCGGGCTCAGGGGAATGGGTGCAATTGCCCTTCCAAGTGCCTGGGACCAAGTGGTTAAGCGGGCATAATTCATATTATAAATAATGCCCTATTAATCACATTATTAATAATTAGTCTAGCAAGACAGTTGTGAAAATAATTGAGGGCGCCACCATCGTTTACCATCGCATCATTGTACTGTATTAGTCACTGAACTTATAATAAAGCAGTCATCGCAGCCATTGGCAATCATTGCCAACCGGGAGCATCACCCACCCCTTTCCTCATTAAAAGTCACCTGACTAACTATACACTGTTGTATTTCAGCAAATCCGCCTTCGCCCTGAGGCACGCCCGGGACCACAGGCAGTCATCGAATCCCTGTAAAGATAGCGGAAAGGTTTACCCGTGAGTCCTAGACTTTTTTAATTTACTAGTGTAGTGTGGTACTCCATAAATGTGCTCGAACAATTCACACAGCGCCATCTAGACTTAAAGTAAGCAAAGTTTGTGTTACGGGTAAATATAACAAAGGAAAACGCTGCTGCCCACGGAGACTCTAGATCTTTTGTCTCGATAACATTAGTCGCCTTGTCACCCGCGAGTGTAAGGGGTTGGTGCTATTCTGCTCTGCCGGACACCACACGGCCAATAAGTATAATAAGTATGTATTTAAAGGTATATAACTAGTTTACCAGTAGGTTAGCACCCATAATACAAGCTTTGCTTATTTTGAGGCTAGATGGCGCTGTGTGAATTGTCCAAGCATCATCATCATCATCATTACAGCCCGTAACAGTCCACTGCAGGACTTCGGGCTTCTCCCACGAAAGGGGACGTTATTGCCATAATCTCCACAGTGAGATCGCAGTGTTTAAAAATAACAATGGAAAATGCTGCTGCCCATTTTCCAGACTACGGAGACTCTTGATCTTTTGCCTCGAAAACATTAGTCGCCTTGTACGACACCCACAAGTGTAAGGGGTTGGTGCTATTCTACTCTGCCGGACACCACACGGCCGAAAATGGTCCAAGCATATTTATTTTTATTGACGCGTCAATCCCCACCCAGGAGCATAGATCTGGTCCGGCGCCACAGGCTGTCGGAGCGCGGCGGCGGCGGCGTGCCGTGCCCGCGGCCGCGCTGCCGCCGCCGGCTCGCGTCCGCGGCGGCGCTCGACATACACTGCAGCTTGGCGCATCCACAGGTACGATAGAATACACTTTTATTGTTGAACTGTGTACAATAAGTTGTTATAGCTTGACTGCTACAGAGGTGACCTGCCAATGAGGAGTTTTCCAGTAGGTATTGATAGTTGGTTTCAAAAAGCATCAATAGATGGCGCTCCTACAATTTTGGTAATCTTTTTAAAATCTGTATGATGGTGGCAGTGATTTCATGCAGCCAACTAATACTAAACTTAAAAATAAAAAGTTTATTATTATAAACATAACTGTTAAAGGTTGAACGAACTATATAAAGAAATATTTATATAAGTTGGCACCATGTTCCATTATTATTACAACCTCTAAAATGGTTTAAAACTATTGATAAATACAATATTATCCAATACAACGTACCCAGTGTTTATATCCTCTTTGCTAAGAACCTATTTCAAGCGATTATCAATTACCAAAATTGTCGGGGCGCCATCTAGTGAGTGGTTAAGAATGCTTTAAATACCTATTAGAAAACTGCTCATTGTGGCGCTAATTCTGCGTTTTATGTAGCAACACCGGAAGGATGTAGTATTAGGTGACAGAGTTCGAATGTCGCCAACAATGGGACATGGATAAGAAGGAACGTGACGGAAAAAGAAAGTAACGTGTCCCGATTGTGAAATTAGAATAATGACGTTTAGGAAAAAGGCTTATGATTCTTGTCAAATATGTCAACATTTGACGTAGCAGACATTGGTACCTAAGTTAGACAGTCTAAACCGACAAATTTTAAATGGTGTTCAGCAACGAAAGCGACTTATTCAGGGACTACTCATTAGCGCCAAGTTGTATTTCTTCTATATAGTTTATTGCTGCCAGTAAAAGAAATTTAGAATGCTCATTTTTCCGCAATGTGTCAAAGTAACCTGAAGTCGTGGTGCCCCTTATACATATCAAATTATGAGGCTCCACAGCTTGCCCGTTTCGCACATACAATAATCAAGTAGGCACTACTAACATTTTTGTAATTGACAACTTACAAATTAATACAAATAAAATATGTCATTAAGTGAAGAAAAAATGTCACGAATTAATATTTTCAATGTCAGGTTTATACAAATAAAAAATAAGCTACAAGTAAGTAGTAGCTATGCTGGCTAGAATGCATGTGCGATCCAATCTACGAGGGCAACCGTTTGTGCTCGCCAGTGGGCGCCACTGGCGAGTAAGGTTGTGTCACTGACAAAATAACGCCGTCCTATTGGCTGAAACCCAACTGTCATTTTTGAGCGTTTGATTCTGACCAATAGCGCGACTTATTTTGGCAACGGAACTTATTAGCCAGTAGTGCCATCTAGTGGAATTTCGAATTCGCGATTTCATCGGTCCACTGTAAAACCGTTTCGAAGTGGGTGTCATAATGATTTTCCTTGTCAGGCAATGCGGTGTCAATATGATATTTTCTGTGATAGGGTTGGCACGATAGTAGAGCTCCTCTAATCTAAAATGACGCGCCCCACTATCGCATTAACGCACACAAGCAAGTTTAAAATATGGACGCCATACATATACAAATGCCGTTGTAATTGGTCATTCAGTTGCCGGTGAGACACCAACGTAGGAGCCCGCGTCGTTCGATTGGAGCAGTCGACGCTCCCACACAGATGAAGTGTCGTTACTAATATTTGCACTCACACATCGAAATCAACTAACTAAGTAGTGGGGCGCGTCATTTTAGACTAGACGAGCTCTACCGAAATATATTATGCTTAGATATATGTATAACATGTATTGTAAATAACTTTTATTGATTTGAACACTGTAAAACTAGGTTAAAAAGTTTACAGTGAATAAATAAATTATTTATTTACCACTAGCGACCCGCCCCGGTTTTGCACGGGTTTTCTGGGCTTTCGTTTACTATAATATGCATATATACGTGTCAACCTTCCGGAATAAATTCTTTAACTGATGGTGGAAACAGCATCAAAATCCGTTGTGTGGTTTATGAGTTAACGGAAAAAATACATATAGATAATTATATCGAATGGCGTCTTAATTATTATATCTACGTATAGATTATTATATCGAGTGACGACCACGTACCGGGAGGCGCAGCGTGGGTAGTGGCTGGGGCAAGGGGGGCCCAAGATCGAGCGGGTCGCTAGTCAATGACAAGACCTCAGGCGTCTCAAGGGTGATATGATGATGACGCGTCTGATAGTGTTTTCATATTTTAAGGGCATCTACCGGGTTTCCTACCGAGTCGCCCGATACATATCTTTAAAATGTGTGATCATAACCGCAATAGTTTCCCAATCGTAGGTGTTCCGATTTCCGGGCTGCGACATCGAGTTCGCTACCGAGGCCGCGCGGCGCCGCCACGGCCCGCGGGGCGGCGCGGGGGCGGGGGCGGTGCGCGCGGCGCGCGGGGAGACCGAACCCTCCAAGGAGGACCTGCAACGACATATAGAGACATACCATCCTTGGAAGAAGAGTTTTCAAGTTGTAAGTGTACATATTGCAATAATAATTAATAATAATAATCTGTATTGCGTGACATGCCTTTTGATATATAAAATGGCCGACAGATGTGCCCAAAAAGAACTGGGGGAGTAATAAAGCCACATAAGCGTTTCATATTAGAGTGCCACAAACTTATCTGCCAGTCTAGCCATCTTTGACAGCTCCGCTTGCGTGATGCGTGTATGGTAGAAAATTGACAGGTCAAAGTTTGACTATTTCTACCAACATCTACATTGACTCTGATTGTGTAGGATCATCCGCCAATCCGCCTCCTTTGTACACCGAAAGTACGTGAATTGTCTATAGACCAAGAATTTCTACCACAAACGTAAGCTTATGTCAAATCCCATACATTTTTTTCTACCACAAACGATTGTAGATTAAAGAAACCTCTTGGCTAAAACTGCTGATCTGGTGGCGAATACCGGAAGTAAGTGACGCCAGTTTTGACGACCTGAGTGGTTCAGTGGTCAACATGCCGGTCTGCCAAACAAGAGCTCCCGGGTTCGATTCCCGGCTGGGCAGAAATTAAAATGATTAATTTTAATTTCTGTTACGGATCTGAGTGTTCTATGTGTAATAAGTATGTGTTTAAAAGTATATTAGTAGTTTATCCGTTATCTAGCACCCATAACACAAGCTTTGCTTACTTTGGGGCTAGATGGCGCTGTGTGAATTTGTCCACGATTATTTATTGTTATTTTGAATTAGTGTTAGTGTCAACAACAGCGACGCCGCAGACAAGTTTGTGACAAATTAATATGAATCATATTATGAAACGCTAATACGGCCTTTTTAGACCGGGCCTGGTATAAGGACTCATTTATTTTATATACCTTCTTATTTGAGTGGGACTCGCAGTTGACCACTTTTTTTTTAATTCTAGGTTCCCGCAACCAAGGAAAGCATTGCTGGTGTGGTAAGTAAAGTTTCCAATTGTCCTCGGGGGACTGTGGCTTTGGCAGTGGGGAAGGGGGGGGGGGGGTCACTAAACTACCTTTAATCAAAGTTAGAAAAAACGTATACAAAAAAGTGCGTCGACCCTGCCGTAGCCGTAATATGTGACGAAGTGAAGTGAAATGAATAACTTAAAAAGTACAGTAATTGTTACAATGGCAGGTTTTCCAACAGCCGATTCATCATCATCATCACAGCCCGTAACAGTCCACTGCAAAACTAAGGGCCTCTCCCACGACAGGGGAGGTTGTTGCCATAATTTCCACGCTCGGCAGCCGGGTTGGAGATCGCAATATCGATTATAAATATAACAATGGAAAACGCTGCTGCCCATTTTCCAGCCTACGGAGATACATAACTTTATACTTTTAGATAGCCAGTTTATTCGTTTTTGACAGTATGCTTGACTGGTATCACAGGAAAACATAGATTGTAGAATGTTAAAAATGGAACGAGAATGGCCAACATGCACGAGACTGTACGAATAGAGGCCAATACTCGCACTACATTCTCATCTTGGTCTAGCCTCGTGGAGTTTTGGCTATCGTATAGAATTATAGAGGCTCCTTAAGGTGTTACGATTTTCATACAAATTTTATGTAAGTAACGTTTAATCGAAAATTTGATCGCAAAATATACGTGTTATAAACAAAGCAATTAAAAATAGAAATAATAAAATCACAAAACAATGCCATCTAGCGGCGACTTGTGCTTATTTCGATTTAACTGCTTTATTATAAATCATTAACCTATAACCTATCATTAACCAAACTTCCGTGGCCAACCTGGAAGGCGTTAAATAGGCTGCGAACCCAGGTGGGCCTATGCAAAGAGAATCTCTTTAAGTGGGGATATACAAATGACAGTTCTCAGTGCGACTGTGGCATATCTCCGCAAACTATGGACCACCTCGTTTCATACTCGGCATGCCCTAAAACTTGTACCATGGAGGACTTGTTCGAGGCCAGTTCAAACGCTGTATCCGTCGCCGAATACTGGGCGAATAAAGTATAAGTGAGAGTTTTAGTCTATCGACTCGATAAGAAGAAGATTAACCTATAGAAACCCATTTTGCGCACCATTGAATACATTTACTAACAGTATAAATCATAATACAATAACTAAACACTCAAACGAATGAAAGAATGACGAGAGAAATTTAGTATGGGCGTCGAATTACCTCAACAATGAGAGCTCAAATTCAGCCGATCTATAGACATGACGTTCTTTTCATTGTCCGTATTCAGGTACCCCCTGGGAGCCACCGTTGCGAGGAGTGCGGCAAAGCGTTTCCCTTCAGGAACCGCCTCTTCGCGCACATCGAGACTAGCCACCAGAGCCTCGCGGCGAAGATGGGGGCCACCGTGGAGACCTACCGTTGCGAGGACTGCGGGAAGACGTTCCTGAGGAAGCCGGCGCTCCATTTGCACGTCGTGAACAACCACCCGAGCCTCGCCTCGAGAATGGGATTGGAGAAAGTGGTGGAGTATCTCGGAAAAGAAAGCGGAAAAGTTGTCCGCAAAGAGCTAACCATTGACCACGACTACTGTATACCCGAATGGGTTACTGTATAAGTACTATGTTTTATTATACGCTATGAACCTTGTACTGTACTGAAGTTTTGATAAATAAAAGGTGTTTAATTATGAAGGAAATCCCTTCGGTGTTTCAAATTATCCATCCAATAAACTAACTGTAATCCAATAAAAGAACTATAACGAGTTGGGCTCTCCACTCCCTTATCTATAAATATAATAAAACAGTAAAAAAAAGTGTGTATTTGTATTTTTATACATTGAATATATTTTTATTTTTTAAGTTTTGTCTCTGTGTGTGTGTATGTAAAAGTTATTTTTTAAGTTTTGTCTGTCTATTTGTACACGCTAATCTCCGGAACTACTGGACGGATTTGAATGAAGTTTCTTTTGTTGTATAGGTATTAAGCCTGGGCAACATATACGTATAATTCATTATGGAAACTGGTACATCTGGTATAGAATCACAGCTTGACTTCTCCATAGTACCTAGCTTTCATACATTAGGGTTAAAATGGTCGCTCCGGAAAAAGAGATAAATAAAACGATTTCCAAGCGAACGAAGTCGCGGGCAAAAGCTAGTTAATATAACGTTTATTTCAGGCATTACAGATAGTATAAACAAAGTGACCGCGGCACGTATCCCGAGCGGTGACCATTGTTGCGCAGTAGTAAACAATAAGGCTTGGTGGGAAAGCGCGCGGCGGCCCGCCGGCTGTGTAACTCGACTTACGTGCCGCTATGCACAATCAAGCCCTTATTTTGTTTGTTTTGTTTTAATCTAATTATTAGTAAATTCTTCTCTAGTTTTCCCCTTTTTACTGTCCCAGTAATCAACATCACACCCCATAACAGTCCACTGCAGGACTTAGGGCCTGTCCCAGGAGAAGGGAGGTTATTGTCACAATATCCACGCTTTGCAGGCGGGTTGGAGATCACAGCGATGCAAGTATAAAAATTAAAAACGCTGTTGCCCATTTTCCAGCCTACGGAGACTAGATATTTCGCCTCAAAAACGTTAGTAGTCTTGTACGACACCCGTGATTGTAAGGGCTTGGTGCTATTCTACTCTGCCGGACACCACTCTGCCAATAATATCCCAGTAATTGTAATTACTGGGACCCGTGGTGGCGGCGTGGGGCCACGCTGGGTCGCTGCCGTCATGTCATGATGTACCAGCGAAATCCTACCTCACGTGGCCACCATTTTTGTTTATACCTCTAAGGTGGCAAACAATTTCTTTTTAAGAAACTCCTTAATACTCTCCGAGGAGATAAATACGAATAATAATAATAAATAGCCCCAAACAAAGCAAAGCTTATACTATGAGTGCTATTTATTTGAGTAGGATTTTTAAGAAATCACTTTCGAACGTCGAATATACAATTCATTTTATCATATTATAAATATGTGTAGACATAGACACAGACAGCCCTTTATTCGGTTCCACATTACATCCTTAACCTAAGGTCACAAGGTAACAGTCAATTATAATTTATTGAAAATTACGTAAGACCAGCCAGCGATGTAACGGCAACCGAAATGGACCAGTCTCAGCATAATGCTGTGTGGGCTCTTGCCTGCCACAGCGCTGGTTTTCAGAAAAGCCCACGCATCACACGCGCGTTGCGCGAACGGTTAAGGTACTATTTAATTAGCAGTTTTAACATTCAGACAAATATGTAAAATTTTAATGATACATATTTACATACATGTGTGATACATAATGATAAAAATTTTACTTGTTATAATAAATAAATATACTACATTGATATTAAAAATATAGACTAACTTTGCAGCACTCCACCAAAGCTATTTTAGGCCACATAAGTAGGTAAAACGCGAGTTCCTGGAGCGACCGTTTTCTGATATTCCAGGAGCCGGTTCCGAAGTTTAACAGTAAAAGATCGTTTAAATGGCAATCAATGTATTATTACAATTTAAAATACCTAATAAAATATTGTGAAAGTATAACTCGTAGATTTATAATAAATTAAAGATTTCAGTTGACATCACACCATGCATTTTCCTACCTCCACCATTATCATTAATGTAATCATCTATTTTATAATACCCTTTCGAGATCAAAATTTGAAAAAGGTTTTGGCAGAATACCAGTATGTTGCTCTGCCGGGCAACACTATGCTGAGTCAAGACCTTTTTGTGCTACAGCACACACATACGACTTACATATAGGTTGTTATATTGTTTAAGTTACGTCGTGACAATTTAAGTTGTACTTTGTTGATATATTTTTATAATTTGTTTGTATGTGCATGAAGCATAAAATAAATCTCTATTCTATTCTAAAATTCGTTTTACAGTACATTTAAATTACGTTTCTGACAGATTTACAATTGTATCTGGTATTTTGTTGTAGAAATGTATACAGTTACCCATCCATGAGGAATTTGCTTTACTTAGATATATTACTTGAATACTAATTACACATACTGAGTTATGTACATTAGTTTAATTTTTACCGATGCTCTTACGGTGAGGGAAAACATCGTGATGAAACCTGCTAATTCAAGCAACTGAATTTGTAACCATGATCCAATCTGGTCAGGTTCTCCTGGTAGCAGGGTCACGGAGGTAAGATGGTATTCAGTTATTCAGGGCGTCAAAATCTGTAGCCATACACGCCCGGTACGCGCTTAGTCCTCCATTTGCTGCGTTTTATTTCGTTTTAGCGAAAAACGTGTTGGATGCGACCAGGTGTTCCCCTTAGATAACCAAGTTTATCAAAGTACATTCATGTCACAAACTGATCTTTACAACTTCACCTGCCGTCGTTCTGACTAGCGGGATTCTTGTAACCTTGAATTCCATGATTGAATTTGAAAAAAAAAAATATCTTTATTTATGGCAATGGGTCGATCCACAAACAATATTTAACATTTCGTTTGAAGACAGATTAAAGTTAAATAAACCAATCTTTTTTTCTTACTTTGTTGTTTTTGTTCATGTACCACTTAGTGTCTCTTCGAGTGTCCCGGCGATATGAAAGCTATGTCGCACTGCGCGCAAGTATGCGGCCGCGCCGGGCTGTGTTTCTGAGTGAAATGTCTCCAGACACCCCCCTCAGTCTTGAACGTCTTGTCGCAGATGTCACAACCAAAGGTACGTTCGTTGATAAGCACCCGGTTTTGGTGACACTTTAGGCATTGCAGCGTTTTAAGGCCAAGACGCACTGCTCGCAGGGATATAGCCGGGCCTCGTTATGCACCGTTGCAAAATGGAGCGTGATATCGGACTTAGTCTTGAACTTCTTGCCGCAGTAGTCACAACCGAAGGGACGTTCGTTGATATGCACCCGGTGTTGGTGACCCTTTAGGCTTTTCAGCGTTTTAAAGGCCAAGTCGCACTGCTCGCAGGGATATGGCCGGGCCTCGTTATGCACCGTTGCAAAATGGAGTTGGATGCGGATGTCCGTTTGACATGCACCCGTCTACGATGATTCAGTAAGTCGTGGCGCGTTCGGAAGGTTTTGCCGCATGGTTCGCAAATTGTTGGTAGGCGGCGCTTCTTACATTGTATTTTAGCTATATCACTCTCATTAGAGGTAGCTACCGATTGGTTTCTTTTTCTCGTGTTCTCATTTAAAGTAATTGATACCTTGCCATTTCTGTTATTGGCATTTTCGATATCTTCAACTTTTTTCAAAAGAGCTACCTCTGTTTTGAGGATTGTCTCTTCATTAAACACCTCATTTATGTCTTGGATATCTATTGCATTGACGTCTTCTTCAATTTTAACAGAAACGTGTACTCCTGGATTATGGATTTTTGTCTCATTAAATGCTTCATGTGGATCATTGGTTTCTATAATATTGTCGTCAAGCTCAACTTTAGGCGAAATTTCAAATAATTCATCTTTTATATTACATTCTGTTTCTATTGTCGTTATCGGATACACAGCCCTGGATTTTTCGTTTGATTTGTCACTGTCGTCTATTATAATAATACTACTCTGTTTCATAGCATCTGCAGATTTTAGCATGTTCTTCATGTTCCCTTCTGAAATTGTTGACTTTTTGTTTTCTCTCGTATTACTGATGGTATTTTCGATATCAATTGCATTAACGTCATTGTCAGTTTCTTCCAAATATTCTTCTTCAGTAATTGTCACTTCATTAAACGGCTCGTGTATGTCATTGGCCTCGATGAGAGGTTTGTCAAGCTCATGTTTAGGCGGAATTACATATATGTCATCTTTACTATAACATTCTTCTTGCGTTACCGTTGTCGGATCAATAACCATGGCTGATTTGTTTGATTTGTAACTGTCGTCTTGTGAAATTACTCTGTTCCTGCATTCAACGTTTGTAGCATTGACAGGTTCATCTACGACATAGCCATCAATATTTTGCAAATGATCAATCTCAGCTGATTCTGCTGTTTGTGCTACAACATCTTCCACAGCAGTTATGTCATCACAATTTAATGCTAATGCCGTTCCATCAAGTTCTTTGCTAAAGTCTTTTTGTTCAACACATTCGTCTACTAACACGTCTGTCATGCTCAATATTGGCATTCTACTGGCTTTGTTCACTTGGCATATGTTTTTCAGGCCCCCAGCCTACAAAGAATAGAAAACCAATAACATACAATTAGTTATAAAAGAAGTATTTCAGAATCAGGTAGGATAGAGCTTGGAAGTGCATACATACATAACGCCACGCCTTTTCCCCGTAGGGGTAGCATGAAAGGATATTCGATATTCCGGTCAAACCTCTCAACAAATTTAAACCCATGCCAAATGATAGGTTTTCGGCTACCATTAAATTTTATTCCATTCTTTAGCAGTTAAGTCAGGTGGAAGGTGCTTTCTTGATATGTGGAATGAATACCACTGACGAGCATGTTTGAAAAGATTGATGAATGTGGCAGAAGCGAGAGAGATGTGTCGGGACTGTAGCAAGTGGAACGATGCGGTCTCTGCCTGCCACTACGGGAAAAAGGCGTTATTTACCTATAAAAGTATTTTCAATAGTAAGCAATTTTCTGAGTTATGCACAGGTTGAACATCGGAGGGAAAGCTTTGTGAGGAAAACAGAATAAGAATAACCATGATCCAATCTGGCCAGATTGCCCTGTTAACAGGCAGTCGCTTTACTGTAATTACTTGATCTGCGACATCCTGGATCATGGTGAAGGCGGACCCGAGGCCCTCGTGCGCGAGGAAAACATCCTGGACCATACATTTTAAGTGTATATCAGGCTACTCGTCAACAAAGGTATGCGGTAGGAAACCCGGAACATACCCTTAAAATGTGTGATAAACTAATGTGTGATAAATGTGTTTAAAACATTATCCTGGATCATGGTCAAGGCAGACTCCGGGCCCACGTGCGCGAGAGCACAACCGGGATTATTATTGATGACAATGTATTATAAATATTTCTCTTCTGGAATAGTGTCAATGGTTTCAGTAATAATTTGTACCAGTTAAAACTAATGAAAAAAAAGCAAAAAGCTATGTTCGGTCTTAGTTTCGATTTCGGCCGCACCGAAACTCGGTCTTCATGAATTGTGGACAGACAGTTTACCTACATTGGTATATGTTTATAATTGAAGTAAAAATTGAAGAAAATTATTGTTACAAAAATCTTAATACATACATTACGTAACATAAGTTGATCTGTCTTCATACATGTTCTCCGGAACCTATAGGCTTTTAACAGCAGAGCGCGGCAGAAACTGCAAATATGCTTTGGCTTGCCGTCAATTGTCCAAATCTGCAAGAAATTATTAATCAGAAAGACATATTCCAATTATCCGAATTTCTTAAAATAATGTTTATATTCACCAACTGGCATACTGACTCATGCGTGCCGTTTATTAAATGGTAAGCAATTTGTACACAGATTGAGCAATCTTAACAACATATCCGAAACTATATGTAGCAGATCCTGTAGAATACAACATTGTAATCTACAGGTTACATAATAAATAAATACTGTCATAGGGCCTTAAAGGTCCTGGTACCTAGTAAAAGACGTTGAAGGCAATTTGTGAATGTAAGAGATAAAATTATAGGGACTAACTATTTTGTGTAAATATTTATTTAGGGCAAGCAGTACAGATATACTAGTCTAATAAGCATTTGTATCATTCAGTAACGGAAACTTTTCCTACAGGAAGCTCTCCCACCCAGTAGATATAGGCAGATTTTAATTTGCCCTTACAAAGTCATGGATGGTGTCTGGGCAGTGTGGTGGTGATATTCCACTGCAGGCTTACTTAACTCACCATGTGGAGACTGGCAAATAAGAATAAACCTAGCATTAATCCCTTATGGCCGGTTTATACGGTTCAAGTGATTATGTGGTAACTAAATGTGCAAATTAATATTAAGTTAAAATTGCAAAATCACTTGTCCACATCATGGGCAATTGATTACTTACCACTTGTTTGGCTGTTTACACTCGGAGTAAAAGTTCAACAATAAATAAATTTTAACTAAATTACTTAGCAACTTGAATCATATAAACAGCTCTTTAAGGCCCATATGAAGCCAGTGGCTAGGTCAGTCCTGTAAACCTGTCCAATAAGGACAATGAAAATGCCATTGCATTGGCCGCTTACATTTGATGACATTCTCATTGTTCTTATTGCATATTAGACTAGCTCACTGCACAGTCTTGGCTATCCTAAATACGGGAGTCAGTCTCGGATTCTAGGGTCAACTGTTGCTGGCAGGGGGCGCAGCCCTCCACAAAAAAAACATAAGTACATTAGGCTGAATTCGGTTTGGTTTTGAATAAGCGTAGAGGAGCGCACTAGCACAACACAGCCACAGCACGCACGGGCCCCGGCTCGCACCAAATACATATTGAAATACGGAGGGATTTTCCAACCTTTACTGATGTGACTTGTGTAAACTTCTCAGAAAGTCCATTTTTCATGAGTTCGTGTAACTCGCAGTCCGTAGCCAAACATGCCCGGCACGCGCGCTGTTCCTCTTTTTGTTGCATTTTATTTGATGTTGTATTAGGCTTCCACAAAGTAAATAAAGTGCGTCAAATCCGTTGGTTGTTAGATTCGTTTAGAAAGGCGGGTACTTGTTCGGGGTTTGTTCGCACTTTCACAGGCATTCATAGGTACTATGTACAGAGTTTGGAAATACGACGATTGTTGTTTACAATCAACACACAACACAACAAATACAAACAACTCAATCAATTGAAGATTGATTTGCAAACAATAAATGATAAGAAACAACCAGGGTTGCCAGATGTGTTTTCTTATATTTCCCCAGATTCATAATTATTTTTTCCCAAAATGATACATTATTCAGAAAAATCCCCCAAAATTGATTTGGTTCAATTAACAAATAAGTAGGCACATTATTTCCTTGTTTTTTTTTAAATAATGAAAGGTACTTAAATTTCACTAAACAAATTTAAAATTTCAATGTCTTCGGTTGAGTAGACGTTTTCGATTTTATACCGTTTTATAATTTTGGCAGTAGATTCACGTATTTTTATTTATTTTATCTATTCATATTGATTCAAATCATCATGTTGATAAGAGTCATAAATTAATTCGAATCAAGGGTTAGTTCGAATCATGATTCGAATTTTTGCCGGATAATTTGAATTTTAATTTTCGATTTGAGTCCCATCACTAGTTTAAATAAATATCTAATAATAAAAAATAAAAAAAATTGTATACAGACTTTTTCGTTCAAGGGTTTTATGGCACTGGAATCAACTTTTTAGAATTTGTACTAAAGATTTCATTTCATTGTCATTCGTAAATGTAAGTTGTACTATAATTGGGGCTCAATATTTTCCCTAGATCTTTTTTCCCCAAAGATTGTCTCCCCAGTTTTTCCCCCAAGAGTGAATTTTTTCCCCAAAATTGCGAAATAAACCCCCAATTTGGCAACCCTGGAAACAACATAGTTTGACA